>CM053600.1:126871480-126888089 GCA_028646575.1 Pseudocheirus occidentalis | reverse complement strand
ACTAGGAGAAAGGGGAAGGGAGAATTAGAGTGAAAATTATCTCATAAAAGAGGAATGTCAAAAGAGCTTTTATAATAGAGAGGAAAACTGGGGTAGGGGTTAATGCTTGAACCTCACACTCAATGAGAATTGGTTCAAAGAGAAAAATACACACACACACACACGCACACACACACACACACACACACACACCTCACTTACTCATTCACTTGGGTATAGAAATCGATCTTACCCTATAGGGAAACAGGAGGGGAAGGAGATTAGAGAAAAGGGGTTGGAGATAATGATTAAAAGAGGCAGATTAAGAGAGGCAGCAGTTAGAAGCAAAACAGATTTTTTGAGGAGGGACAGAATAAAAAGAGAGGAAGACAGAGAAAAGAATAAACAGAAAAAAATAAGATGGAAGGTAATATAATCATAACAGTAAATGTAAATGGGATGAGCTCACCTATAAAACAAGTAGATAGCAGAATGGATTAGGAAATAAAATCCCACAATCTGTTGTTAACGAGACACACTTGAAACTGAAAGACACACACACGCACACACACACACACACACACACACACAGTTAAACTGAGGAGATGGATCAGAATCTCTTATGCTTCAGCTGAAGTAAAAAAGGCAGAGATTGAAATCAGGATCTCAGACAAAGCAAAGGAAAAAACAGACCTAATTAAAAGAGAAAATCAGGGAAAAAATATCTTGATAAAAGATACTACAGACTATAATTTATACTAAAAGTAATACAAAAAAATTGATGTTTCTCTGGTAAAAGTCTCACTTCTCAAATATATAGGGAACTGAGGCAAATTTATAAACATAAGAGCCACTCCCCAATTGATAAATTGTCAAGGGAAATGGAAAGGCAGTTTTTAGAAGAAATGAAAGCTATCCCTAGTCATATGAAAAAAAATGCTCAAATCACTAGATATGAGAAACGCAAATAAAAACAACTCTTGGGTACCACCTGACACATCAGAAATGACAAATGTTCGAAGGGATGAGGGAAAACAGATATACTAATGAACTGTTGGTGGAGTTGTGAACTGGTCTTACCATTCTAGAGAACAATATGGAACTATGTCCAAGAATCTATAAAAAGTGCATAACATTTAACCCAGCAATACCACTATTAGCTCTGTACCCCAAAGAGATCAAAAGAAAAGGACTTATATATATATGTAAACAAAGCAGCTCTTTTTGCTGTGGCAAAGAATTGGAAATTGAAGAGATGCCCATCATTTGGGGAATGGCTGAACAAACTGTAGCATATGGTTACGATGGAGTACTATTATGCTATAAGAAAGGATGAGAGTTTCATAAAACATGGGAAGACTTAGATGAATTGATGCAAAATGAAGTGAGCAGAATCAAGAGATCAAAGGACAGCAAAACTGTAATAACTGCGAAAGACTTAGCTACTCTGATCAATACAATGATCCAAGAAAATTCAAAAGGACCTATGATAAAAAATGCTATCCATCTCCAGAGAGAGAGAGAGAGAGAGAGAGAGAGAGAAAGAGAACTGATGAACTCAGTGCAAACTGAAGTATATTTTTGTTGTCTTTTTGTCTCTGTGTGTGAGACAGGGTTAATATGGAAATATTCTGCATGATTTTTCAATGTATAATTGATATATTATTTGGTTTCTCAGTAGATGAGGGAGGAATTTCAGGGGGAGAGAAATTAAACTCAAAATTTAAAAAAAAATGTTAAAGATAAATACATAATTTGTTATTCAGTTGTGTCTAACTCTTCATGACCCCATGGACCATACCATGTATGGGGTTTTCTTGGCAAAGACAGTGGAATGGTTTGCCATTTCCTTCACCAGTGGAATAAGGTAAATAGAGATGAAATGATTTGTCCAGGGTCAGACGGCTAAAAAGTGTCTGAGGTCATATTTGAACTCGGGTTTTTCTAACTCCAGGCCCAGTATTCTATACACTAAGCCATCTAGCTGCCTCAAATAAATACTACATATATTAAAAAGAATATCCTTGATGTATGCATTGAGTGCTTCTATAAAAATTCTGCATAGATGGGAATATTGCCCTTTCATTCACTAATGACTGATGTTCTATTTTTGGAAATTAACAAAGGGTCTATTTTCTCCAAATGCCTGTATTTCTCTGCTCCTAAAGATACCTTGAAAACCAGTCCCTCAGTGCCCTCAAAACTGTGCCTCCCACCTCTAGACAAATGCCTTGTGTATTTTTTGGCTTAGTCTGTTTTCTTTGGTGCTGCTTATATATAGTTTTCTTCTGTAGCATGTATACTTTAAAGTCAGTAAGTACCATGATGTTAAAAGTCTAAACATGTGGGGCGGCTAGGTGGCGCAGTGAATAGAGCACCGACCCTGGAGTCAGGAGGATGTAAGCTCAAATCCGGACTCAAACACTTGACACAAAAACTAGCCGTGTGACTTTGGGCAAGTCACCTAACCCCAATTACCCTCCAGAAAAAAAAAAAGCAAAAGCAATAAGTCTAAACATGGGGGCCTATTTTTACTGACAGAGAAAAGAGATGGTTATAAATATTGTTAAATACATTTTAATATTAAAACAAATTAAAGATATTTTATATTAATATTCAAATTAACTTTTAATAAAAATTTAAATATATTTTCCTTTTTTAGGGTAAAAAGAGGTTGGCCCTGTTTCATCTTTAAATGATCTCTGGATAAAATTCTTTGTTGCTTTTGATAAACTTATTCTACACTTAAATGCTTCTTGACCTTTTCTGAAGCAAGCAATCAATAAATATTTACATGTCTTTGAGGCAGAGGTAAGGAAGAAGAGTATTGCAAGCAAAGGGGATGATCAGTAAAAGGCACAGAGATTAGAGTGAGAATATCACGGGTATGTGGAGAAAAACATAAAGGCCATCATTGTAAAGGAGAAACAACATATAATGAGGGCAGAACGGTAGGTCAGGCACTTCTGTTTAAAGCTCTACATTGCAAACACAAGTTTACATTTTATCTTAGCAACAAAAAGAAGCCATAAGCATGTTTAAATAAGTCAGGTTGGAGTTGCTTTACCTGTACGTATATGCCTTTCCTTTTAATTAATATCTATTCTAGCTTAGTGTTCATTTTGATCTCTGTTGTGACAGATCTATAGTCTTATTGGACAGAGATGGCTAATTTGGGAGTGATTCCCACATCAGTAACTACTTGTTTAATGTCAGTTAAAACATATTCATTTTTTTTTCTTTTGTGATGTAATTTCTGTCTGCTCCATCTATTGTCTCCTGATTCTTTTCTAAGGGCGACAAGTTATTTCCGTGGTTTTTCTGAATTGTAGATTGATCCATGAGTTCACCAGTGTGGTATTCCTTCCTCAGTTTTAGATCACAACTTCTGCTCTCTTGGTAAGCATTTTCCCCAATGTCATTCTACAGATCCTTCACAGAAGATCCATTTAACAGTCTTAGGAATCTTACTGTGGTTCTTTTCGTATTTCACAGTAAGACTCGGGCTTATTAGCTGTTGTCACTCCTGCTTGGTACAGTGGAAAAAAATTTTGGATTTGAAGAAGCCCTGGGTTTGAACACCAGCTGTTACCAGCTACATGACACTGGGCAAGTTGATTAATCTCTTCAAGCCTTATTTCTTCTTCTATAAAAAGGTTGGACAAAATGGCCACTGAGAAATTTTCTAGCTCTAAAGTTATGATCCTACGAAGAATGTGCCTTATGTCTGCTCTTATGCAGAAGCCACTGCTAATCAAATGCAGCAAGGTCCATCATGGTTTGTTTTTTTTTCTGAAATCAATCAAGAGTAATTTATTTTGTTCTGAGATCATAATTCACCTCGATTATAGTTCCACGTGAAGAATATCAGTTTTAAGAGAAAGTACAAAAGGACAAAAATCATCATGTTTTCCATGCAGGACTACCATGCTAACTTAAGTCATTGCTTCTCACCTGGGATACTGCAAAAGTCCCCTAATTTCTTTTCTTCTTCTAAATTTTTCCTTAATGAATCTACCTTTCCACCTACCTGCACACATAACTGCCAAATTTAAAGCTTTAGAACAGAGGTTTGACTATGTCACTCTGCTGCTCAAGAAGCTCCAAAGAACGTCCTCTTGCCTGTAGGATTAAATGCAAACTCCAATCTTTGACATTTAAAGTTCCTCTTAGTCTTGCTCTACCTTCCTCTTCAGACTTATTGTACATTATTCTCCTTTGATCATACAGGACACTAAAAAGCAATTGGCCTATTAGACGCTCCTAGCAGATGATACTCTTTCCTATATACATCCCCTTATAAATGAGGGCTATAAGACCAGCTATACTTAAAGAAGCATCCAAATTCCCAGATGAAGTAGGGAAAAAAAAAAGATGAAAGTTCATTGTCAGACTTAACAGCTCTTTATAAGATGTATCACAAGATTCAGAAAGCGTCTCTTGTGGGGCTTTATAACTTCCAACAGAATTTCCAGAATATAATATTTCCTGAGTTATTGTACTGCTTCAGAGTACTGGAGTTAAAATCAAGTGATTTATCACTGAGAGGGAAGAAAAATTAAAAAAAAAATAAGAAAAAACTTGAAAAAAACATAGAAATTGGTGGTTTAAAAACATAAATAGTTACATACATATTATTAAGTGTTCTGTTCGGTCCTTCCAGTCATGTCTAACTCTTTGTAGTCTCCTTTGGGGTTTTCTTGGAAAAGATACTAAAGTGATTTACCATTTTCTTCTCTAGCTCATTTTACAGATGAGGAAACTGAGGCAAACAGTATAAAGTGACTTGCCCTTGGTCAAGAAGTAAATATCTAATGCCAAATTTGAACTCAGGAAGATCAGTCCCTACACTCGATCCATTATGCTACCTAGTTGCCCCAATATTAATACACAGACGAGCACTGAACAAACAGCTGAATACTGATTAATGACTAAGGTTAAAATTGTGATTGAGATTCATAGAAATATTTATGAAAGACTTGTCCAGACCAGGCAGTAAGGAATCAAATTTTAAGATTTTCTCCATGTCTTGGTTAAAAATCAGTCAATTTTAGGGAAAGGATAGATTTTTATTATAGTTACTTTATTTCCAGCTCTTTATCATTTATACATTGAAACTTCAAAATAAGGTTATATTCCCTATTAAAGTTAACTTCTCTATTAAAATCAAGAACACCACAATCCTCCCAATCCCACTGGCTGGAAACCTAGGTATCATACTTGACTCCTCACTATCTCTTACCTCCTACTTCCAATCTATTGCCAAGGACTGTCAATTTTACCTTTGTAACATCTCTCCAATATGCCCCTTTTTCTTCTTTGAAAGAAACTGCCACTACTCTGGCATAGACCATCCTCAGCTCACATCTGGATTACTGCAACAGCCCGTGGGTAGGTCTCTCCCCACACCAATCTATGCCTGATTCAGTTGCCAAAATGATATTCCTAATGTACAGGTCTGACCATGTCATCTTTCTACTCAATAAACTCCAGTGGTTTCCTATTGTCCCCAGGATCAAATACAAAATCCTCTGGCACTTAAAATACTTCATAACATAGTTCTACCTCCAGCTACCTCTAAGCCCCAATCCCTGCAACTTTTCCACTTTTCTTTTATCTTGCCATATAGTCTTCAATCCACTGGCCTCCTTGCTTGCCATTACATAAACAAAACACACTATCCCTTGGCTCCAATTATTTTCTCATGCTGTCCTACAATCTTGGAATATTCCCCTTCCTTATCTCTACCTTCTGGCTTCCAGGATTTCTTCAAGTTCTAACACAAAATAAACAAATAAAAAAATCCCACCTTCTACAAAAAGCCTCTCTTAATCCTCCAATTCTAGTGCCTTCCTGTTATCGATCACTCCTGATTTATCTTGTATGTAGTTTGTACATATTTGTTTGCCTGTTGTCTCTTCCACTGTACTGTAAACTCTCTGAGGGCAGGTACTGTCTTTTGCCCGTATGCCCAGCACTTAGAATAGTACATGGCACATAACAGTGCTTAATGCTATTGATTAGCTGATACAGTAGTAGCTTAAAAAATGCTTATTAACTGACTGATCTCTATTATCCTCAACAGCACTGAAGATAAGCTAATGCTAAGGATGTTTTACAGTCTCAAAGATTAATCCCTCTTTGGTCTAAAATGAATATACTTTATAGAAAATTCTACTAAAATTAGTGTTGAAGCAAAATATGTTAGCGAATTCATGAAAATTAGAAACAAACTTCTTAAAAGAAAATTCCTTTGTTTTCTCTCTTGAACCGAAGAACTGTTCTGGATTGTTCTAGAGCAAACAACATTTTTGGATCTTTGGTTATCTTTTATCCCATACCCAATATAAATGAGCACAAATTCCATGTTCTACTATACTTTCAAACAAAGAACAGATCAGGCATTAGCAGTGTTATTATTGGAGAGAAGATTCTAACTTGAGTCTTCTTACTTTGTATTCAGTCCTCTTTCATTTTGCCAGATGCCAAATCTTGGTGATTTTACTGTCCAAACACCTGTTCCCTCTCTCTATCAACAGGGTCATTTCCCTGATTAAGGGCCTTATCACCTCTTGTCTACACTATTACAATAGCCTTCTAATTGATCTTCCTAAGGCTAATCTCCCCATTCTCCAATCAATCTCCCATATAACTGCTAAAATGATAGCCCTTAAAACTGAGGCTAGACTCCATTGTTTATTTAGCATTTTAAAATCCCCACAATTTGACTGTTATCACTTTTGGCAGACTAATTTTATATTACTTACTCAGCATTCCAGAAAAATTGCCTCTTTGTGGTTCCTAGTATGTGACATTCTATTCTATTTCCTATATCCATGCCTTTGGTCAGACTATTCACTTTCCTTAAAAGATCTCCCTTTTCAATTCCTACTAGAACTTAAGAATTTCTTTAAAGCAAGGCTTGAGTAGTCTGCCTCTTACACAATTACCTTTTCCAGACACACTCAGTGGCTATGGGACATCTCTGTTCCACATCTCAAAACTTCTAGTCCTTACCTCTCTTTCTTCTCACCTACAGTCCTTTCTCTGATGAAGTGGCCTATGTCCTTGGCAAAAACAACACATATAGTTAGTTATAAGTTTGATCCCTTCCTGTACCTTCTTCCAAACACTGCCTTCAAAGTACCTCCTTTAACCTCTAATCTTCATTTACTTTTTTTTGGAGGGGGGAAGGTAGGGGAATTTGAGTTCAGTGACTTGCCCAAAGTCACACAGCTATTTTTTTTGGGTTAAGTGTCTGAGGCCGGATTTGAACTCAAGTACTCTGACTGTAGGGCCAGTGCTCTATTCACTGTGCCACCTAGCTGCCCCCAAATCTTCATTTACTTTTTAAAAGTTTTATATTATTTTAAATTCATGGAATAAAAAAAGCATTTCCATAACATAGTAGAATTTTAAAAAGAGGACTGCACACATCTATTACGTACAACTTGCTACTTCTTTTAAATATAGATTAATTTTTTCCCAAACTCATAAACAAAATTATATTAAAAATTTTATACAAATGAAATCAGATTTAAATAACTGGAGAAATAAATTGTTCAAAGGTAGGCAGGGCTAACATAATAAAAAGATGCTATCTGCATCCAGAGAAAGAATTAATAGAAGTACATACTGAATGATTTTACTTATATATACATATTCGCTTCTAATGGCAGTAATTTCGAGGGCAAGATGAGAGAGGGAAGAAAAAAAAAGAAGGGAAAAACTCTCCAAATTTTAATCTATCCATATCTACTGGTTCAGTTTCTCCCAGTTTCTCCTACTTACAAACATGCCTCTCCCCTGATAAGATCATTCTCTCAGGATATCATTATAGATCTTTCCTCATTTTCAAAGCTAAACTCTTAGAACAAAGCATTTCCTTGCCTCCACTTCTCTCACTCACTTTTCAATCTTTATTTAAATCCATTTTGTAATCTCATTATTCAAGAAACTGTGTCAAGGTAACCAATAATCTGTTCTCAACTGCCAAAATCCAAAAGGACTTTCCTAATTCCTGCTCCTGAGTATCTCAAGTCTCTCAATTTTTATAACAACACTTTCTTCTTTCTGTCTTATTTATTGTATCAAACTGCTCCTTTGCTCAACCATTCTGAACCACGTATACTGATCTCCCTAATTACAAGTATACCTGAAGCGTCTGCTCTAAGGTCTTTTTTCTCATCAGATTTTCTTTTGGGGACCTCATTAGCTCTGATGAATTCAACTATGATCTCTAGTTAACTCCCATAGAGCCATATACATATCTAGCTTTAATTTCTAAACTGAGCTTCACACATGTCACTAATGGTCTAGGTTCACATTTAGAACAGTATCTCACAGACATCTTAAACTCAATATGTCCAAAACAGAACTCATATGTTCTACCAAGCTCAGCCTTCTTCATCACTTCCCTATATCTGACTATGGTACCATAATTTGTTCAGTCACCAAGGTGACTGTCCTAGTGCTGTCCTCAAATTCCTCATTCTCCCTCACCCCACAAAGATGATCAGTTTTTAAACCTTATTAATTCTTTACCTAAAACACCTCTAATACTCATTGAATTCACCATACATGTAGATGGCACCCTAACTCATCACCTTTTTTTTTCCTGGTTTGCCCCAATAGTCTCCCCACTGGTCTCTTGGCCTCAAGTCTCCAATTTGTCCATATTATTGTCAAAATGATTTTCCTTAAGTTCAGGTCTAACCACATCTCTCCACTACTCTATCAACTCCAACAGCTCTTATTGCCTCTAGAACCAAGTGTAAACTATTCTGTTTAAGTTTCAAAGCTGTTTAGAACCTTTCCTCAACTTATCTTTCCAACCTTACTGTATTATTACTCCCAGCTTGCACTGTTCCATCCAGTCAAAAGAGAGAACTACTCTCTGTTCATCACACACAACACTGCATCTCCTGTCTCTGTGCCTCACTGACCATTAGCAAAGCCAGCAATGTAGACATTACTTCACTTTTGCCTCAGAGAATCCCCCTTCCTTCAAGATGTAGTACAAGTACCACTTTCTATGTGAAACCTTTACAGATCTTGTCAACTGTTAAGTGTCCTTTCTAAACATTATATGAAATTACTTTTAATATATCATTTTATATTTATTGGGTGCACCTATATATTTATATACACATACGTGTGTATATGTGTATATATATGCATATAAAACACACACACATATCACAATATTACATTCTTGTTATCTCTCCTGTTAGAATATAAGCTTCTTATAAGTGAAGAATGTTTTCATTTACTGTATATGCATACCCAACACTTAGCATAATGCCTGGCACACAGTAGGAGCTTAATAAGTACTTGTTGAGTAACTTCTCTTGGGCTCATCTAAAACCATTTCTTAAGATTCCAGGGGCAGCTAGGTGGTACAGTGAATAGAGCACCAGCCCTGAAGTCAGAATGACCGGAATTTGAATCTGTCCTCAGACACTTGACACTAAACTACCTGTGTGACCATGGGCAAGTCATTTAACCCCCAATTGCCTCCCCCCACAAAAAAAAGATTCCAAGTGGAAATGTAAGTGCTAAATATACAAACCATTTAGTCATGAGTCTAACATCCTATCATAAATTGCTAATTTTCAGCACATTTTTAAATGAGCAAGCAAGAATACTAGATTTTCTATGATCTATAATTCTCCTTGAAAACAATTTAAATACAACATGAACATATCAAATAACATTTTTCATAAAGTCAGCAGTTTCTCCACAATACATTAAGTTTGCAGTTTCCATCTAATAGCTCACTTCCTTCAAGTAACATATATGGTAACAAAACCCTAGTTATCAATTTAGACATTCCCTTCAAATTTGCAGAGAAAGAAATCCTGTAAAATTGTTGTCTTGAGGGCAACTTGCCTTTGTTTTTTAGTAGTTTTATTCATTTACTAGTTTAGATATAAGTTCTTATTTCAGGGGTTAGATAAGAGTCTCTTCAATTGCAGTCCACATGAGCTTATTATCCAAGTGTCAAGTAGCCTGAATGAGTCAAAATACCTGCCTCAAGACAGTTATCTCTACATAGTTTCCACTAAAGTTATAATATGCATTTATTTTGCAACTAAAGAATTCTTCCTTCTCCTAAATATTCCATAAAAGAAAAAAGATAATTAATCATTGATAATAAAAATAACTTTCTTTTAGTTGTGAAATATTTTTACCTGTAACCCTAAGGCATCAAAAATACTTTCTTACTTATTATGTTGGTTTTGCATGTTATCAGCTAATGCTTTTCAAAAGATCTTTTTTAATCCTAAAATGAAAGTATTCTACATCAAAGAGAGACCTCCCTTTTTAAAAAGCCAAAGGAAACCCTAGGCATTTAAAATACATTTCAAGGTAAATCCCAGGTAGCTTATTGTATAAAGTATTAGGAAAAAAAGGGAGGGAGCGAGGATTCTTGAGAGCTATACTTAGTTTGGCAAAATATACCTTAAAACTACAAATTGATATTGAGAATAAAGAAATAAATTTCTACCTGAAATTTTGTTACAAAAATGCTCTGTAATTAGTTGGGAAGAATCCCTTATGAACAGATAGATTCAGCTTATTTTCAATCAAAACTTCTGATAACAATTTAACATGGGAAAGAAAGTGCAGGGATATAACAGATATACATTGTCCATAGGTTTAGAATCTGGAAATTTAAAATGTAAGATCTTACTGCTAGATGAAAGTACAAAAGTAAGAATGAAGCAACTGAATAAATCAAGGAAACTTTAAGTGAGATGTTACAAAAAAGAAATCATTATTTTAAAAGATCAAAGTAGATTTACTTTACCATGAACATAGTTCTGAAGTTATTTAAATCAGTAAAAAATTCCTCCACAGACACCTTCTTCATGTCAATTGCATAGTAGCCCATTATGCTCTGGTATAATTTTTCCATATTTTCATGCATTCTTGAAATTTTCTGGAATTGTTCTTTTGCTGAGATCACAAAACCGTATGTTACAGTTAAGGTAATAAGGATGAAAAATTAATGGCTTAATAAATATCTCTTTTATAATAAGCAACTACCCCTTAAAATTAACATTTTATTTCTATTAATTAACTACTTTCCAATGACAGTAAAATCATTATCAGTGTAACTTTAAAATCATGTATATAAATTCTGGTTTGATGAAATCTAAACTAATTTAACATTTTTGCAATGAGAATTCTAAAAATTCAGATTTCTTCCCATTTTTCTTTATGTATAAATATATGTAAAGTTCATACAAAATAGTCTACACTTTTAACTTCGCAAATCTATTTCAGTCATGTTTCATTTGATTGTAAAAACATTAAGATAAAGAAGACTTTATCATCTCTACTTTAAAGAAGAAGAAAATGAGGATCAGGGCACTTAAATTATTGAAATAGCAAAAAAATAACTTTTTAGTTGGGACACCAAGACTAGAAACCCACATGTTCTGACTGCTAATGGAATTGGGGTGGTGGAGAGACTTAAGGGAAGAGGGGAGGGACTGGAAACAGAATATCGAAGTTTCATATGTTTCATTATTTAAATGAAAACATATGGAATACTATATAGCTGATAAAGGCTGATCCTTTTCTATTTTCCTGTTCTTGAAAGGAAGAATATGAAGGACAATAATTCATTTCCCAAGTAACTTCTCTATAAACAAGTCAAGAAAGATAGTGAAATACAAATTATTGTCAACATACTGAGGTAGAAGCAAGTTAAGTGGGTGAATTATCAAATGCAATAAGCAGCAAAATGATTTGGTACTGGTTAAAAATTAGAGAGGATCAGTGAGAAATTTTTAGACATATAACATACAGAAGCAAAGAACCACACATTGATATAGTGTTTGATAAATCTGAAGATTTCAGCTATTGAGGTCATTACTCATTATTCAACAAAAATTAATGGGAAAACAGAAAAGCAATCTGTAAGAAGCTAGGGATAGGTGAACATCTCACACCATATACTATAAGCTCCAAATCAATACATTTCTTAGACATAAAGCAAGATATTATAATCAAGTAAGCACAGTTTTAAGCAAATCAAAGTAATTAAAGCTTAAAACCTCACTAAGACTTTTAGGACACCATGTATAGAGAACCGATTCAAATTTATAACAATATAGAGGCAATCCCTAATACATAAAGTCAAAAGATATGAACAAGTAGTTCTCTAATGAAGATATCTAAACTATCATTATCCACCTGAAACAATGTTTCATATCATTACTACAAATAGGAAGAAAGACAATCCTGAAAAAACACACTCATTAAATCAGAATGTTGACAAAAAAGGAAAACAAGTGTTTGAGGAATTGCTGGGAAACAAGGATATTAATGCACTGTTGGCAGAACTACTTATTGATTCAACCAATCTGGAAATAAATTTAGAAATATGCACGCAATCATTAAATTGCTGGCCAACAATGTTACTATTAGATTTATACCTCAAAGAAATATGAAAAAAGATCAATCATACCAAAATACTGATAGTCACTTTTTTTAATGGTGGCAAATAACTGGAAACTAAAGGGATTGTCCCTTGACTAGGGAATGGTTGAACAAATTATGACATAAGAATACAATAGAATATTATCATACTGTTAGAAATTATAAAAGGCATGACGGCAGAGAAAACTGAAAAGAAGTATATGAACTGATGTAGAAAGTAAGCAGAAATGGAAAAGTTTATAAAATAACAACATTGTAAAGAACTGGAAAGATTTAAAAACTGATCAATGCAATGAACAACCATCATTTCAGAAGAATTATAAAGAAGCATATAATACACATATGAGAGAGAGGTGATAAATTTGAAGTGTAAATGGACAGACAGACAAATAGATAAGTTTTCTTTTACTTTGTTATTACAAGGGTTCTGATTTCCTTTTTTTTTAAAATGAAACCTTATTTGGAGAAAGAAAAAAAATTTTTTTTAGTTCAGAAAAAAATTAATTTAATAACAGATTTAAGAACAGAAGAAAATGCTCTTAAGAACTGCCTTACTTGAAAGATCATTACATCATATGGATCGAATTATATGTCCACCTTATGCTATCTAAAAACACAGTGGTTGTTTATTGCTCACCTGCTGTAAAAAACACATTTTACATGTGAAAGTTAAAATTCATGGTTATAAAATATATGTGGCAAGTTTAATCAAAGAGTTACTAAGATGAATATAACAGAAATATTCCAACAAGTCATGAATATAATGGTAGTAAGGCTCACTTACATAGACAATTTAATTAATGCAACAATTTAAGGAAGAGACTGTAAAAAAAAAGTCACAAAATGACAGATAATTGGTGAGACAATAAAAAACTGTAGACTTGGTATAAAAGAATTTCATTAGGCAAAACTTCTTCCCCATTTGGAGATCTGCTGACCTGATTTAGTTTCAGTTAATCTATTTTGATTGTTTGAGCTACTAGTTTTGAAGTCAGGTTTTGTTATAATAAATGAACAGTTCTGGATTAAACAATAGGTCAGAGAACTTAAATTTTAGGAAACTTGTTTCTGAAGTTAAATTAATGAATAAGACTACTTTTGAATAACCTCAACCTCAGTAGGAATTGCAGGGTTAATATGAATCAATCATCCAATATGACTAGCTTTGTCAGTGGTAAATTCTATATACAAACAAATTATATCTAGTATAAAACCTTTTTCTTTAAGTCTTGAGGTTGAGGTTGGTTGGGGGGGGGAAAGAATGGTGCTGCACTAGAATAGAATACTTCAAGCTTCATTAACAAATCTCAATATCAGATGGACTTTGAATCAAAGTACTTGTTGAGCATCACCTATGTATTTGATACTGTGGGAGATAATTAAGACAAAGCACCTATCCTGAAGGAGATGACAATACAGGTAAGCTATACAAAGCTAAAACAGAACACAAGGTAAGAAAAGAAAAATGGAGTGTTATGGGAATAGACTCTTTTTTAATGAATGGGATAAAGCAAGACGTGCACCTGGCTTTCAACAAGAGTTAATGTTTGAAACATCTGATAAGTATGAGAAATACTTTTGAAAGACTGTATTGAAACACTATATACACACATATCTTGTCAAAAATATCAGCGAAAATATGTTGCTTAAACATTAAACACTAGGCCTCTACGTAACATAAAAGTGGCTAACAATAACTGCTAAAGGTTTGATTCCTGATGACATATTTTAGAACTCACGTTTATTATTTCTACAATGCCACAATACTACATTTTATTGCAAATATTTTCAAAGATTCAAAATTTATGGAGTACCTATAGATAGATCAGAGGTATAATTTAAAACTATATGATACACCCATTTCCTGTTCTTTGAAAATTTTTTGGTTTATAAAATTTTTTAACATGTGTACATAAAAATACAATTTTTAATGTAATTGAATTCAAGGAATTTTTAACCGCATTTCATGTACTTGCATAATTTCAAGAGAAACTTATGACTAGTTAGAGAATTAGCAACTTTGAATACCTTAATCCAATTAGTAAAGTTATGTGATTGAAAAAATATTGAATACAATAATTATGATCTTAATAATTAATATTTAAAAAGAAATCTCATCACATTAAAGAATCAAATGCATTTATTAAATCCTTCTTTCTTTAGAAACATATAATTTTTTTCATGGCTTAAAATGACTTTTAAAGAAATTAGGCAAATATCTATTTCCTGATGTTTGTAACAGGCAAATTTCCTTCTTTCACATGTTCCTGACAACATAGGGAAAATAGGCTAAGATTTAGAAAACTAATTTAATGTGAACATGACAGTCATACAGTATTGAGAACCACTGTGAACAAATAACAAATTTTTTTGAGACAAGGTAAATTGCTAATGTGCTTTGACAAGAGATTCTAAGGCCAAATATTTTAAAATGTAACTGTTTTCAGTCTGTCAATCCCATTTTTTTTTGTTGTTGTTTCTTATTTGGGAAGTAAAACATTTGTGTTAAGCTTACAGATCTTTCTTAAAAAATTTTGACCTAACCAATTAAAAATAAGATAGAATGGAATATTGGGATACACTGTTTTTAAAGTGCTCTAATAACAGATATCTAATTACCTACATATATTAAGGAAAACTGAAATTAAGCAGGAGTTTAGTGTATGCAAGAAAAAATTAATTATCGCCAAATGGAACTATTGAAGATCTCGTGAGAATATTTTTACATGGAAACATAATTTCTTACATTCTCATTTGATTATGATAAAACATAAATTAAACAAAGAAAGGTCCAGTCAGCTTTATTCAACAAAATCACAAAATTGGGATAAATCAGAAAAATAGCATACCAGCCATATCAAGAAACTATCTATACTATTGCACTTTATTTAAAAACATGAACTTGACACAAAACTGTCTAAAAGGGGAAAGCAGAGTTATTAAAAAATTCTGAACCTACAGAGACTTCAAAAAATAATTAGAAGTTGTTAGTAGGCCTCAAATTTAGATATGATTTCTTATTTAATTCAAAATTAGAGGACCTCAAAATTTAGCACACTACAATTAGGCAGTCAGCAATCTCAATGTAACCTATTGCCCTTATGATTAACGGAGCTAAAATACATGGTTTCGTTCAGGTGCAGTTGAAACTAAATTTTCCTTTTCCTATAGTTCAGTGGTTCTCAACCTATGGATAGCTACCCTTTGGAGGTCAAATGACCCTTTCACAGGGGTCACAGGGGTCCCCTAAGACCATCAGAAAACACATATTTCCTATAGTCTTAGGAACTGAGACCCCGCTCCTCTATCCGTCTCCAGGCGGGTTCGACCATGTACGAGTATTAAAGGGTCACAGCATTAGGAAGGCTGAGACCAACTACTCTAGTTGATCATCAGTGCAGTCAACAGAATAAGATCTGTGCAGTCTATCAGAACAAGAAATGGGCCAGAAGAAGAGCCTGAGTTCTACTGCACATTATTTTGAAAGTAGGTTGGCATCTAGTCTCACAAATGACATTACGGTGACAGGACAAATCTTTTAAACTATTGGTAGATTTTTCACTCTGTATATCAAAATATGGTTCAACTAGTTGGCTCCTTCAACTTACCAAAGTTCTTTTTCCCTGATTTATAAGAATTCCATCAGCATAAAATACCTGAAATTAATTTTAGATAAGCAACACAAATGTATTTGTTATAATAATTTTTTTTCTTTTTTTAAATCATCATTCATTTCCACAAGGTTTTGAGTTACAAATTTTCTCCCCTTTTTGCCACTACCTCCTAGCCCAGAACATTGATCCCACTGTAAGGCCCCTCCCACAATCTGTTCCCTTTTATGCCCTCCTCCAACACCCCTCTAGCTTTCTAGCAGGGCAGGGAGGGGCTCCCTGACCCCGTTCCTGTATGTATTATTTCTCAGTTGCATTTGATTGTATAGCTTTAAATACTAGATTCTTGCAATTCCTCCCCTGTCACCCACTTCCACTGGGAGGAGCAGCAATTCAACACAGGCTGTACCTGTGTAATTACACAGGACATCTCCATGGTGGGCAAATTGTGAGAGGCTAATTGTATGTCCCTCCTTCCTATCCTGCACCCCCCCCTTCTTTTCTTCTCTACCCTGTACCTGTCCCTTTACTGAGATGTGTGCTTCCCGCACCCCTCCCCCCACCCT
>CM053600.1:126854107-126870980 GCA_028646575.1 Pseudocheirus occidentalis | reverse complement strand
CTCTGAAGCAACCCAGTGGAGGCCGCTGCTGCTACGTTCCTGCTGCTACAGCTGCCTCCCACTGCTTCCTTGCCCTGGGAGCAGTTTGGCTGGACCTGCTCTTTTCCTCTGGAGTTAGCAAAATCCACTGACCTTTCTCTTAGCCTTTTTTTCTTCTGGCCTTATAAATGTGGTAACTGTGCCTCCAGTGCGGCTAATCTGCTCTCCTATAGATGCGGCTCCCCGCCTGATGCCCCAGGGCCTGACCTGGCCAAGGTGTAGGCCATGGCTCCCAGACTGCTGGGAAGAGCCCTGCCTGTTGAGCTGCCTGTAGCAACAGATGTGCTTTCTGTCTTTTGGAGAGTTTTGGAGCTTGAAAATCTGTTTAGAGTCCCATTTTATGAGTTTTTTAGCGTGTTTGTGTGGGAGCTGCGGTGCTTTGCTGCTTCTACGCTGCCATCTTGGCTCCACCCCCCTATAATAATTTCTTATTAAAGAAATCAAGTCATTATTGGTATCTTTTCCTTTAAAAGTAAGCTGATTATAAGACAGATACCTTACCCTTTTGCTCCACAAAATAACAGTATACCTGAAAAGTTGTATAAAAATAAAAATTTCGTAAATTAAATTAACTTTTAAATGTATTAGGGGAATTTTTAAAGGAATCTAGTTTTTTCTTGTTGTAAAGTGAATAATGCTGACTCGGTTTAGAGAGCAGTTCACCTATTTAGTCCCAAATCATCAATCTCAGAACTCCAAATGCTTTTTAGAATATTTCTACTTGAATGTTAGTTCATCATTTAAAGTTCATCATGGCTAAAATTAGACTCATAATCTCCTACTAGGTGCCTTACTAAATTTTATAAATCCTCTCTTTTATCATGAAGGGGAAGATCACAGTGATCATTCCCTTCTCTGAACTCATAACACTCATTCTATATAGCATTCATTTGGATTAGTTAGTAACATTCCCCGGATTATTGTTTTATATTAATTTCTCAAGTAATTAATACTCTGCTGCTGCTCTGTAAAGTCTTTGAAAGTAGGGTTATACATCCTCAATATGTAAGAAAGTGTATCTTTTTTCATATTTGTATCTCTAGTACATAGAGTAGTACCTTTTAGAACATTTAATAAATATTTCTTAAGTTAGCCTTTTTTTTCTTTCTAACACTTTATTAAACACATAAACCTTTTTGGTAGCACTTAATCAACAAACATAATACATTTCGTTATATAAAGAACAACAAAGAAGAGAACGGTACGAGAAACTGAACCCTTTTGTACAAATTGTTTTTCAAGTATATATACATGAATATGCACACATAAACATTTATATACATTACACAGATATATGAATGAAATAAAGTAGTGACAAAAGCATTTTGTATACCCTTCTATACCTTTTTGTTTTCAGTTGTACATTCAGTTGTACAAAAAAGAGAGTTGCAAGAAAAAACAACAAAACCCACCAGCCATGGATAGGAATACATATCTCCTTCTGAATCTCTAGGAAAAAGGAACTGGCATTTTTACATATGTTCTTCAACTTTAGAAAAAAAGTATATCATTCGTATAAAGATAAAGGATAGATCTACGATTTTAGTGGTAAAAGGAACTCCAAATACAGACCTTCCCTCTACCCACAGAGATTCTTGTACGTTCTCTGTAACTTGGAGTATTAAGAAATTTGCTCAGAATTTGCACAGGGTCACACAGTCAATATATGTCACGTGACCCTTTAGACTCTGGTTTTGAAGCTGAATCACCTTCCACTATATCACACTGTATTTCATATCATTTAGCTGCTAAAAAATCAGCTAATACATAAGACATTAGTTCTAGAATGAGCCATGTATTTCTTTTTCTTAAGAAGGTGCCACTACTACTACTACTACTACTATTATTATTATTATTATTATTATTATCTTCATTTCAGTGATGGTTAAGCTGAGGCATAAAGAAATTAAGTATCTTAACATAGCTATTAAGCTGGATTTGCAACCAATTCAAAGTCAGAAAAGGCTTGAGTCCAAGCACCACTTCTTATACCAACTGGCCATATGACAACGGGCAAGTTACCTAAGCTGAAAGTATTTTAGGCAACTCTCTAATGTTATATATTGCAGAGGTATACACCTACATTGGTAGAGAGAAAAGGTTTGTATGTATGTCAATGAAATCATAGCCCAGTCCATCCTTTTATATCTGTTAAATGAGACACAGAAACAGGTCTTTGGTTCTAGTCAAGTAATGAATGGGAATGATCAAAGAGGCCTATTTTTTTTTAAGATGGAAATTGTAGTATTACTATTAAGGAAAGGAAAAAATTTAACTGTAATGTAAAACTCTTCAGGGCTTTGGCTAATAAATGGAAATTCAAATCAGGGACAGAAAAAAATGCTTAAATGTCAAAATATAGATACTGAAGAAATTACATAGTATTTTTTAAGACCAGCAAATATAAGAACATTTCTCCCTTCTTCTCTACTTTCTAATACAAAATAATTCTATGAAACTACTATGTTCCTTACAAATAAGATGGACAAAACAGCCAAATATTCTTCTTACATACTAGAGTTTTGCCCACAAATGTTTAATGGCAAACTGTTCTGATCACATCTCTTAATAGGATTAGCATGAGACAGTTATAGAAATATCATTACAGAATACAATATATGACAACACACACACACACACACACACACACACACACACACACACACAAACTCTCTGGGCTGACATAATGCAATAATACCAGACTATAATCTAGAGTTTCAGGGCAGGGGGTCAGGAAGAGGTAAATTAATAGTTCCTTTGGAGAAAAAAAGTATTGCAAAACAAATATGATGCTAGAAAGTTACAATTCTACAATTTAAAAAAAAATCACTAAATAAATTTTATTAAGATAATTAAATTCCAAAGAGGAAAATATCTTCATGTCAAAATTTTAAACTATCTTTCAAAAAAATATTTCTAAGTTATACCTAATGGAATTCTTATTAGTTCTCCAGAAGAAAATTAAACTACATATGAATTTAAGAAACGGCTGTAATTTTACTGTACTAATTATGTAAACTACTGCCTTCAAAATTCTGACTATCAACACATTTTTTTCTCAACTCACATATTTGATATATACTATACTTAACAAAATACTCAAATTGAAACAGAGAAAAAGTATGAGAGTTAATTATTTAAACTTTGGCTAAATACATATTTATTTAAAGTATTTCTTATGGTCCCCTAATTCCTTCATTTACAAGATCTAAGAAAATCATACAATTTGCCATTCTGGTATTATCTACACAAATGCATTTAACATTCGAAGTTTCACTTTTTTGTCATTCCAAAAGTAAACAAGGCTTTTCAGTAAATATAGATTTAATTGCTTTTAGACTAGTTTGCCTAAGATGAACAGCAAACTAGAGCAATCTGAAGTCTGCAAAGAATATTTATGATTATAAGCTTTGTCAATATGAAAGTACACCAACTGCTCACATATCTGATTTCCAAAAGATACAAGAATGCTAATCAGTTCATTAGAGGCTTCTAGCTTGGGATATTTAGTGACAGGATATAGTTGCTTGCTTGTCCATGAAGTATAATTATACTCAGAATGAAAAATTGTTTCCAACAAAGCACTATCCTTCCTGTTCTGACTGCATGCTGGTTGCTTTTTATGAGCTGCATGCCTTTCAAGATGCTAACATCATTCAAAGCTTCCCACGTCATATTAATACAAGTATGGATAGGTCCAGACTTCATTATGCCAAGTAGGATTCACTAACCTTTACATCAAACTTCCTCTGCTAAGCAATTTATTACAGCTCCTGTTTTCCTAAAATTGGGGCTTTTCAATTAATGCACTCATAAAGCATTACCAAAAGCCACATGCAAGTCTACCGTTTCTAAATTGCTGCCTGCCCACAGGGAGAAATAACAGGTGAATATAACTACTTCAGATGGCTGTAGTTAATGATTAAAATAACAGCTAAATGCTTTGGATGAATATTTAAACATGATAATACAATTTAAATGAAAATCATTAATGACACTGTGCTGGCATGTCTGTTATAAATATAACCTTACCCTAATGCCAAATAAAGTGAAAGCAGGATATAGAATGCACAACTGATGAAATATCAGTATGCAATATAAAAATCTTTTGCAAAAGTAATTTTATAAAATTTGTAAATGTAGAACTTTTCTATCTTCAGTCAAAAAACAAACTATTTTGACAATATACTGATAAATTTTTCATAGTAAGGGAACCCTATGCCATATGAATCTATAGCAGAGAAGATGCTGTTGAAAAAAATGTATTCATTAGATTTTAGTATTTTTAGAATAAATTTCTATAATATTGTGGAAAAGGGGCAGAGAAGAAGATGAAAACAAACTTATTCACAATTAAAATGACTAACCACATTCTGATTGTATAATTCGTTGGAAGTTGCTGTGGGTGGAGGGCTGAGGAGAGAAATTAAATATTTCTTTTTGAGTACCTCAGTTTTAAAAAGGTTTAAAAATGTTTATAAAAGCTCAATTTCTAAAGAAAGTTTTCATAAAGAATTCAGAAGTCTATGTGGAATTTTAATAGTATAAAGAAATAATACCCTATTATAGCATAACAGGTAATATATCAGTCCATTTTCACAGCACTCCTTACAAAGTAACCCAATATTAGTTTCAGAATTAGTTTAATACTTCACCACCTCACCATATTAATATACAAAGTTAGAGATAACAAAGAAAAACTTAACTGAAAGGAGCTCTTCAACTCAAAAAAGAGAATGCTAAGTGTATAGGATGAAGGTTTTTTTTTTTAATTTTCTTTAGCTGGATTTTTAAAAGTCTCACTTGGGGGACTGAAAATGCTTGTCGAAGTAGGAATTTTGATGGAAACTAATGACATAATTGAAAATTGAGAAGCATTTATGAAGAAATATCACCTTAATTTTCTGAAGAATAAGAATAGATTTATAATATCTTGATCCTAACTCATATCTTCAAGAGGACATATAAAAAAAGCCCCATGGCTTTTTAAAAAAATTCCTAAAATATTCCAACAGTACAGTAAATCATACCATGCTTTTATATTCATACTGAATTAACGTGATTTGAATGCTATTTTAATTCACATCAGCATTCGAGGCCAAGAGAGAAAGAAAAGATATGTTAAAGGGGAAAAACTGAGAAAGACTATTTCCCAAGCCAATACATGGAAGTTAAGATGTCAAGAGACACAAATCAATGTATTGCACTTCTAAGGTAACCTTGTGTTCTATTGGCTTTGAATATTCAGTCAATTACTTTATGGTAATGAAAAGGTGAACTCACAAAATATGAATGGTGAAATCTGCATACAGGTCATGCAAATAAATCTGAAACACTAAATAAATCTTCAGACTAGCTGACTGATGTCTTTTAAGTTATGTAACTGTCAAAAGGATATGGACATCTTTGTTAGAAACTTGTCATGCTTGTCCTCAGGGGAAGGAAAGGAATCCAAATCCTTCTCAAGCTGCTGAAGTTGCCTTCCCATCTGTTTCAAGTTCTTCTCCAGGTTTTCTGCAGAGACTAAAATATGGTATATTAAAGATCTCAACATCATGGAAATTACATTAGCTAAAAAAGTACAATGTTCTCGAAGCTATAGTATGTGTAAAAACAGTTATGGAAAAATAAGAATATGTATATGTAGCCATACATATAGTAAGACAGGAAAAATGATAAAGGTTATTGAAGATTAATCATTTAATTTTAAGATCCATAAGAGTATATAGTTCCATGTAACAATGTAATAATTCCCTTTAAAACGTTAAAAGGAATTTAGGAAATACTTTTTTTTTTTTGGTTTGCTTTTGCTTTTTGGAGGGCAATTGGAGTTAAGTGACTTGCCCAAGGTCACGCAGCTAGTTTTTTGTGTTAAGTGTCTGAAGCTGGATTTGAACTTGGTTCTTCCTGATTCCCATGCTGGTGCTCTATTCACTGCACCACCTAATCGCCAAATTTAGGAAATACTAACATGAAAAATGTCACGCTTCAAATACTGTTATCTTTAAAGGAGAAAATAAGTTACTTTCCAAGCTAACCAAAACAGAAAAGAAAATGCTATCATCAGTAGAGATGATGGCCCCATACAATTGTTTTTCTTTTTTATTTCTTTCAAATTTTTAATCTCCCCCTATCTACTGAAAACTTCCTTGGTATTTACAAAAGTAACAAAGTCTGCCCCATCTTTAAAAAATCCTTATTAAAGCTGGATATCCTCAAACTACTGTCCTATTTGTTACCTCCTTTTCTTGGCCACATCCTAGAAAAAGTTACCTGTTCTCACTGCCTCAGTTCCATTTTCTTTCACTCAGTTTTTAATCACTTTTGGAATCTGGCTCCTTACATTATTACTCAATGGAAGCTACTTGCTCTAGTCAGTCACCACACACAATAAGCACTTACTATGTGATAGCCACTGCTAAGACCTGAGAATACAAAGAAGGGCAAAAATAGTCTCTGTCTATATTCTAATCAGCGAGCCAGCGAGCAAAGAAGGAAATAGCGAGCTTCATACAAGAAGTACAACAGTAGTGGGGGGAAGCAGACAGAATAGGGAGGGCCCCTGCAACAGGACTTGAGCTGAATCTTAAAGGCAGTTGGATAAGCCAATAAGTGGATATGAGAGAAAGAACTGTAAGCATGGGGAACACACAGTAAAAGGTACCATGTCATGAAGTGGATTGTTGTTTTGCAAGGAATGGCAAGATGTAAGGGGTTGTTAAATAGTACAGTATATGAAAATGAGTAAAATGTAGGAAGACAGAAGAGAGGAAGTGGCAAAGTTTTGAAGGTCTTTAAAAGCCAAAAACAAATTTTATAATCTCAGAGGCAATAAGGAGTTACTAAAATTTACTGAATAGCATCAGTACTGTATTTCAAGAAAATCACTTTGGCAGTTAGATGGAGAATGGATTGTTTTGGGAAGAAATTTAAGGTAGGGGACCAATCAGAAAGCAAATTGCAATTGCCAAGGCATAAGGTGATGAGGGCCTGCACAAGGTGACAGTTGTGTTGGTAAAGAGAAAGGATATATATGAGAAATGGTTAACATAGGAAAGAGAATTTAGCTATGTGTGGATATGTGGATTAAGTGTGATTAAGTATTATTAAGGATAATAACAATTGCGAGTGAGCCTGAGTGACAGGAAAAATAGTGGTACCCTACAAATTAAAAGAGAAGTTTGGAAGGTTGCAGGAAAAACAATGAGTCTTGTTTCAGACACGTTCAGTCTGTAAAGTTTTCAGGATGGCTAGCTTAGGTTTTTCAAAAGATGAGAGGGAAATGTTAAGACTGGATCAGAGGAGAATGAACAAAGCAGACTGATAAGGAGTGATCAAACTAGTAGTAGGAAAATCAAGAGAGATTTAATGTCATGAAAACTTAAAGATGGAAGAGTATTTAGGATAAGAGAACAATGGACTATATTATAGGCTAAAAAAAAAAGGTCAAGAAGAATGAGGAATGAAAAAAACACCATTAGACTTGTGAATTAAAAAATCACCAGTTACTTTGGAGAGAGGAGCATCAGTCGAATTATGAGATCAGAAGCCAAAATGCATAGGGGTTGGAAGCAAATAACAGGAAAGGAAGCAGAGACATTGATTGTGGTTTTCTCAAGGAGTGAAGCTGAGAAGTGCAGGAGAAATACAGGATGGTAGGATAGAGTGGGTTTTCCTTCCGTAGTTAACAATGATCACCTAACTGGCAAATGGGAAGACTTTTCCTCAGATCTTGACCTCTTTGAAGCATCTAACTATGTTCTTACTATGTACCTTCTATTCCTTTATGGTTTTTCATGACTGTTTTCATTTGTTTTTCCTACTTATCTGTTCCATCACCCAACATACTAAGTGACTATGGGTATTCTGCAAGGTTTCAGCCTACTTGGTGAACTCATTGCTTTCACAGATTTAATTGTCATCTCGGTGCACATGACCTCCAACTGTATCTACCAAATCTAAAGGGCCACATGACCAATTGCCTAAAGCACATTTCAAACTAGACCCCTACCCCCAACCTCAGTCTTCCTTTCAGATTTCATTAACTTCCACAAAGGGTATCATCATATTTACAATAACCCACATTCACACTGTAATAATTATCTCCGGACTTCTCCGTTTCCCATCCCATAAATCCAAACAGTTGCCAAATCATGCTCTCTTACTATCTCCTTCCTCATAGTGGATATCAATTTCTTGTTAGTCATTTCTGTTCTATCATCTTCACTAAAAAAGGTCATTATCTTTTGTAGGGAAAAAAAGGAATGGAACGGCTCTGATGTTTTTGTTGTCAGATAGCAACACACCAGCCATACCCCGCAAAGATCCTAGTCCATCTATGATCCTTTTTCTCCCAACATAACTAAAATATGAACAGAAAGCTCATTTTTTTCATGTCCTTAAGAGTTCTATGACATATTATTCTAACTTTCAGAATTCCTAATAGTTTCACAGGAGACTGCTATCCTCTTATATTCACTCATTTCTTTGTATCTAAACTTGCTTATATTTTCTGCCCCCAAAAAATTACATATCTAAATTGGTAGAGGAATTCCTTGTGCATTTAAAATAGTTTCTCGTAACAAATTCTTTTTTTTTCCTACCTTATTCAAATTATTTCCCTTTATGTCTTCAAAACTTCCTTCCTGAGAATATGACATTGTTCCTGGGTTGACTTCTCTTAATGCATTTTACTTTACAAGATCCTAATCATTGCTTCTCAGAATTCTATGATATTTAGCTTGCACATCAGATTATATCCATAGTCTAGTCTTTTGAATTTATGCACAGATTCTCTATGATATAAGCATTTCATGTGCATGTAAAAAGAATGTGTATTCAGCCCCCCTTTTCTCTTATTTGGTTTTCATTTTATATCTTATTATTCAAATATGTTAAGTAATCAACTGAAATCTGTGATTTCTTTATTATTAATTATTATTAATATTGTATCTTACTTGTCACAATCTGATAACAGAATACTGAGGCTCCCTACTGCTATTACATTTTGTTTCACTTTTTAATAGTAGTCATCTCTTTTTATGCACATCTACCAATTTTATGCTGAATATCAGTTGTGAATTCTTACATTTGTGATTTTTTTCTTTCACCATTATATAATGATGCTATTTATAGTATTTTCCTAATTTATATTATATTACAGCTTTTTTAGGTGGTATTACTGTTTAGACTTTAAGATTTGTTAGTCCCTCTTCCCCCAAATATTCTTGCTAATTTTTTTCCTAAGGGCATTTTTAATCCATTTTAAAGTAGCTTATTTGAACTGTGTATTACACACTTTGATCTCTCTTTAGTTACTGGGAAAAGAAAGAGTATCTAAAACTAAGTACTGAAAATATTTAACAGACAGTTGGAAAAGAGTCATAAGAAGCAACACACTTTTAATTGCTATGTCACAATAAAAATTTTAAACATTAGGTATTTTGGAAACTTAACATCAAAAAAAGTAATACAATGATCTTTATATTTAAGGTAACCATAAGCATAAACTTTCTCATTTACACCTTTAGGGTTCAGATGGCTCAGGGTTTAAAAAAAAAGGTCATTAAAGCTTATAAATACTTTAATTAAACTGTGTGTAATTAAACACTAATCTTTTGGCAAATATCCACTTAGAAGTGTTCATTATTCCAAGAAGAGATCCTCAGAGATTCCAAAGAAATTCTACATTCTTTCTTAAAGTACCAAGCAGGTAAATTGATTTCCATAAAGACTGCTTAAATATGACGGAAACAGTACAGAGATCATAACACTAAAACTAAACGAAGATAATTTTTCTTAGTATCCTACAGATTAAAAAAAATAAAAACTACAGTACAGTAAAGGACTAATAGAACTTTGGAAGTTACTTTATATAATTATACAACCTTTGAAGAAAAAAATGTGTAGGAATTCTTATTTGGTTCCATATAATCTTACATAGAAGTCCTAAGTCTAAGAATCTAACCCACTGTGGCACTTGCTATTATTGAGTATTTGACAAAATACAGAACTGTAAAGGTCACAGAGGACAGTAAGCTTACGAGCATATATCTAGTCCTCACTATGTTCCAAGTACAATGCTAATTTCTGAGACATAAACAAAGGCAAACACTGTACTTGTCTTCAAGAAGCTTACATTCTAATGGAGAAGACAACATAAAAATAAGCAGGTAGAGACAAGTTATATAGAGTACACTAATGGTAGAGGCTTTGGTTGCTGACTTTTCCCCTTGAACTAAGTAAATGATAATATGTTTGACTGATTAAAGGGACTCTTGAAGTTGTAATTTAAATTGCACCAATTTAATTGGGTGGGGGACTTTGACAATTGTACTTTGTGACTGAATTAAGGACTCTGTGATTGACTAAATGAATGTACTTTGTTTATGACCAAAAACTAATTACCTATTAAGACTAAAGGGGGAGAGGGGGGGAGGGAGGGGAGAGAAGTACTTTGACTTGGCAGGCAAGCCTCCTTAAGGATGACTAAATGATTGAGTTACTAAATGATTGTACTTTGTTGAAAACTATTGTTATCACTTTGGTAAAAACTATGGGGACATTTCAGTGATAACTTGTTGAGTTGTAACGTGGTGAATGCTGTATTTTTATTTTCTGTCATAAGTTGTAACACTGTGAATGCTGTACCTTGATTTACTGTGAATGTTTTCCTCTGATTTGTTGCTGAATAAATATTGTTTGCTATTCTACATAATCATTCTTCTGGAAAGCTGTTTTTGCGTCACTTTATAGGGCTTTGAAACTTGGTTATGATATTTGAAGAAATTTTTCTCCTGGGATTACCTTCAGATAGTGATCAGTGTATTTTTTCTATTTCTGCTTTAACTTCTTGTTTTAGAACTTCAGGGCAATTTTCCTTGATAATTTCTTGTAATAGTGCATCAAGATTCTTTAAAAAAAAATAATTTTCAGGCTGTCCAATTATTCTTATATTATTTCTCTTCAATCTGCTCTCCAACTCAGTTGTTCTTCTGATGTGATGTTTCACATTCTCTTCTATTTTTTCATTCTTTTGATTTTGTTTTATTATTTCTTTGATGTCTTAGAATGTCATTTGCTTTCTTTAGCCCAATTCTAGTGTTCAAGGAATTACTTTCTTCTATTTCTAGTTGGTTGGCTGTCTTTTCATAATTGTATTAGACTGCTTTTTTTACCCTAAATTTTCCTCAAATCTTTCCTATTTGATTTTTCAAGTACTTTTTAAGTTCCTCTAGTAACTCTTTTTGTGCATGAGACCATTCCACACTTCTCTTGGAAAAAGGAGTGGCTTTGTTTGCTCTGTTATCTTCCTCTGAATATGAACCCAGATCTTCTCTATTCCCATAGGAGCTATTTGTAATTGGGTTCTTTTTTCTTTCTCATTTAATTAATTTTTTGTTTCATTTTGGTTTTCGCAGCTATTAGTGTGATCAAGTTATAGTGTCAAGATACGGGGGATGATGCCCCATGTCTCATGTCCTTCTTACTGTTATTTTCTGAGCTCTGTCTGGGCCTCAAACTTGTCCTCTTGTCCCTACCCATAAGCTTCGGCTATGGCCCCTAGCCATATTATCCCACAAATGATCTTTGTCCTTGTGGTACCTCTGGTGGTTACAAACTACAGCTGTCCTCTGTGCCCAGGAACTGAAACCAGAGACTCTGTTCTCCTGAAGGTGCCCAGAGCCAGCATTTACTGCTGCTGTGCTCACCAGGTATGTGTTAGCTCCTGTTCCCCCAAAGCCACAGTTGGGGATATGACTGGTCAGCCAGCATAATTTGCATGGCACCACTCAATAGTGCAAAGTCCTTCAATCTTTCCTACTCAGACATTAGACCCCCACACTGTCCATGAGATGATGGTTTCAAAGGTGGAGGCTGTCTCCCAAGGCAGCTATCCCCTGGGCTTGCTGTTGTTGATTCTGCAGTCAGCCAGAGGTATTTACTCTTCACTCAGGCTGAACACCACCCCAGGAGATATGGTCTTTCCAGAGGTCTTCAAAAGTTATCTCAGGAGAACAAATGCTTAAACATAATTTTTGTTTGCTTCCCCACCTCTATGTTCTCTCTGAGGCAATGTTCTGTCTTTTTTTGTCAAGGAAATTTGGAGAGCCAAAAGTTCTCTGACCTGCTCCACCATCTACCCAGAATCCTCTCCCACCAATGAACATTATTAAAAATGACATGGCATGGGTTAGACCTAAGTTTTAGGAAAATTGTTTTGACAGCCAACAGAAAAATGGATTGGAGTAGAGAAAGAATTGAGGCAGAGAGAATCTAATTAGGCTACAGAGACAGAAATTTTTTCCAATGCCAACAACATTATTTCTACTTTTATTCCCTTCTCTGAGAGGAAAGAAAAGTAAATTATATACACTATTAAATTATTAACCATATTATTAATTTTAAAAATATTCCTTTCAGTAGTAATATATGCCTCTCAATTTTAAGGGAGAAGAATAAGATGAAAGGGAAAGAAATACTGGTTAAGAATGCTTAAACACAATTAGCTAAATAACAAATAAGGACATATCTCAGCTCTCAAGTTTTGGTTACATATTATTTTGGAACTATGAACTCAAAGTTTCCTTTAGAAAGAAGAAACATTATATTTAGTCAAGTGTTCATTTAAGAACAACAAGAAAAACCCAATAATTATGGTTAGCAATGATAATAATAGCCAATTGATATAGAATTTTAAGATTTGCAAAGCCCTTCACAACAATTTTACCTTACTAACCTTCATTTAGCAGACAAGAAAATTGAAGCTGAAAGAGGCTAACGGGTTTCCTTTCTCAAGACCACACAACTCTCTTGACCATAATTCAAAGTTGGGTCTTCTTGAATCTAAGTTCAAAACTCTTTATCTATAATCTCTACACCATAACCAGCAAATGATCATTGAATCCATGTTATTAATAACATCCCGCTGCCACCAACCACATCCAACCAAGTCCAAAGTATTGTTATGTCATGACATGAGGAGAAAGAAGAAATGGACAAAAAGAGTCAGAGAAGCATAAAGAACAAAATGAACAACTCATCATTCATCAAAAACTTTATTACTGATGCTTGTGAAACAAATAAATGGGAGATAAGAGAGGAATCCTGAAGAGAGAGCATAAAAAACACTTTTTGGCCATCTATATCTGAGCAAGAAGTTGAACAGACTAAAAATCACTTTGGATCAAATGTGAGGTAGAGAAATTAAATACCATTATAATGAATGACAGAAGAGTCACAGCCAGGAAGTCGCAAAAGCTTGACTGAAACTCAGGCTTCTCTGTAAAAGAGAAAAGTGGAAGGGCAAGATGATTACAGTAGGGAACAGAAGCTTTGAGACAGAGATTGTTTATTCTTGTCTTTGTATCCTCAAGCTCTAGGACACTCCATATCATCAAGTATGCTCTTAAAAGATGCTTGTTGAACTATAAATTGAAGCAAATTTTATTTCAAATAGAAATAGAAAATGAGTAAGTATATAAATCTATGATAAAATTAATTCCCAATCTCCCAATCAAATTAATCTAGCTATATGTTAATCTAACAAATTAAATTAGCTACATGTTATATTTATTCCATGCAACCAAAGTCTCTAAATGTTAATGACATTTTAAAATTAATAGTTTCATATTTTGCCTCTGTAATTATAAAACAAAATGCAATGTCAGAAATACTAACATTGAATACATAAAATAGATCCAACTTGCTAATAAAATTTTAATTAGTATTTTTTTGAAGGTGATACCATGAGGAGGTTAACTGAGGCTTTGAAAAATACCACTGCTCATTACAGCATAAATTCATTTGAAAATTTCAAACTCTATGCAATTTCCAGGTGTCAGCCACCTGGAAATTGACTGTTTAAGGGAAATCAGTATGTGAATAAAAGACAAATATTTGGGATTTAGAAAGGTACTTCTGTTTAGGTTTTGTGAGGTAGGGGGAGCTAAAATTAAGAAGATGCTACGTATATATATTTTGATGAAATAAAAGCAACTAGTTGCTAAAAGAAAATGGGATATAAAGAACATCAAAATGAATTTGAATGAATAGAAGTTCTTGTGTGTTTGTGTAAAACATGTTTGAAAAAGACATATGTATATACGTATGTATATATCTACTATATACATAATCAGACCCAGAGCAGTAACTATAAAAGTGGTCTTCAGAACACAAGTAGTCCCTATGTGGGGAGTGTTTGTAGATAGGTGCAAAATGCAAGGGTGGATGATGGGGGTGGGGAGTGGGGGGGAAGGGGAGAAAAATCTGAAACTCAAGTGACTCTGGAACTGAATCTTGTAACCTAAAAGTAAACAAACAAGTCAATACAATAAAAAATAAAAAATAAATGCAAGGGTGAGATAAGCTAATACTCAAGCAGCTTTGATTTTTTAAAAAGCCAAAGGAAGATACATCATTTACTTTAACTAAATACGACCAATAGATTGAGGCTATTAAACAATGTCATAATCCCACAACCACTGCTATTAACTGCCAGCTTCTAAAAAAACCAAAATAATTGGACCCTACTTTTTTTTTTCATTTTTCAAATGAAGGTGATAAACAACAGGCTAAAGAACAGGAAATGTGAACAAAGGAAGTGCAAGACAATCTATTAAAAGAATTAAAACCAAGTTTCTTCTCATCCATTTACTCTTTATATTCCACTGAGAACTCTAAGATGTAGTACTCAGAACATTCAGATCTGAAAAGGGTCAGAAAAGGAGAGAATGTAATTAATCGAAGGGCACTTTAACAGAGGAACAGGAGTTATTCTTTTGTAATGAAAGAAGAGTTAAGAATTTTTTTGCTCTCAAAAAAGATCTAGGAAAAGGAATGAGAAAAGAAAAATTAAGAGCTACTGACATAAAGAATGACCCTTGGAAAATTGCTGGGCCATTGCAATGGCCTAAAGCTAGGTCGCTTTTGAATTGAACCTGTCTCAGAAAGGCACAAGAAGAAAATAGAAAGCATTCACCAGTCAATGTCAATTTGAGAGCCCAAGGCTGTGAAAATATGACAGTCATGATCTAACTCCAAGGGAATGCTAGAATATCTAATGAGGATATGACTAGGCCAAAGTAATATGCAATAGAATATAACCTTCCTACAGAATTTTAATTTAGTAAATATAAGTAATTTTGCTTTTATTTCTATCTAAATAACAAGATATTCCAATATCATAGTAGATTAAAGTTTATTTGTTTTTTAAATGTTGTAAATAGAAAAGCCTGTCTGTATAAGGTAAGAATCAATTTAACTTTTTGCAAGATAATTCCTACACCTCTGTCATCTATTTTTAAAAAGGAAACATAGGGACATATAGAGATACAATAAAGATCCAAAACATTTTTCAATGAAACACTAATAGAAAGTTACAAGCTATTATATCTACAAAAAGAAGCAATCCTAATGAAGTGTATCTTTGGAAATTGTCATAATGGTAAGCTCATTAGTTGAAATGAAAATTCCCCCTGCTGATCTCTAGGAGTACCTAATGACCAGGATATTATTTTCAAATGTAGAGGTACTTTCTAATTCATGACAGCTCACTGAGAAGACTTCAAATGAGGAGACCTTTCAATGGTAACACAATGTAAGAGCAGACTAAATACTCATAAGCTGACATTCTATCTTGGCATCAAAAGCATTTCATCCACATCTTCAGAATCTCAATTCATTCATTAATTGGAAAATATTGTAATATAAAATCCTGTATCAAAAATCTGCTCTATGGGGGGAAAATTGTCTCTAAGGTAGCATAATTATGTTCTAAACATAGAGTTCCAAGCAAAACACAGAAAGAGTAACTGTTATCTCATATACATAAACATGGTCTTGAAAGTTACCTGCCAAAACAAACTTAATAAGAAAATCTGTAAAATACAGAATGTTTCTGGGGAAACTAAGCAAAAGAGAGGAAGAAAGTAACAACTGTGAAAGCTGACTCTGAAGAATTCAAGATGAATATCATATAGAGTAATGGAGAGATGCATGGTGGGCAATATCAAGTTGTATGGAGGATACTGCTGTAATAAAAAAGAAAAAAGAACAGAAAAGGAGAAAGGCTGGCTAATGCAATGAGAATGAAAGCATAAATAAAGGTGTATTCTGTGTTTGCTCCATTTTTCATCAGGTAATGTCACAAGATAGAGAGGAAAGTATTTGGCCTGTAGGGTTGCTCTGTTACAAGGAGGATTTTAAGTGGATACAGAAAAGAGTTTTATGGGATAAGCAGCTACAGAAATGTTATATATAATCTATATAGTTGAAGAGGGTATTCATTTGGATGAGAGCACAAATCAATGTATACAAGCATGTTTTGGGGGCGAGAGGGCTTACATTCCTCACTACTGGAAATTTATTGCATGGAAAATTCTCCCACTGACATAGATCTCTTAGCATGAACTTAAATATTCAGTTTCTTGAAAACACTGAGAAGTAAAGTGGCATGATCATCATCAGCAACTTCTTTGTGCTAGAGAAGGTTTTCCCTACACCAAGAATTATATACACCATTCATTCTGCTACACTATTTCTCCACTGAAATATCTGTATATAAAGCAATAAAAAATTGTCAAAACTGAACATGATCAATGACTTCTGTTTAATTTTAATTTTTCTATCCTCACACTTAAATGATTTCAAGCACCAGAAAACAAATAATTTCATTATTTTGATTTAATTATTGTCAAATAGGTTTCTAGCTAAAAGGAAAACTGAGCACAATTACATTAAGCCCTTATACTACAAATGGTTTTAAAATGATAAACACTTTTAAAAGAAACTGCTTTAGTTTTTTATTTCAAGAAAATTTCATTTTATTTTGGTT
>CM053600.1:126819241-126853607 GCA_028646575.1 Pseudocheirus occidentalis | reverse complement strand
GACAGGGACAGGGTAGAGAACAGAAGGGGGGGGAGGCATAGGAAGGAGAGAAAGATGATCACTGTCACAATATGTCCACTATGAAGATGTCTTGTATAATCACACATCCACAGCCTGTATTGAACTGAGTGTCCTTCCAGTGGGGGTGGGTGACAAGGGAGGAATGGAAAGAATCTAGAATTTAAAGTTCTCCAATACCTGCAACTAGGAATTAAGATATACAGGGGCTGGGATAGGGAGACCCTCCCTGCTCTACCAGAAAATAAGAGAGCAGAGCAGGGGAGGGGCTTTACAGTGGGGTTGCTGTTTTAGGGTTGGGGCAGGGGCAAGACCGGGAGAAAATGTGTAATTTAAATTAGTGTTATTTCTTAAGTACAACTTTCTTTTACTTAAAGTGTTCAACTAAGTTTTGCTTCATTTTTAGTCTTAGGACAATGTCAAAGCATAAGTTCTTAATTTAATATCGTTTTTTTGAAACAAAGATTCGTATTGGATGAGCAGGTACAAATGTGCTGCAATCTGTGTAGTTGAAAAGGGTATTCACACTGTCTTTTGAATTGTTTTCTTTATTCATTTAACAATCACTTGTGTGTTTCAGGAGTATCTGTACTGTTTAAATGAATACTTAAATTCATTTCTATATATAACATATACAATATGATATATTTTATGCATAACATAATATATAATTATATATATTCATTTATCTATATGTTACAGAATAAATCTTTAAACAAAAGATCACAACAATAAAAAAGAACTCAGTGAATAAGCCCCACTTTTTGGTAACTAATTAATAAACAAACTTAAAGCCCCTTGTAGGAACACAAGTGACTCTTTCTACCTAGAAGTATGCTAGAAAAGGCATCATACCCAAGAAATGGAGTGAATAATGACTATAAAAATGATCTATATTCATCACATCCTCGCTTAGACACTTACTAAAGACTTAAGCCTGGACTAGTCAGTAAACCTCCCAATTCAGTTTCCTTACCTATAAGATGGGGTTAATAATAATACCTTCCTACCAGGGTTAGTGCATGAATTACATAACATATGTAAAAGATTTAAGAAACCCTTAACATGCTATGTAGATGATAGCTATGTGTTACTGTTGTTGCTAACGACCATATACAGTCAGAGTATAATTCATATTATCTTTCAAGACTGAGTTTTTATAATTTATTGTTTTTACAAAGGACAAAATAAGACCAAAAAACTTTGGGAATACAAATTTTGCTAACCAATAACAAAAAGCAAAAAAAAAAGCCATAAGAGCAACTTAGATTTCTCAAAGTACATTTTTCTTTTTTCTTTTCTTTGCTTTTTGGAGGGCAGTTGGGGTTAAGTGACTTGCCCAAGGTCATATGGCTAGTTTTTTGTGTTAAGTGTCTGAGGCTGGATTTGAACTCAGGTCCTCCTAACTCCAGGGCCGGTGCTCTATTCACTGTGCCACCTAAACACCCCCTCAAAGTACATTTTTAAACCTATACAATTCTATCTAAAAAATGTAGACTATAACAAGCCTACTGTGCATGTACAGTCTAGAGAGCTCTTAGTATTTGAATACACAACATTAAATACATTGAGTTAAATTAAAATCTTTTGCCAACCCTGTGATACTAAAATGTACTCCTGAACCTACCTTGCTTTCACTTAGTCATCACTCCAGGATATACAAAGTGTCTATTTATTCTCATACATATTAGTTATTAGTTTACTATAAATTAGATATAATGGCATAGGATTAATAAACTAAAAACAGAAGATTTCAATCAAGTACAAAGATTCACCAACAGTGGAAGTTCTTAACCTGTACTGAAAGTCTCTCCAAGAAAAGACTATTAAGATTTTTATTATTTTAACATTTATGTTTTTAATTCAGCTAAATTGGATTTTAGCTCACCATTAACAGACTGGTCGAGGATTTACAAACCTTTAGCTTACATTTCAAAACATTATGCTTAGACCTATTTTCAGATAGCACTAGAGTTGGTCCTACTCTCCTTAGTGTTTTGAGCTTCATGAACCTGTACTGAAATGCAATTTGTATAATAAAGCTCAAATGTTGCAACCGTACATATCCCAATCAATGAAAACCAAAACCACTTTTCTATAAGGAATACACACATAGACTCACAGGTGAAACAGTCTAGTTAACAAGATAGCTTGTTCACTTTGATCCACAATTTCTATATATATTTCCTGTCCTATATTACAGATGCCTACTTTACTTCTTTCTCTTGAATTCTCTCACACTCAACCCAATATTTTGACTAAGTGGCATAGGTAAATAACAAAGTTCTATAAATTTATTAGCTTTGTACCATGTACAACATAGCTGACTAAAGGTTTTTGTAAAGAATGAATTTCTACTATGGCTATATCTCAGGTCAGTGTCTGGGTACTAAATGGTGGTCATTTGTGATATATTTTATACTGTCATTCTGTACTAGTACCTTTAATTAGAGCCAATTGCTCACTCTGATAAGAACGCATCCCTGAATCTTAGAAACCTGTACTATACTGAGTGCAGGGTCTGGCAGGGCTCAAGTTGGAAACACTGAAGTATGAATCCAGTGATTGATTGTGTTTCTATCATTCAGAACCAGCCTGGCTAAGTTCAGACATCCATCTTTATGCTGACCAAACTATGATAAATTCTTCAGCCATAGCAACTCTTTAGGAAAATGTATTGAGTTGTAGAGGGCTGTAATTTGCATCAATGAATGGAGTACTCACTTTGACTACTCAGATATATTTTAAGTACAGTGGTATAACCAAAATTTAGATTCATATTTTATTAATTTAACAACTGACACTTTTACTACAAGTTCTGAGAAGTAGAAAAGGAAATACAGGCTGAGGGAAAGATTGTTGGGTTAAGTCCTAAACTCCTCTAAGCCCTCACAACCCCATTCAACTCCTGAAAGCAAAATGACTGGGGTGGTTAGGCAGCTGCCATCCTATTGTTCATATGCAAGAGAAAACTCAAATAATTAGGAAATAGGAAGAGGTCTGGGCAAGAGATCTGTAGGAATCTATAATAAAGGCAAGGGAATAAAAAGAAAGAACAAAAGACCCAGTCTTAAAAAAAAAGAACAAGGAATCAAGTAGCAATGAGTATAGCATGAAATAGACAAAGAAAAATGTCTTATCAATGGCAAATGAGGTTCCTGGGATATATAACACTTGAAGGTGCAGGTCGTTTATAATTTATGTGTTCCTGAAACAGGGTTTGTTTGCATTATAAAATAATAGCTGTTAGTTCTCACTCATAATAAAAACAATTTAACACTTATTTTGATAATAATATAATTATTATATTATATAATACATAACAATGCATTATATAATATAAATATAATAATATATAATAGTAACTTAGCTCATATTTTGAGCTAAGTTATTCACAGACACAAAATACGAACATTTTTTCATAAATTCTTAAAAGATATGTTTTCATTCATTACCTTTCATTATCATTTAACAGTTCTTAATAATAAAAAAGACTCAAGAAAAATTAAAGTTTTAATGCAACAATACATACCTTTGCTAGCTTTGTCTATATGCTCCAAATCATCAACAAAACTCAGGATATCTGGATATTTTTCCTCACATACTTCAGCTAGAAAATGGAGCAATGTTGTTTTCTGATCTGTTGACTTTGTATCCTTTAGCTAAACAGAAAGAAGAAAATTGCATTGAAACTTTAAAAGCAATTTAAAATGACACTTACTTATACATATCAAATATTTAGAAATAAAATATTTACTTTAGACAAATAAGAGTTAGAAACTGAGTCTGTAATAATTCAATGGCTAGTGGTCAGTCTGTGATCAAACTCCTTTGTGGACTTGATGCTAGAATCTGGAGGATCCAAAAGGTATTAAACAGACTTGACAGACTTTAAAAATAACAAAATTAATTAAAATCCCATATTAAGGTATCTAGTGGCATGCAAGATAGGGTGCTAGACCTGGACTCAAGAGGTAGCTGATGGTGTAGAACAACAGGACCTAGAGTCACCAAGACTTCAGTTCAAATCTAGCCTCAAAAACTTACTAGTTACATTGGAAAGTCACTTGCCCTCTGTTTGCATCAATTTCATCAACCATGAAAAAGGGATAATAATAGCAACTACTTAGAAAGATTGTTATAAGGATCAAATAAAGTAATATTTGTTTAAAAAGCACATTAGCACAGTGCCTGGCACTGAGCAGTCAGTCACTATACAAAAGCTTATTACCTTACCTTCCCCCTCAGGAAAACCTGATTTGAATACAAGTTTTATAAAGATAACAAAGCAAAGGGTCACAACTGCAAAACTTTCCCTAAAATATCTCCTATAAAATGACCACAGAAACCACCAAAGGGAATTCTGAGCAGAAAAGTCAGTAAGTCCTTCTTCCAGTGCTGGGCAGCTCAGATAGACAAAAAGAGAGGTCTGCAAATAATTGTATAGAAAAGGATGCAGTGAGACATGCCTAGGCTGAAATGGAAGATGTACCAAGGTTTGTAGGAGGTCACAAGTCCAGGTCAGAGAAGAACAGCCTCAGTCATTAGGGAACAGGAACTCTACCTATGCAAGGACCACAGCAGAGTGCAGGAGGGCAGGGACCACACCACCTTGGCTAAAGGCCAAGAGATCCATCTTACAGAAAAATTCGTGCTGGCCATCCCTCCCTACATGTAAGCAAAGCCCAATTCTAGCATAAAGTCCAAAGTCAAGTATTAGAATGGAAAAATGAGCAAATAGCAGAAAAAGAATTCATTACAAAAACCTTCTATGGTGGAAGGGAAGCTCAATACACAGAATCAGAAAACCTGAAAACATCTATAAGCAAAGGCTCAAATAAAACAGTAGATTGGATAGAAGCCCAAGAAAAATTTCCTGAAGAGTTATAGGGATTAAAAAAAAAAGAGCCAAAATAATATTTTAAAAACCAATAAGACTGGTAAAGGAAAAACTGGGAAAAGATATTAAAGAAATTCAACAAAATTATGAAGAGAGAATTAACAATTTAGTAAAAGACATAAAGAAAAAAAAGAACCTCACTGAAGAAAATAACTCCCTAAAAATTTGAATTGGTCAAGTGGAAGTTAATGATTACACAAGACATTTAAAAACAATAAAAGTCAAAAGAATGAAAAAAATAGAACACAGTATGAATAAAACTCTAGAAATGAGGAAAATCAACACTGGGTTGTTATAATTTGATAGCCAATATTTCTCTGTGAATCCAACAAAAGTTACTTCCTAAAAGCAGACTCCACTTCTGACAGGCTTAATTGAGTAAAGTAATCATATCCCAGCCCCCAAGGCTCCTTAAGTAGCTGGAGAAGGGCCTCTAAATTCAATTTATGTAGTAAACAGAAGCCAATGAGATCTAAGGCCCTCCCCAGGGGATGACTCTTGTGTCCTTGCTTGTCCTTTACCAAAGATTTGGGGTGATGTGGTCTCCCATGGGAAAGCCAAAACCAGAACATGGTTAAGCCAAGAATTCTGGAGGCATCTATCTCTCATGGAGTAACTAACATTCCTTGAGTTGTCAAAGAAGGAATAATCAGCCACACTCAAAGACCAAATCACTACCAATCAGAGGTGCTTTATATTTATCAGGGGAAATCCCAATGATGTACTGTCAGGTCAATTAGAAGGAAGAATTAAAGAATCCTATGTCCCTCAGATGGGATCTTTGGTAAACCCAGAGTCTAATAACTTCAATTTATTGGTTATTGCCACTAAATAATAAATCAACTAATTACACTCAGAATTTTTTCTCTCGGAATTTCATTTGGCACAAAACAATTAGAAATGATAAGACCTCTAAAGAATACTGAATGAGAAGAGAAAGTATACCTTTTTCTCTACTGTTCATGACACCCTTACAAAAACTAGCAAAGTATTAGGGTATAAAAATCTCAGAAATAAATACAGAAAAGCAGAAGTGTTAAATGCACCCTTTTTAGATGATTATGAAAAAAGTTAGATTCAAAAGAGGGCCTTCAAATCACAGACTAAAGATTCACTGGAAAATAAATTATCTAATCTAAAAGAGTTGGTCAAAGAACAAATCACAAAAACAATAAACAATTTCAATAAATGTAAATGATAACAATGAGACAACATAAAAATTGCAGTCAAGGCAGTACTCACAGGAGTATTTACATCTCTAAACACCTCAATAAAAAAGGGAAAGAGCAAATTAATGGAGTATGCAACTAAAAAAACTGAAGCACACAATAAAAATTCCCAATTAAAAACAAAAATAAAAATCCTAAAAATCAAAGGAGAAATTAATCAAATTTAAAATAAAAGAAAAACCTGAATTAATGAATAATAGTAGGAACTGGATTTTATAGGGGGAAAACAATAAAATGGATAAATCACTGGCTAATTTTTTTGAAAAGAAAAAGAGAAAACCAAAATTTTTTGTTGTTCAGTCATGTCTGACTCTTTATGAAAACCCATTTGGATTTTTCTTGGAAAAAATACTGAAGTAGTTTGCCATTTGCTCTCCAATTCATTTTACAGATGAAGAAACTGAGCCAAACAGGGTAAAGAGATTTGCCCAGAGTCACAAGGCTAGTAAGTGTCAGGCCAGATTTGATTTCAGATATTCTGGACTCCAGGCCTAGTGTTCTAATCCATTGAGCTATTTACCTGTATTAAACCAAATTATTAATCTCAAAAACGAAAAAGGGAGAATGTGCAAGCAATGAAGAGAAAATTAAAGAGTCTGATTATATGAAATTGAAAATCTTTTGTACAAATAAAATTACTATATAGAGGATATGAAGGTAAGGGGGGAAATCTTTGCATAAAATATCACTGAAAATGCTTTTATATATAGATAACAGAAATATATAACCAAAAGTCATTCCCCAACTGAGAGCTAGTCAAAGGATTCATTAGCAGTTCTTGAAACAATAACCCATTAACAAAGGTTAATCCAAATGAAAACAATCCTGAGTTTTAACATCATACTCAGCAAAATGACAGAAATGAGAAAAGATAGGAATAATCAATGTTTCAGGAGATTTGGGAAACCAAGTACATTTATTCATGGTCGATGGAGCTATGAATTAGAACAATCTGGAAAGAAATTTGGCATTATATAAATAAAGGGGCTAAAATATCCATTCTCTCTGATTCAGAGATTATACGTCTCGGCATAAAATCACTGAAAGTTCTTGAACAAACAAACACTAAAATATTTAATAGCAGTGCTTTTTGTGATATCAAAAAAACTGAAAACAAAAAGATGCCAATCAAAACACAATACAGAAATATAATGGAGTCTTTCCATATATATATATATATATATATATATATATATATATGTATATGGAAAGACTTTTAAAAACTGTTGCAAAGTAAAGTAAAAAGAGCCAGGAAAGCAATATACTTTGCTACATGACTACAAACACGTTTGTGGAAAAAATACCACAGAACAACCTAAAACTAAAATCTGGAAAACCATAAAAAACAAAGTAGGCCCCAAAGGAAAGATATGAGAAGACACATACCACCTTCTGAAGAGGTAAATGAAATTTGCATATAATTTTGCTATGTTTATTGGTTTTGTTGATTTTTTTTCTTTTCTTAAAAACAATTTTGTTAAAATGAATGGCTTTCTGGAAGGGCATGGGAGAGGGATTCAGGGAAAAATGTAAAAATAAAAAAAACAAGTAAAAATACTAAATGTGTGTGCTTATGCATATAAAGATAAATATAAATTTTCAAAAGAGAAATTTATCCCTGGAGGATGGTTGACCAACAGGTTATTATTATAAATTGTTATTTTTACATGTCTTACCTACCACCACCCCCTAATAATTTACACTGGAAAGGTGATCTATCTTAATATTTAGGTCAGGTAAAAATAGTAAAAGCCTCTAAATTAACATGTTCATTTAATGCAATAAAAATCATAACCCCAATGAGTTATTTTATAAAACTTGGAAAATAACACTGAAATCTTTATGCGAAAAATGAGAAGAGGAAAATCAAAGTGTATTTTTAAAAAAAGATTATTAATGAACACATACTTGCCAATTCAGAGTTGAAAACAACATAATGCATCAATGAACAAAATTAGCTAAAACTGGGCAAATTATTAAAAGAATAGATCAATGGATTATAATCAACATTTCTGAAATAAAACAAAGAATGCTAACATTCCATAATCCTGTTAATATCAAATCATGAGGAAAGAATTCATGTTTTCTAAATGCTATTCAAGGGTTTGAATAGCAATATGGCAAAAAAAAAATTTAAAGTCAATTTTTCATATTTGAAACCATAACAAAGAAATTCAACTGGGATTAGTAATCTAATTATATATTATTTAAAAAGAAAGTCTAAAGAAAATAGATCAGTAAATTTATCATTTACTTGGAAGGAAAATGAATGTTTATGAAACAAATGACAAACTATTCAATTGAATATAAATACACACACTCATGCAGCATCTCAATAGCTAAGTGATAAGCACAGGAACCTTGGGAGTATCAACATCCTTCTCCCCACCCCGATCTCTCAGAACACGGGTCCTACTTCTAGTCATTCCTTAACAGCCAGCCTCAGGGGAAGCAAATTTTGTGTAAAATGGGGCGGCCATTTCTATGGACTGCCAACCAACTGCTACCTATCGGACAGGCTACACAGCACAGCTGAAGAAGCAAGGAACTCTAAGGGAAAGACAAGAAGTAGCATGTGCCAACCAAGTCAAACTAACACCACCATTACCCTGAACATTATTATTACCCCTCATAACTAATGTAGATGGCCCAGGATTCTGAACTCAGGAGCCTTGGAGATTTGCTTTCAGCACATAATTCTCTGAAGGAACCTCTAAAGAGATGCTTATTCTTCATGCTACCCTCCCAGAAGCCATTCTCTTCCTAAAGGTGCTATAGCCATAAATAATGAAGACCAAAGAAAAGAAAATTTTTGTCACCCAAGCCCTTGGCACTTTCAAATGCTTCAACATTGGGAAATTGATAGTATTTTATCAGTAGGAATTACATTAAAGTTTTCTTTCCAATCTGCTTTGCCACAGCACTCAAATTATCCTGGGACATTTCTACCAACCAAGTGTGTAAGTCTTCCATATTAGAATGCAAGTTCTTCAAGAGCAAGCATTGTATTATGTCAATTTCTATCTCTTCTCTTGACTACAGTGTTTTGCACATAGTAAGTACTTGATTAACATTTTGGTTTTTTTTAAATTCATTCATTCATTCATTCATTCATTCATTCATTCATTCATTCATTCATTCATTCAGCACTGGACTTGGAATCAGGAAGACCTGAGTAAAAATCATGCCTCAGAACCGTAATAATTGTGTTATTCTAAGGAAGTCACTTAATCTCTTTCTCTCTTTTTTTTTTAAATGGGGAAGCTAAGTAAGTGCACCCAACAAGACTGCTGGAAGGATCAAATGAAATAATACATGTAAAGTATTTTGCAAATCTTAAAGCACCACATAAATGTTATCTGTTAGTATATTCATATGCATGCTCCAGTTTAAGTATGTGAGTGTATATTCAAATAAACCTACTTTGTAATTGCTTTGGAATTATTTATTTTCCTATCAAAATTAAGACCATTACAATTATATGAACCCTATGGTATATTTTTCAAATAAAATATTAAATTACTGATTAAGTATCAAAACCAACAAACTTAAAATATTGTTACCTGCAATTAATAAGATGACTTACTGAAAAAAATCCCATTTGTTTAATGTTTAATGTTAAAATTAAAACTGACAATAATGCTCATTAAGGCTAAAAGGAATTCATAAAAACAATTTACTTTGCTACCTACTACTAATGGAAAAGGAGGAAAAAGAGAAAACAAATAAGATGTTTATAATATTTTTGTACTGAACCTGTGATTTACTTGATATAAAGAATACCTGATTTACTTGAACTTCCTTTCAGAGCATCACCTGCTCTACAACTTAGAGCCCTAGAGAGGTCTTTGGACACTGAGAGGTTAAGTGACTGACCTAAATTCATGCAATTAGTACATCAAAGGCTGGTGTTCAAACCAACTCTTTCTGATGGTGACGCTGACTCTATTCACCTTGTTCTGTGTCCACTCTCACTTGATTATCTGATCAGTCTTTATAATAAACATTTATAAAGCACTTTCTACATGCCAGATATTATGCTACTAATGATTTTTATATTTGTAAAAGAAAAACATACATATTTTTATAGATATAATCTTTTAATGTATCATCAGGAAAAGAAAAATAACAGATATGAAAAACCTTGAAAAATGTGTCAAATGTCAAGCTAATATTCATAATGTAAAAGCAACATATATACATCCACAAGAGCAATTCTCCTTGTATAATGACAAGCCACATTAATTACTCCGCTTTTTTCAACCTATATCATAAACTATTCCACAACTTTCATTCTTGGATAATTGTCTGTGACCTTGAGATGATAAATGACACCCCACCAATATGTGACAGGCGCTAACCCTGAACCCAGGTTTTCTTGGGTTCAACTCCATCATATCAATAACAGAAGAATAATGGTATTAAAAATATGGGCCTTTGATTCAGAAGAAGCTCAAAGAAATTAAAGCAATGCAGAATTTCCTAAAGCTAATTCAGTCAATTCTCCTCCATCTGATCACATTTAAAGTAAATTCACTGTTCATTTGCATAGTCTTCTAAGATAGATAAGTGATGGACCAGCTTCATCAGGTGTCCTTTCCCCGAGAATTCATAGTATGGGCAACTGGCATTCTTTACCTAGTTGATCGTTTGTGTGTACGGATACCTTTGCCAAACTCTTTTAAATGATTCTGGTTCTCATTAGAAGGTTCTTGCATGTGCTAGAACTTGATATAATTAGAACAATAACACCTTCAATTAGAAGAAACAGGGCAATTCAACCATTTTAAGATAATCTTTGATTTGGAATCTACACACGATTTTTCTCATGATAGTATGGAATACCTCTTTGTTTTATGCTTCTGTTACTGAAGACTGGAGGGCCAGGAAAAGGTTTTCTATCATCATATCTTTAAACTATCTTATAATAATGGCATGCATTGGTGAAAGCTTTTTTGTTTTATCAATAAGAAACATTTTTCATACTTAACAATAAGCAAAATGGGACCTCTATATTCCTACACTTTTAAAAATTAATTATATGATGGTAAAAATATAGCCTAGAGGTAAATACTGCTGGTGAAAACCTGTCCTCATATAAAGATTATTCTTGATGGCATTGTAGATTAGGTTCAGAAAAAAATTTCTAGAGATAGGAAACCAGGCTGCATATGGTTCAGTACATCACTTTGGGATGATGATCAGCTCATCAGTCCAGCATTTCTTAAATGCCTATGACTTATCAGACATTGTGCTAGGCATGAGGTTATAATGACAGAAATTAATTCGTCCTAAGATAAAAGAGATTACGATATACATACACGCATACATATAAAACACACATACAGATACATACCCATATAATAAATACAAGGTAATTTTCAGGAGTGGGGAGACTGGAGATTAAGAGCAGATGTGGATAAGTTCATTTAGAATAAAAGATTGTTTCATTCTTAATATTTATATACACCGTCCCTAGCAGAGTCCCTGGAACACAGGAAGGAGGTCCTTAATAAATACTGGCTGAATGATAAATTTAATGATGTAAAAAAGTGGCACATAACGTGAGAGATTTGAAGGAAACTAGGGGCTCTATGAAGCCAAGATGAAGAGAGAACGCATTCCTGCCATGGGAGACAGACTGGGCAAATACATGTAAATGATAGATGGACTGTCACAAGTGAAAGAACAGCATTAAAACAAGTTTGGCTATACCATTCAGTGGATGACAGGGAGGAATATATAATATGTTCTGAAATACAGCTTGGGAAGTAATGAAGTCCAAAAACATTTTTCAAGCCTTTGATGTCATTCACTCCTTTAGCTACCTTTGGAATAGGTCCTTCAATAGACTGAGTATTAATGAATACAGTGAAACATAGGAAAGGATACCAAGGGAAGTAAGCAGAACCAGAAAGGAAAGTAAAAATGGAATAAGCATTTGTACAGCACCTACTATGTGCCAGCCACTACAACAAGCGCTTTCCAAACAAATCTTTATTTGATCCTCACAATGACCCTGGGAGACAGGTGCTTTTATTACCTCAATTTTATAGATAAGAAAATTAAGGCAAAGATAGGTTAAGTGAGCTGAAGACAGATTTGAACTTGGGTCTTCCTGACTCCAAGCCCAATCCTCTATCCACTGTGCCACCCAACTGCCTCTAGGAAACTAGAAAAACAGTATGTAGTGTAATAACAATGACTACTGCAACAAATAGAAAGAACAAAAACATAAAAGAAAGTTAATGCCATGAAGTTCTAATGGCCAAGCTTCACCTCAAAGAAATCAGAGGTATCTTCTTCTCTGTGCAGAGGTGGAGGACTACTGAGTATGAAACACTACACATAACTTACTTTTTCAATATGCTGTTTAATTTTACAGAACTGCTTTTTCCTCTCATTCTTTGTTATAAATGATAGCTCCCTGAGAGGCAGGAGACAAAGGAATAAATCAGGAAATGGAGAAAATATAAAAAAAAACCCAAAGATATCAAAAAAAATTAATTCTTAAAATGGGGTTCACCAAACTGAATGGTTATAATAAATATTGATGTTGTTTCCTCTGTCCACTTCTACTTCCTATTTCTAAATGGTCATTACTTTGGTATTGTTATAATTGCACACAATTTATCTCATTTATTTTCTTTCTCCTAGCTTTGTACTGACTTTAATTGTTGGTCTAATAATTATAGTTCCCTGATTATATAAAGATATCTGATTCATAAATTACTCCCACATTAGTAACAAGGCCTCTATATTTACCAGAGACTGGTCAAAAACATCAAATGGTACAGTGATAATAAAATAAAATGACTAAAGAAAGGCCACCATTGTCCCTCTCTGTCTGTTGTTCTGTTAGACAAAAGCCTTGGGGGCAGCTAAGTGGCCCCAGAGTCAGGAGGACCTGAGTTCAAATATGACCTCAGACACTTGACACACTTACTAGCTGTGTGACCTTGGGTAACCCCAACTGCCCTGCCCTCCAAAAGTAAAAATTATGATAGACAAAAGCCTTGTCTGTTCTGTCAGACAGAAGTACCCTGTCTGTTTCTCTTAGACAGAAGTCCTGAAAGAGGACTTTACTGTTATTGTAGAAGTCCTGAAAGAGGACTTTACTACTGTTACAAAACTTCTGAATGAGGACTTTACTGTTGATTTGTGTTTGATTTCTCAGACAGAAGTCTTGTTTGTTAGTTTGTGTTACTTAAACAGAAAGTGAATTCAGATGATAGTGCCAGTAACGTATGTAAATATTGTTGTAGTTGTGTTAAGCTCAATGTGTGTAAATATTGCTGTAGTCCTGTTAAACTTTGTTTTATTAGAAACAGAAGCTGTGAAGAGCTTGGAGTGGAACTGTCCCATGAGCTGAGATATGGAACAAGAGTGGTGAGCTGCCTACATGTGAATCAAGGCAAGAGCTGAAAGAGCTGCCTACATGTGAATCTAGCTGGGAGTGAACCTGTGGAAAGGAGTGAAGGGGTTTGGAAGTCAGTTTGGAGCTAAGATGAAAGAACACTTTACTTGAACACTTTGTATTGACTGATGATATTGTAACTTATTGTGACCTAGGGGTGAGTGGTATTTGTATTTTCTGCTACCCCTTAAAGAAGATTAGCTTAAGGATGATTGGATGCCAGCCTCTAATCAAGATGAAAGAGTACTTTACTTGGATAGTTTGTATTGACTGAGGAGATTGTAACTTACTGTGACATAGAGGTGGATGTTGTTAGATTTTTCTGCTATGTCTTAAAGAGGACTATAAGATATACTGAATGAAATGCTTTGTTTAAGACTATGTGGACACTTTAGTAATAAGTTATGTTATATTGTTGTGAATGTTGCGCTTTAGTTCCTTGAATGTTATGCTTTAGTTTATTCCTGAATAGAAAGTTCACTATTTTAAAAAAAGGCCACTAGATTTATCAATCAACAAGTCACTATTCTCCCTTTTATAAGACAAGTATTGTCTTAATACCCCAACCAGCCACACATAAGAAAAACATCAACAAATAGCACAAATGAACATTGCTCCTGAAAATATTATATAAAAGTTTAGCAAAAGAACTACAAGATCATAGTTAAGACACAGACACACTCTAACTATAACCACCTTGGGTTTATGCCAGAGATAAAAGGATGTTTCAATATCAGGATAATAAAAACAGCAATAATTAAATATGTTAAAATCCACAACAATCAAAATGGCATAATTATAGAACAGAAAACACTTCTGGCAAAACATAAAATCCATTATTGTCCAAAGCCCTTACAAACAAGTAATAAAGTAAGAAGGGACTGCTGTATAAGTACAGGTCTAAAACAACAAGCTAGCACAACTGACAGTGAATACTAGAAGACTCCCAGCAAGTTCAGTAGTTAAGAAAGGATCCCTTCCTCCCTGTAAATATTGCATGTAGTTCTAAAAATGGTAAGAAGAAAAAAGTAAAAGGTATAAATGTTGAAAAAGAGCAATAGAATTACTTATTCCAACTTAAAACTGACAAACTATACTTTTTTAAATGTCAGAATATCAGCCAAATTAATTTAATTAATAGTGTCAAGAAAACAGCAAGATACAAAGGTCAGGATTTCTATCAGCAATAATCAAAACTTAAAAAGGAAACATAAAAAGTAGTGGGGAAAATGCATAAAATTTCTAGGAATCAATCTACAAAGACACATTCAAGATTTCCATAAGTATCATTAAAAAAAAATTGAACACTTCATAGAAATAAAGGAAGTTTTAACTGAATAAATGTTCATTGCTCATTGTTGTCACACATCAATTTAATAAAAACAATGCTACTATCTAAATTAATTTACAGATTTAATGCTAATACCAAAATTACTTGTGGGTCTCTTTAGAGACCCAGAAAAAAACTAACAAAATTAATTAAGATAAAGCAAAGTTCATGAATATGAACAGAAATGATCAAAAGGAAAGCAGACCTCATAGTACATCATAAAGTATTATGTAAATATAAAACATTTCTAGCAGTGGTTAAAAATATAAGGTAGATCAATAGAACACACTAAGTAAACAATAACTGTAATCAAATCATTAGCACTCTGTTTACTAAATCCAAGAACGTAAACGATTTAAGGGAAAATTTACTATTTAGTAAGACCTGTTGAGGAACTAGAAAGTCATGTGACCAAATATAGGTGAAGAGGGGTACATTTGGACACGAATATAATATAAAAACAATAGGAACTAACAAAAAAAAAAATGAAGTCACTGTTGACCTCTGAGTGGACACCTAGATAGAATATTGAGCTGAGATTTTAAATTCAGGACTTCTAACTCCAAGTTCACTGTTCTAGAATTATTTTTTTTTCTTAATGATGGAGGTGATTTCATGATAACTACAAATAATGGGAGAGAATCAAGCAAAAGGGAAAAGATCAACTACACAATTATAATTTAAAAACTGAAAACTTGAAACATGTTTGTCTTTTTTATATATTTGACATAATTATTATAATACAAGAGTTAAAAGGAATACTTGCCACAGCATACCTGATTAAACAAATAGCTAATTTATTTCTTCTGATAATTTCAGTGTTTATTTTCCAGTTTGTGGTTGTGGTTCTGCTCTGGTGGTATCCCAGTTGCTGCAATTTACTACTATTTTCTCCAACTTCTCCCCTTTGCCATAGTTTTTCGTATGAGAAATGATGAATATACACAAAATGCAACACACACATAATAATCATAAAAATCCTAAAGAATAATGCAGAAAGTTGAAACAAGGCAATAATCTAGGACTTAATTTCTTAATATACAAAAGGGGGCTTTTAGATTAGATATTTAGACATCTACTCCAGTTTAACATTTCCAGATTCTATTGCCATTCAATGAAATGAAAAAAAAAAGCCACTCTCCCAAGAAACACAAGCTTTGCTATGTGTAAATTACAGAGTAGAAAGCTTAATAAAGCACTAGACATGTGGTTTGGACAATATGGCAAAGAAAAGATATTAAAATCTGATGCAAAGCTCAGAAACAAGCTTTTACTTGTTTAAAAAAATCTAAATTAAATTATGGGTATTTTTAGAAATCAGCCTACCAGTAAACAAAATATTCAACTTCCTGGATGCAAATTTAAGAACAGTACTGGTTATCTTAAAATGTTTGGTCGTATCGATACCTATTATCAAGTGATTATGAAGTTGCTAAAATTTACCCAGAATATTGCTGCCCAGCTAGGAACCACTGAGAATCTTCCTCAAGTAAATACTGTAGAAGAGAACAAATATTTTTGACAGCTATCTTTCTTACAAATTATGTGCTAGTGATAAGATGAAAACATTTGGATGAACTTTTTTTTAAATGAAGACATTTAGAAGTATTTACTGGAGGGACTATGGTGGTTAAACATATTAAATCTCATACTTCTATGAGAACTGAAATTTTGCATGTCTATTAAGAATTTGTTAAGTTGGTGTGGATAACTGAGAATGTCAGAATCTGCTCATTTCAGTTTCAATGAGTTTATGTTCCCTTTAATAAGGAACTAAACAAAGACAGGTATCCCATACTTTGGGAATATTTTATACTCCCCTAAAGGACACCAGTGTTTTATAGCACTGGACCCCAGGCACACTATCACACTAAACACTCAAAAACAAATTATTCCATTCTGGGAGCAAACTGATACAAGAGATAATCAAAAGAAGATTCATATATAACCAAAACAAAAAAAGAAAACCTCCAGTTTAAGGAATTAACAAAACTAGAAAAGGGGGAGAAAATAGACAATATAAAGCATATCAAACAAAAAACAGGGCCACCCTATCCCACCCCAAACAGGCTGCATTTAAAAAAAACTATTCTACCTAAAATCCAACTACCTTTCAAGACAAGACTTAGGCAGTTTTCTTTTTTCCTTCATTTAATTTTCCATGATTTCCTTTCAATCAGGTAGGATCTCTTCAGCCTCAAATTTCTCGAAGCATTTTTATGTATATGTATGTGTATGTGTATCTGTATGTGTGTATATATGTACAGATATATACATACACACATATATATAAATTATTCTAACTTGTATTATACATGTGTGTGCCTAGCTCACCTTCTCTTTTAGACAAACAGTAAAGCACAGTGGACAAGAGAGTCTAACAAATAGCCTTATAGTCAGAAAGACCTAGGCTCAAAGTACAGCTCATATATATGTATATATGTGTATATGTATGTGTGTGTATATATGTATGTATGTGCATATGTGTGTAATGTGTGTGTGGATGGATGTTTATATCAGTTGCACAACCAGAGGCCAGTCAATTAATCTCTCTGTCAGTGTGCTAAGGGACTAAGACTAAAAACTACAGAGAATTTACCAATAAGTATGAGTAGAAAAAATTTCCAAAAAGACAAAATCACAGGTCAAAACTTTAAAAAGGCCCAGCATATACTAAATGTATAATATTTGTGGTCCATGGAATATTACCAAAGGCATTGTACAATTCCTAAAATTCACTAGATCGTACTAAGGAAAAAAATTTTTTTCAACACAAAATCATTCACCTAACTCCAAATCTTAGAGTTTGATAAATGCTTCACATTTGTTACGCTGGTGCTGAATTTGTGAAGGTCACTTTCAAGCAAATATTTTGGAACATGTAATGTCAAAGAATGTAACTTCTCAGCATGCTTTCTAAGAAATTCAACAATTTCCCTGCCTTTCTGCTGTCAAATCAACACAGAATTTGTAGTGTGAACACTTATCAATAATAGGAACATTTTATACTCAGTTTACAAACCCAACTACAATTTTCAAAGATCAGGCTGCTCCTCCGGATAATAAAGATGAGATAACATTTTGTTAAAAAAAAATCTACTCTCTTCGACAAGGAGGCTTAAAAGACAGATATTGAAGGACTGGCTTTGTTAGCTGTACAGAGAGAAGAAATGCAAACATAAAGGTCCTAGGACAGATGAATTAAAATATCTGTATCAGAAAAAATAATAGTCTAATATAAAATCATAATGGAAATATTTCATTAAGGGTTAACAGCGAAAACCCATTATGTTCAGTGTTTTCAAGTACACGTGCCTTTTTCAAAACTTGTCCTAAAGATTAAAGCTATAAAAACAGTTTTAATCTTTACCCCAAAGATGATTTTGATTATTTTAATGGTTGATCACTATAAGGGGGGGGCGCACACAAAGAATCCCAGTTATGGGCATATGGAACAATGAAATGCGGCAGATTAAATGAATCAGAAACAAAAGTAGATGGGTTTTAAAGATTATTTAACATGCTAATTCTTTACTAGTTGTGGTACTATGACAATCTTATTGGAGAGATAAGGATGACGAAATTAGCAGATGAGTTCAGATGGTGGAGATATGAAATGAGAAAAAAATAAATAATTTTAGGTTTTGAAAGAAGAAAAAAAAATCTGCATGACCTAAATAAGCTGAGATTGAATCAGCCACTAATAAAAGCATTAAAAAACAAAAGGCAGAAATAAGATGAAAGGGAACTGGGAAGAATATATGATGTTCACTCATAGTTTACAGAAGACTAAAAGCTGCACAGGAGGGTCTGTGCCCTCAACTAAGAAGACTAGTTCAGCAAAGTAAACTGCTGGTATTATGATATTTCTTCCCCTCCTAGTAAAAATGGCAACAAAATCAATCCATTACATTCATTAGAAAATGTATATCATCTATCCAAAGAGAAGAAAATATACCTGTGGTGCTTAATTAACTTTTTAAAAAAGCCAACCTAGCTTATAACAAATAGCCAGCCACTCTGAGAATCAACAAGACCAGGATTCAAGTTGAGCCTTAGACACATTGGCAAGTCTTTTAACCTTTCAGTGCCCTTGGAAAATCTCTAAGACAAAAATTGCAGCACAGCTCTTGAACTGTATTAATAAAGGAAATTCTATCACTGGGACTTCTTCCATTCTATTAAAAAAAAAAAGTCCCCCTAGGTGATCACTATCAGATCAGTGAAGCATCACTACTACTGGCAATTCCCTCAAAAAAGAGCTTTGTTAAACAGAAAACTAGTTGGGGATAAGATTCTTGGTGCTCAGTTTTTAAATGTAGAAAACAAAAGAAAACAACCTACTATCTGATCCAAACTAACTGCATGTATCCCATGTATTACTGCAATTCATTGATCAAGAAGGAGAAAAATTTTACAAATGTTTTGGAAAAACCTATGCATATCTAGTTTAGGTATAAATCTCTTCCCTTTATGTGCTATTCTCTGATTTTTAAAAATTTGTCTGCAAAATGTGAATTAAAGTTTCTAAATGCAAAAAAAAAATCAAAACTATGTCTAAAGATCTTTAAACATGTATATTATGATAAAAAGGGATTCTGAACTGAATGAAATATAATTTTTCAGTATGTTGATGTTCTAGTTGAATACTTTTTTATGTAGGTTAAACAATTCCACTATGTCTTATTTCAAATAAAATATATAATTTGAGAAGATTTTTTATTTCAGAGGAGGAAAAAACAAATCAACATTTGCATTTAAAAGTTGAGTCAAGATTAGCCTTGGTTTGTCATAAAGTTCAAGTGTCTGATAAGTAAGCAGATTAATTTTGTTTTCATTTGATAAATGTGAATAACCCTGATAATTAAAAAGAGAGTGTTCAGGTAAACATAAGCACAAAACTCACTTTGCAGAGAGAGCTAAGGTTGAACCCAAAGGTCTGGGCATTGCGGGAGCCTGCATTCATGTAGTTTCCCATTAGCAACACAAGTTCCAGTAACTTGCTGAAGCTTTTGCTCTTCTTTATCTCATCACAAGCAGCACTGACAGCCATGATGTCCGGTTTGAGGCTGTTCACCTGCTCCTCAAATTGAAGTTTAAAGAGAATGGCACTCAAACGTGGCCGTAGTCTTTTCACTGTGCTCATCTGATTGGGGGGAAAAAAAGGGAAAATTTCTTTTAAAATTCATGCTATACTTTAGGACTTCACAAATGGACAATCTTTATGCTATGTTTATTACTATGAAAGGACTGAAGAAGCTGTAAGTGCTCTCTAACAGATGGAAAAACTGGTGAAAGAATATGAAATACTTGGGCAAGCTTTTATTGTTAAGATGAATGTTTTATATATGGGGAAAGGAGAAGTTGGAGAGAGAAACTGGAGTCGAAAGTAAAATAAAACTCCATTAAAATAAATAATAAATGAAACAAAGAAAAGAACAACTACTCATACATAATAGCTAAGCTATTTGGACAATAATTTTAAGTAGTCAAGTTCTTCAAATAAATACTGAAATCTTAAAATGTAGTAATACAAATTAAATCCATGAATATAAACAACAAAATCAAAAATACTTTGATATTTAATTGTGCAGAAATGGCATTGTTATAGACCTTCTGAAAACCAGTTATGTTTTTCTGTTTCACATATATCGGAGTCTGTCCAAAAGTGTTTATTTCTCTAAAAAGGAAACTGCTTTCAGAAGCAGTGATGGTCTAGCTGTCAGTGTTGCCTAGCCTAAGTATATGAGGACTTACAGTTTCAGTACTGTTAAGATGAGCTTCTTCAGAAAAGAGGGAAAGTAAGTGACTTCTGTCACATTCCAAAGAAGAAGAGTCAGAGACAAAGCATGGGGGAAGACATGCTGTGAAAATAATAAGGATTCATACTACTGTCACATAACAAGTCTTCCCTGAAGAGGTCAGATAAACAAAATGGGAGGCTTGACAAAAGTCACATTATTACCTTTGGATTTAGTTCATTTTCAGACAGTAATAAACACAGAAAGCACAATAAAATGTGTGCAGAATTATGAGTATGCATTTATTCTTGATCCATGTATATTTCTATGTCTAATTATTAAAGAATCATGGGACTGGAAAAGAGCACCTAAATCCAAATTCCTTAGTTTAAGAGATGACTAGTATCAAACTCAAAGACTAGTGATTCTTTAATGCCATACAGCAAGTTAGTGAGAGAATCAGGACTGAAAACTAGGTGTTCCTGTCAGTTTTACGACATGAAAATAGTTCATATTGCAATTATTTCATTTAGAGATCTCATTTTTCAAATCAAACTGTTTTTATAACCCAATTAAATTCCACAAATATTTGTTGAACACTTGGTCAAAAAAGTTTAATGCCACCATTGCTCTCCCAGAACTGACCAATTTCTTAGAAATATGGAATAGTGCACAAGAAATCATAATGCAAGATAAACAGCATCATACAAAAGGAACAAAGTAATGTGAACATTTAAGAGAAAGATACTGTACCTGAGTAAAGTGGACCAAAAAGGCATTCCAGAAGAAAGGATTGCAGGAACAACAAATAGCTCAAAGAGCAAATAAGAGGGGTAGATTCAAAAAATAAATAGCAAGTTCAGTTTGGGAGGAATAATAAAATTTATATATAAAAGACATATCAAGGGGCAGCTAGGTGGTATAGTAAACAGAGCACCGGCCTTGGAGTCAGGAGGACCTGAGTTCAAATCCAGCCTCAGACACTTAACAAAAAACCTAGCCTTGTGACTTTGGGCAACTCACTTAACCCCAATTGTCCTTCAAAAAAATTAATTAATCAATCAATCAATCAATAACCTGAAATCATGGGTTATGGACTCATATATTAAGAGCCAGAATGGAAATTAAAGGCCAAACAATCCAACATCTTAATTTTAAAGATAAGAGATTTGGCCAATGTCATACTTATATTGAATGGCATTTGAACACTAGTCCTGTGACTAACAAGAATAAACTTAGAATGAATCAAAGTTAGCCAGTATCCCCTATCTTGCTATAAATAGGGGAAACAATCTTAGCTTTGGGGTCAGAGTAACTGGATTTGAATCCCTTTTTCCCTGTCAAAATGGTCAAGTTAACTTTTCTTAATCACAGCTTCTTACTCACATTTATGCAAAAATTAAAATAACACGTAAATTTCAGTTACAATAGAATATAAACTATGAGAACAAGGATGTTGTTGTTCTGTTTATCTCCAATATTTAATACAGTCCATACTACATAACAGACACACAGTAAGTTGTTGGTTTTGGAAGTTATTTCTCCAGTTTTTTGTTTTTTTTTTAAACTCAAAGACTTTTATTGATATTTAGAGAACTCAGGTTGTCTGCAGATGCCTTTATAAGGATTTTAAAGCAGAACTGATTATTGAATGATTGATTGATTGATTAAATGACAGTCAGGAAGACAAAAGAGAAATACCAACTAGACCAGGAGAGCTAAAGAAATCAGTCCTAAAGCTGGAAATCACAGAAATAAGGGCAAAACCAGAGAAGCATGGAAATAATAAAAGTGTGTGGGAGTTGAGAGCAAGTTCTAAAGAGAACTGATGTCAATAAGAACAATTTACTCTAAAAAGAATGTTAGGGTATGATTCTTGTAGGTATTAAAATTTGAATACTTAGAATAAAGGAAAATTTTAAACATTTGTCTCTGGGCTTACAGAACCCTTGTCTTCTCAGAGGTGTATTAAAATTTAGCTATTACAAAAACATGAAGATAAGGTAAAAATACAAATGATACTTAGAAAAACTTAAGAAATTGGATCAATGCATGATTAGTGATGGCTTTAGATGATTAATGATGATATTTTTAAATTGTGAACAGAAAGGTATAGGATTATGGGCATAGAATGAGATTTACAATTTTCAGTCATGACCAATGTGCCCATTTATTTTGCTTAACTGTACTTATTTGTTACAAAAAAGGCACTGAATTAAATAATATGCAATATGCTTTGCAAACCTTAAAGTGCTATATAAATGTTGGTGATAATTTCACTGCAGAGGGCAGAAGTGGAAGAAAAGTGATAGTTATACAAAAAAGCAAAGAAGAAAAAAATGAAAGAAAATTGTGAATAAAATATTTTTTAAATATACAGAGAGGAGCAGAAGGAGGGACAGAAGGGAACACAGATAAGCAATGCTGAAACTAGTATATTCCAATTACTATTAGTATGTACTAAAAAAAAAAACCAAATCCTCTATAAATAATAGATTCAGAGGATTCTATACTCTGTCTCTGGCTTGCTCACTGTTCCTTATACATTTAAATGTTTATGCCTGTTAATTTTTTTCAAGTATTTTTTTTATTTGAGAAAGGATATTCATGTATATATTCATTAATAATCAATGGCCTTATTCAGTGTTTTAGGAATATTAAATGAAAAAGAAATATTATGCTTGAAAAATGGTTCAGGAATATATTCATTAAGATTTATTAGGGATTTTGAGTTAGGATGGTATTGTGAAAGGTTATAAAGGAGCTCAGTTCTCCTTCATATCTATCATAATAAAGACACCCCACAGAATAATGACCAAAAAACATCTAAAAAACAAACAATACAAGGTCCTCCATTCTACACAGGACAGCAGAAAACTCTCTCCTCCCCTCCAAACCCCCCAGGGCTTGTAAAAGAAGTTAAGTCTAAAACCTTCAAAAACTATGAGAAAAGCTTAAAGAGATCCAAGAACTCACAGCATTCTGACCACAGATGCTCTGGGGGCCCATCAAACCTAAGACCCTCTTGCCAATAGGAATCTGACCAAGAAAGCTATAAGTTGCCAGAAGACAAGTAGTTCTAAAGTAGAACCCACTGGTGGGGCTTGAGGGCTGCCTGCTGGCTCACTGAGGGATGACACCAGGGAAGATGAAGGCCAGGAGCTTTCAGTGGGTCCATAAACATTTCAGTATCTTCTATGTGGTAGGTATTATGCTAAGTTCTGAAGATACAAAGAAAGGCAAAAAGATATAGTCCTATTCTTGCGGAGTTCATAACCTAAAGAAGGAGGCAATATGAAAACTGTGCAATTAAGCAAAATACAGGATAAATGTGAAATAATTAATAAAGGGAGGGCACTAAGAATAGAAAGGATTGGGGAAAGATTTCCTATGGAAGGGATTTTGGCTTGTACTTGAAGGAAACCAGGAGGTAGGGATGAAGAGGGAAAGTATTAGATGCAAGAAGGTCAGACAATGAAAATGCCTGGAACTGGGAGATAAGATTGTCTGTTGTAAGGAACACCCAAGAGACCACTGTCCCTGGATAGCACAGTACTTAGAGGGGAATAAGGTATAAGAACATGGAAAAGGTAAAAAAGGGCTAAGTTAAAGGCTTTGAATCTTTAAGGAGTTTATATTTTATTCCAGACTTGAGAGGGAACCATCAGAACTTAAGAAGGTGGTACTTACTCTTTAGGAAAATCATTTTGACACTTAGTGAATGATGAACTAGAATATGGAGAGACTTGTGGCAGGCAGAACAGTCAGCAAGCTACTGCAATAGTATAATGAGTAACTGTTCACTTCCTGTATTACCTTAGTTCAGTCTACCTCACCTCTGACCCGGGCTATGGGCAGAAACTAGTCGAAAGACTTCCAGTTTCTCTCTGCTATCCATCCTTCACATAGCTATCAAAGTGATATTCCTTTTAAGTATATATATATTTTTTTAACAATTTGAGACTGGATTTCCATATGTTGCCCAGGCCAAAAATACTGCCATTCACAGGCCCAATTCCAATATGAATCAATGTGAGAAGCTTCTTTTCCCTACCCTAACCTTCCCCAGTCTGAGCCAGTTTACTCTTCCTTAGGCAATCTAGTATCCCCGTGTTCCCAAGGGTTCAATATATTCATGCCAGACAAACAGATATCAAATCAGTTTTAACCCTATTGCAGATCAAGGATTCATAGACACAGTCTCTTCTACCACAGAGCCTATATGGCATAATGGACCATCTTATGGAGCTCACAGTAATATTTCTAAAGCAGAGAGCTAATCATGTTGTAGCACTGTTCAAAATTCTCACTAATGCTTATCCCTATTGCTCTAAGGATAAAATATAAACTCTTATTGGACATTTGGATTTGTCTACAATCTCCTGCTTATCTTCACAAATTAATTATACCTTATTCAACTTCATTCACTCTATGGCCTAAACTAACTAACCTCCTTCCTGTTCCCCTTAGAGGCCATCTTATTCACTATCTCCATATCTTTGTGCCATGTCAATCATGTGCTCCTTTCCTCATCTACCCTTCTGAGAACTAGTTCTGCTCAATTGTACTTTCACCTAATGCCTTTCTTGATATCCCGGTTGTTAATGTCACAGCTACTACATCCCCCTAAATTATCTTCAATACTAACTTTAACATATATGTAGATGTAAGCTTCCTGAGAGCAGAGACTGTTTCATTTTCGTCTTTTTGCCGGAATTTTTGTGGGTTAGTGAATAGAGAATCAGCCTTGGAGTCAAGATACTTGGAGCTCAAGCCTCCTCTTTGAAAGATGTTGACTCTGTGACCACAGGCAAGGTACTTAATCTAACAAAGCCCTCAAGCAATTTTCTAAAGCTACAAGCCATAGACAAGCTGCTGATCTGCATTGGAAAAGATTCCTTCCAGGAAGCAGATAAGGAAAACCCCAGGTCCAGACAAAAAGTGCCCAGAACCAGGCATTTAATAAAAACTAGCAGACTGCACAAGCATCTTCAAAAGTAATCAACTACAGAAGAGAGACCTAAAATACACTTTAAAAATAGCAATAATTGGGGGTTAAAAAGGTTTGCTGAACAGAATACCAAAATTTTAATAAACAATTCAAGTCAAAAATACTGAGTGTATAATATAAAAACAAAGAGTTCTATCTTAACAAAGAGGAGGAAATTCAAGTAAATTTTTTGGTTAACTAGAAGATCAAGAAAAAATAAAACACTATCAGTATTGGTCTAAAATCATTACCAAAGGCTAAGTGGAAAGGGGAATTCGTATACAATAATCCACATACAGAGAAATTAACAAAAGAGGTGAAAGAAAGGGTTTTTTTCCCTTGTAAAAGAAAAAAAAATTACCATAGCAGTAGATAGTATCTGAGTACAAGACAATAAATTTAAACCACTGAGAAGGAAAAAGAAAGAACATGACTCATGTCATTCATATACCTTTAATCCTTCCCCCTAAACTGCATTGCTTGCACTTACACACATTTTTAAGTCTGCCCAAACATAAAAAATGTCTTTGCTTGACCTTTGTGCTACCTCTTCAGCTACAATCTCTGTATTGTACTTTACTGCCAAATTTCAGTGGGAAAAAAAATAATTCAATGCCTTCATTTTTCCATCATCCACTCTCTCCAACTCCCTAACCTGACTGAAACTGCACTTCAGAAAGGCAACACTCAAATCAATCAATGATGTTAACTTGTTCACTCTCCTTTCAATGCTTTGGCTAAATACACTTCCTTTTATTTGTATGTTCTGCAAGTATCTCATTTGGTTCTCTTCCTGAAGCTGAACCATCTGATTGGCAGGAGTCAGGCCTGATATACATCAGAGGGTATTTCTCAAAGTTCTTGCCCCAGGTCCCTGTCTCCTCTCCTCTCTATTTTCTCTATTACTTCAGTGGCTCCACAGTTACAAAGATGACTCCCAAATCTTTATCTTTCTCAGCACGATAGATCCTTATTGCCAAATTTCCAAAGGACAATATTTTACTGATTATTCTACAACAGGCTCAAACTCATAAAGCCTAAAACTAATATTATCTCTCTATAACCAAGAACCCTGCTACTTCTTACCTCAAAATTTTTGTCAGTGGCAATATCCATTCTCTTGCAACTAAAACTTTTACTCTACATTATCTTCTTCATCCAATCAATAAACAGTCTAACAACACTCCTCCACCATTACTACTGTCACTAACTTAAGTAGAAGTTGTTATTAGCATCCATATGGACTGCTACAATAGACTTCTGAGAACTCCTGTGGCCACAATCCAGTTTTAACAGCAATACATCACAGGATCATAGATTTAGAGGTAGAAGAAGCACGTGAAATTATCTAAACCAATCACGTAATTTTCCAGATGAGTAATTGAGGACAAGTCAGGAAAACCTGCTGTCCCAAAGTTACACAGATGGAAACTGAGCATGCTTTCTGATGTCTTATACTGGTTTCCTTAGTTTATAAATAAGAATACAATTAAGTCAACTTCTTCAGGGTAAATTTTAAGATCAAACAAATATAAATAGGTTGTATTATGGGAAGGAACAGAAAAGCTATTCTATAGCCCAAATAAGTAAGCCAAGTGTGTACAGGTACATTTACATACACCTTTAATATTAAAAGTCTTTTTCTCAATCCTTATTCCCAGTACTAGGTATACATACATACACATACCAAGTGACTACTCTCTCCTCCTACGTACTTCTCAGTGTTTCAGTGATTTTGCTCTCCATTAGTTCTCCCCTACCTGTCTAACCTCAACTTTTCAGTCTTCTTTTCTGGGTTTTTATCTATGTTGTTGCCCATTAACTATGAATGATCCAGAAAGGACTTTTTTCTCTATATTCTTGCACTCTTGCACTCATCATTTGTCATAGGCTCTGTGATTTGCAGATGTTTATCTAGTTCTAGCTGGTCTCTCTTCTGAGCTCTGATCTCATATCTCCAACTATCTATTTGACATTTTCACCTAAATGTACCACAGCCATCTTAATTCTACATGGCTGAAACAAAATTCATCTTTTTCTCAAAACTCATTCCTTTTCTGAAATTCCATATTTCAGTCAAAAGAACCACCATCTGTTCAGTGACTCAGGTTCAAAACCCGAATATCATTCCTACCTTCTAATTCTCTATCACCCTACAAATCCAACCAGCTGTTAAATCTTAAGCTTTCTTTCTCCACAGCCTTTCTTGAATACATCCTGATCTCCAGTTACAAAGATACCACTCAAGTTTCATTCCTCATCAGTCATCACTCTGATCAGTCATTACTGAGTAAAAAACAGAGGTTAACGGAATTGCCCATGGTCACATAACTAGTAAATATCTGAGGCTGGATTTGAACTCTGGTGTTCCTGCCTCTGGATTCTGTACCACCATTGTACCACCTACTTGCCTCCTACTTTGTTTCAAGTAAATACAGAGATATTTTCCTTCCTGCTTAAATATTTAATGTTTCATTCATTACTACAGAGAGATTGCTAGATAGTACAATAGCAATACTTTTTCACTGCTTCTAACATTCCTCAGTTTTATAAGAGCAGTGGTTCTCAACCTTCCTAATGCCAGGAACCTTTAATACAGTTCCTCATGCTGTGGTAACCCCCAACCATAAAATTATTTTCGTTGTTACTTCATGACTGTAATTTTGCTACTGTTATGAATCCACCTGATATGCAGAATGTATTTTCATTGTTACAAATTGAACATAATCCATAGGTTGAGAACCACTGTATTAGAGGCTTCGATGTGAAGACCTCTGACCCTAAAAAACGAGCCACCCGTATGAAAGTAGGCCCCCATTTCTATAAGCTTACAAGGCTGGTCCCTCCTTTTCTTCGTTTCAAACAAATGCAGTTTCCAAAGACTCAGAGACATAGAGAAGTTAGTTACCCAGTAACACTGTCTGTTAAAACACTGGAAAACCTATGTTTAAAATTAAGAACTGGGGGGCAGCTAGGTGGAGCAGTGAATAGAGCAGCAGCCCTGGAGTCAGGAGGACCTGAGTTCAAATCTGGCCTCAGACACTTGACACACTTACTAGCTGTATGACTTTGGGCAAGCCACTTAACCCCCCCAGTTACCCTCCAAAAAAGCAAAAAACAAATAAAATAAAATTAAGAACTGGAAATATGAAAATAAGACATAAAAAGTAGTTTTAAACAAGCAGAGAGACTATATAGTATAGTGCTTGGAGGTTTTCAATGTGCTTTACATATATTATCAGTTGGTCCCATAAATACACGAGTTTTACATGTGTGGGCATGACTATAGGCTTACCATATGGTAATAATGGAAATTAAAAAGATAAGAAATTCATTACTTTTTCTGATTCTGTCACTCACCTCCAACTCCAATCATGAACATAAAATATCAGTACAATAATATGAAATACTAGAGGGCCTTCTCAAAGACTCCCAATGTCATCAGGGATCATACTGGACAATACATGTGGGAAAAATCAAGTGGATAAGAAATTAATATTTCTGAGTTATGACAGGCAGTTTGATGGATAGCCCACTAGGCTTTCTCACATATACATATTTTGTTACTTGTAGTCTGGATTAGAAGTTCTCCGGTAAATACACTATGACCAGGTTATATTTATGCTAGGAATGCAAGGTTAGTTCAGTATTAGGAAAACCATCACTATGATTAACCACATCAATAACAAAACTAACAGAAATCATATGATTATCTCAATAGATGCAGAAAAGGCGTTTGAAAAAATAGTGTCCATTCCTATTAAAAACACTAAAGAATAAATGGAGTTTTCCTTAAAATGATGAACAGTAGGAGCAGTTTGGTGGTGTGGTACAGGCCCTAGAGTCAGGAGGCCCTGGAGTAAGGAGGCCCTAGCCTTAGACACTTGACACTAGCTGCATGACCTTGGGCATGTCCCTTAACCCCAATTGCCTTAGCTTTCCCCCTAAAAAAAAAAAAAAAAAAAAGATGAACAGTATCTATCTAAGATTATCAGCAAGCATTATACGTAATGGGGATGAACAAGATCAGGGTAAAAAAAGGATGCCCATTATCAACACTTTTATCTAGTATTGTACTAGAAATGTTAGCATTAGCAATAAGAGAAGAAAAAGAAATTGAAGGAAGTGGAATAGGCAAGGAGGAAACAAAACTATCACTCTTTGCAGATGAAATGATAGAGCTAGAAAAAATAATGACAATTCATCTGGAAGAACAAAAGGTCTAGAATATCAAAGTAATCAATGAAAAAAATTACAAAGGAAAGTAACTTAGCCATACCAGATCTAACACTATATTATAAAACAGCATCATCAAAATTATTTGGTACTGGCAAAGAAACAGAGTGGTAGATCAGCATAAAACGTTCAGTACACAAGACACAGTAGTAGACTACAATCATTCACTGTTTGATAAACCCAAAGACTCCAGCTTCTGGGATAAGACCTCACTATTCAACAAAAAACGTGGGAAAAACTGGAAAACCATAAAGCAAAGCTATGCATTGAGCAACATCTCACACCCTTTACCTAAAGTCAAAATTGGATACGTGATTTAGACATAGGAGGTAATACCAAAAGGAAATGAGAAGAGCAAGGAAGAGTTTGCCTGTCAACTCTATGGAGAAAGGAAGCATTTGTGACTAAACAAAAGACTGAGAATACTATGAAATGCAAAATGGATAATTTTGATTATTTTATTATTTCATTTTTATTTATTATTTTTTATTATAATTAAAAAGCTTTTGCACAAACAAAACCAATTGCTACCTAGAAGAAAAGCAGAAAGCTGCGAAACAATTTTACAGACAGTATCTCTGATAAAGACCTCATCACTAAAATTTATAGAGAACTGAGTCAAATATATAAAACTATAAGTCATTCCCCAACTGATAAATGGTCAAGGGATATGAATAGCCAGTTTTCACAGTAAGAAATTAAAGCTATCAATAGACATAAGAAAAAAAATGCTCCAAATCACCATTCATTAGAGAAATGCAAATGAAAACAACTCTGAGGTACCACCTCACACCTATCAGATTGGCTAATATGACAGAAAAAGAAAATGATAAATGTTGGAGACGTGGGAAAATTGGAACACTAATGCATTTTTGGTGGAGTTGCGAACTAATTCAACTATTCTGGAGATCAATTTGGAACTACACCCAAAGGGCAATCAAACTATGCATGCCCTTTGGTCCAGCAATACCACAACTAAGTTTATATCCCAAAGAGATCATTAAAAAGCAAAAAGGACTACATGTACAAAAATATCTGAAGCAGCACTTTTTGTGGTGGCCAAAAATTGGAAAATTGAGGAAATGTCCAATAATTGGAGAATGGCTGAAAAAGTTGTGGTACAGGAATGTAATGCAATACTACTGTGATTATAAGGAAAGATAAGTAGAGAGAGTCAAAGAAATCTGGGAAGACTTACATGAACTGATGCTGAGTGAAGTGAGCAGAACCAGGGGAAGACTGGACATAGCAACAGCAACATTGTGTGAGGATTAACTATACAGACTTAGCTCTTCTGAGCAATACAATGATCCAAGACAATTCCAAAAGATGCATAATGGAAAATGCTAACCACATCCAGAGGAGTCTGAATGCAGATCAAAGCATACTATTTTTACTTTTTTTGTTGCTTTTTCCTTCTTGTGATTTCTTTTCCTTTGGTTCTGATTCTTCTTTCACAATACGACTAGTATGAAAATATGCTTAACATGACTGTATATGTACAACCCATATCAGATTGCCTGCTATCTTGGGAAGGAGGGAAAGAAATTTGGAACTCAAAGTTTCACAAAAATGAATGTAGAAAACTATCTTTACCAGCAATCAGGAAAAAAAATGTTAAGAAAAAAATATCTCTGCTGAAACAAAATATTTCAAATGCCTACAGTTAAAAATCACTTGAGATACGAATCAAAATCTAGTTTTTGCCTACAAAACTAGTTTCTCTCTAAAAAACCTTATTTAAAAAGGAGTCCTTAGAAAAAGCTTTGGACAAAATGTAGCAATCATTCCTATTTAAAACACTAGAGAGCATAAGAACGCCTGAAGAAGTTGTAGTATACTATTGTAATGGAAAACTACTGTACTATAAGAAATGAAAACAATGATTTCAGAAAAATCTGGAAAGATTTAAGTGAACTGATGCAAAGTGAATTGAACAGAGCCAGAAGAACATTGTACACAATAATAGCATTATTATATGATGATCAGTTATGAATGACTTAGCTATTTTCAGCAACACAATGATCTAAGATAATTCCAAAGGATTCATGATGAAAAATACTATCCACTGATGGAGTCTGAATGCAAATCAAAGGATACTCTTTTTCACTTTGTTTTTCCAGTGGTATTTGGGGGAAGGAGAGGAAGAGGGAGAATCTGTGTTTTCTTTCATAACATGACTAATATAGAAATATATTCTGCATGACTCTACATATATAACCCATATCAAACCATTTACTCTCAGGGTAAGGGAGAAGAAAGAGAATCTGGAACTCAAAATTAAAAAAAAATTGTCACAAATTGCTATTTTATTATTTTCTGTTGTCTACTGTATACCTAATCTATTCCATTGATCTACCACTCCATTATTTAGCCAGGACTAGATTGTTTCGATGATTACTCCTTTATAATACAGTCTGGGATCTGGTATGGTTAAACTATCTTCCTTCACGTTTTTTTCATTAATTCCCTTGATATTGCTGACCCTCTGTTCTCTCAGATGAATTTTGCGATGATTGGTTCTAGTTCCACGTAATAATTTTTTGGTAGTTTGTTTGGTGTAACCTTAAATAAGAAAACTCAGGTCCAGTGCTTCTGGAAAATACTGCAACTCAAAAAGACAGGTTAAACTGGTTTCAGGATCATCTTTGCAAACTACTCTACTACCACTATGGCATTATAAAAATTACAATCAAGTACTATAAAAATGTTATTGCCATTGCTAGATATTAGGGAACTACACTAGCTATAGCCATCAGTGGTTTCTGGTCTTATTTAGTCTAATTCATTCATCAACCATTTTCTCTTTTAAGCAGTAAAAGCATACACTGAGGATCTGGTAAGGATGAATCCCTTCACTCAATTTTTCATCATTATTTTCTTTGAAATTCTAGACCTTTTATTCATTCTGAGTGATAAAACAACTGAAGTTTTTAGAACTTTAAAGCAATCTAATTTTTTTGTTGGATTGGATTTTTGGATACTTATGCAATATTTATCAGGCCACCTGTTTTCTTAGACAGAGTATATATTGTGTTTATATCCATATACATATACATATACACAGACACATGTACGTACACATATATACAAATTTTTGTGAGAAAGACTTAGATTTGGTATCATATCCTACCTTTATAGTAAGACTTATTCTAACATAATTCTCAATGCCTCCTAACTGTCCTTTGCTTTGCAATTCAGCTTAGTTTAAATTCCCCTGATAGGAAGAATTTAGTTATTATCTTGTCTTTTTCTATTAAATAATCCCTTGGTAGTTTGATTACTCTGGTACTACAACTACAAATTAATTAACAAACTCAGAATTTTTATTATATTGGCATAGTCTAACTATGAATAAGGATACTTTCTCCATCTATTTAAATATATATATGAGCCCTTTTACTTCCTTGGAGTTTATACAAAATAGTGGCATTACCAAGTGAAAGGGCATATATTTTTCTAGTATCATTCCTAATTGTCTTCCAGAATGGTCAGACCATTTCAGTAACAGTAGAGTAATATTCCTATCTCTTTAAGATCCCAACATCATTTTTTTCTTTTATTTTTTTTTTTTTGTTCTTAGGCTATACAATGGTTGTGAGGAATAGAAAAATTTAATTCAATACAACTACAGGATACATAAAATATATTAGCATACCAAGACATCCAGGACTTAACATTTGTAAATAAAATTTTCAGCAATACCTGAAAACTTAAATAAAGCTTTTTTCGTGGGTAAAAAACTAGCAAAAACCAGGAAAGAAAAGTGAGAATCTATCACTATATCTATCACAAATCAGATGACTGATTTGTGCTGTATGAATATAACTATCATTATATGAAATTATATTATTATTGCTATATGAAACAGAGAAAGGTAACATGTCATAGTGGATAGAGAAGTGACATCAGAATCAAGACATGAAATCAAATCCTAGCTTTAACAAACAGCAGTTGTGTGACTCTTGACAACTCACTTAGTCTCTTAGCCTCATCAGGCAAATTGCAAGGACTACATAGAGATTCCTCACCACGAAAAGAGGATGACAGTGGGAACAGACTATGTCAAACAAAGAGGACTGATACTGAATACTCTTTTCTCTCATCATCCTTTTATGTTGTGGCAAAGAAGTGATGGGTTGGGAATGGGTTCCACAGGGAGAAGAAAAAGTATAAGAGGATAGGAGGAAATAAAACAAAAATTTTTCTATCAGTGAAAATTAATAGAAGATGGTGGCGTAGAAGCAGCAAGGTTTCACAGCTCCCACACAGCCACTCTAAACACCCATAAAATATGACTCTGGACAAATTTTAGGACTCTCAAACTCACAAATTACATCATGCCACACAAGAGATTTGGGGGCATGGGGATGAAAGGCGGGATGACAGAGGGGAGGGCAGGGTCTGGGGGAGGGACGCTGGATGCTCACACTTCAATAAAGGGACAGGGACAGGGACAGGGTAGAGAACAGAACAAGGAGGGAGGGATAGGAAGGAGGGACATA
>CM053600.1:126797953-126818741 GCA_028646575.1 Pseudocheirus occidentalis | reverse complement strand
GTCTCTCTTTTCATGATTTTCTTGCATCATTCTCATTTCTCTTCCCAATTTTTCCTCCACTTCTCTTATTTGATTTTCAAAGTCCTTTTTCAGTTATGTACAGCTTCTAGGCATTCTTCAATTGTCTTGGAAGCATTTGGTGTGGGAGTTCTGAGTTCTGGGCTCTCTTCTTCCCGTTCCATGCTTTGACCCTTTTTATCCATAAAAAAGGATTCTAGAGTTTTATTGGTGTTTTTATTTTGCTTCCTCTTCCTCATGTTGGCCAGTCAATTAATCGGTTGGGTATTTTTTAGGTCTGTGAAACTCTGCTTCCAAAGGAGGAAGCTCTGTTCCAAATTGCTAGGGTTTTCCCAACTGCCGGAGCTATTAGGGGGGTATTGCAAGTCTCCCCAGCTTTGGCTTGCTGAAAGTGCACCTCAGGACCACCACCCAAGGCCATGATCTGGATCCAGGCCGCTCAATGCAAGGGCACTTGGCCCTGATCAATTGATTCAGCCCCGCTGCGTAGTCTGCAGTCCAGGAGCTCTGAAGCAGCCTGGTGGGGGCCACCATCGGTTCCAGCAGTTCCATTCCCCCACTGCTTCCTTGCCCCGGGGGTAGATTGGCCAAACTGCTTTACCACCCCCAAATTAATTTTCAAAGTTTCACTTTCACTGACCGTCTCTGAGGATTTGAAGATTCCCTTAGGCAGGTGCTTTAGATTTTCTTTGAAGTAGGCTCAGCTGGGGCTTGGGAGGCTCACTCCTCCACGACGCCCTGGGGCCTAGCTTGGCCGGGGCTGCAGTTTTGGGCTGGCCAGGTCTCTGCTCTGCTGCAATGAGAGCTGCTCCTCTCCCGTCCCTATTCTTCACACCTTGGCAGATGTGGAGGTGCTGGAGGCTGTAGATCTCTCCTGCAGACTGGCTGCGGTGCCGCTTGGCTCAGCTCAGCTCAGCTCCTTCCCACCCTCCCAGGCCTGGCTGCGGTCTCGGCTTCAGGCTGTTCCAGCCTCCTTTCCTGGCTGAGCCCCTGCTGCCAAGCTGCCTTCAGCGAGAGATGGGTTCTCTGTATTTTTATGAGTCTGAGAGTTCTAGACTTTATCTGGGCTCATAATTTTCTGGGTGTTTAGGGTGGCGGTGTGGGAGCTGCGGGACCTTGCTGCTTCTACGCCGCCATCTTGGCTCCGCCTATTATTGCTATTTCAATAAAGCCTAAATATATTATACATATTAAATAAAACCATTTTAATGTGTACTTGATAACGCAAGAATCACAATCAATATTAGTTATTGCACTTTTTCACTCATTTATCCATTCTATCTGTAATATAATCACGACTTCACTGTCTATTAAGACAAGTCATTCTATCTGTTCCAGCACAAAATGACCACAAACTCCTCTGGAGTTCTTCTAGCTTCTTATTGAGGTGTTTACTTTATCTTCTTCAAGTGGAAATTCTTGCTATTGCCTGTTTTCCATGAGGCTCTTCTCACAATTCCTAATCAACAGTAATACTTTTACATAGCAAGCCAAAAACCCTAAGTCATCCCATGACTCTTTCATGTAATAAACAAATAAACACTAAGACAGTTAATTTACTCATTGCCAAGGGGATTTATTATAGATTATTTCATTTCTTCTGGAGACTGTGTTCTAAAAGGCTGATGTTACCAGAAGCCTAACTTCAACATAGATAAGGCTTTATCATATATGTAAATGTCAATGGTTCTATAATTGGCACAAATATGGTAATCCTATTAGCAGTCAGTAAAGTTTAAAATTCATGATTTTTTTCTAAAATCTTAAGCTTCTGAAAAAATGGAATCCTATCCTCAAATTTCTTTATTGTTCATTGCTAAAGGTATTTCTTTACATTTTTGACTATTTTCTTTTCATAAGACTTCTCCTAAAGTTAATCTATTAAAAATGTTTAGACTTCTAAAAATTATGCAAAATTGAAATTATTTTAGAGCTAAGAATTCAAAAATGTACATTCATCACTCTATGCAACCCTCCCCCAGGGCATTTATATTGTAAGAGAAAAATAAAAGCAATGCAAATTGATTTGTTGATTAAGCAAAAAAAAAAAAAAAATCATTTGCTGGAATGAAACACTACAGAAACAACTATATACCAAAAAAACTACTTCTTCATCCTTGTAACAGGAATAGGAATTTGAAAATCTTCCCTGTCCCTTAATAGACCTGGATGGAGGTTGGAGACTTGCCCTGCAGTGAAGATGAATTCTGACCCCTAATAGGCTGAATGTAGTCACATGGAGCCTGTGGTGGGAGAAATTTTGCTGAAGGGAAGCAGAGCCTACAGGAAGCTGGTGTTCAGAGCTAGCCAGATGGATGAGGAAGAGAGAACACTCAGGGCAGGGAGTCAGATAAGCTCATGAGTTAATATTGATCTTGCATTGGTTTTGGGAAGACTGAAGGGTGCTGTGGCTCTCAGCATTGTTAAAGCTTCTGAATATCTTTGGTACAATGAAGGAATCGGCTTACTGGTTTGGGGATTTGGTTTTCTGGTGTCTAAATAAATCCTTCAGTTCTATCCACCATCTGGAGAATCTGGTGTATTTTGCAATCAAACGTCATGTGATACTTATGGTCTTTATCATGATTGTGCATGCTGTAAATAATGCATTGGTGCTACAATCCTCTACTATGTCATGTCACAAAAATTACAAATTCAGTGAAATCTAAGTAATATAATGAAATATGAGTTTGTTAAAAGGAGAAATAGTGCTTGCCCCTCTACCCTCAGCCCTTACACATATATGAGCTCGGTTGGCAAAATTTCATTGTTTAGCTACTGTTGCTTTGAAATGTGGGCTTTTAGAAATAAAGTCTAAAAATATTTGACCTCTTATCCATCAGTATTTCATTTACAAGGGCATTCATCTCTCTTCTTTAGCCCTATAATTATGTCAAATATATTGAAACTCAATTTTTCCCAAAAAAGACTTTGAAGCTTTTAGAAAGAACAATGACAATTATTTGGTCATGCATTTTTTTTTTAATTTTCACTACTATCCTTCTCTTCTTTAACTAAAAGTAAGGTTTTAGAGGTTTAACTTGCTATCAAAAATAAGTCTTCAAAATATTATTATTCCTTTACCCTACTTTTGGTCATTATATGCTCCAAGAACTTATACAAGAGGTAATACCTTTTTTGGAAGAAGTAAGCTTAATTTCATTCTTTAAATCCTCCCTTAATATTCCTTAGGTTCAAGAATTTAACCACTAAAATTGCCCTGGGACAAAACCAGTATTTTTTAAAAATATTGTGTAAACCTACATTGTAGAAATTTATACAGGACCTAAGGAAAAAAGAAGATAACAAAGCAAACACACTACGAATCACTTAACTAATACAAGAAGATCATTAACTTACAAAGGTTCTGGGCAATTTTGGAATCCAGAACTTTCAGTTCTTTTATTCGTTTCTTTATTGTTTTCTTCTCTACAAAATCCTCCTCTTCCTTTTTTTCTGCAAATGGAACATAATTACTATAAACAAGTGAATTTCATCTAGAAGAAAAGCACCATTAAGCATCAAAGAACTAAAAACATTCATTTGAAAGAACTGAAATAAAGAAAATCCTACTTTTTAAAATCAATTGAGGAAACTCATATATAGATATGTAATAAAAAAGGCATTATACACATATTTCATTTACTTTCTTTATGGTCAGGTCACAGTCATTCTAGGAGTACTTTTGTCATAAAAAGAGTGGCAGAAAGATGTATGAGAACAGAATTGCACATATATACATATATAAACATGGATGTGTGCTCATATGGATGCATGTAAATCATATACAGAAAAACAAAGTACTACTTACTCTGAGGATACAAGGACATATTTAGCCAACTCAGTAGTAATATAGAAGAGCAGAACTTAGATACCTAAGTTATCACCAAATTGCATTAAAAAATTTTTTTACTATCTCTCCCTTTCATGTATATAAGTAATAAAGAAGTTATTGAATCCACTACAAAAATAAGTCTTCAAAATAGCATTATCCTTTTCTCTTATATTTGATATACTTCAAAAATTTATACATCAGATATACTGAATTAAATCAAAATCAATAAATTTTCAAACTTCTTATTACATGATATTCTATACTGGAATACTACATAAAAGCTTTCTAAAAAACTTTAAACTCAGCCCAAAGTATTACTTATAAAATTATTTATCACTCATTTCTTTGAAAAACAAAATGAATATATTAGAAAACAATTTAAATTTACAATAGTTTATAGTAGGGGTTGGGAATCTGTGGCCTCAAAGCCACATGTGATCCTCTAGCTCCTTAAGTGTGGCCCTTTGACTGAAACCAAACTTCATAGCACAAATCCCTTTATTAAAAGACTTGTTCTGTAAAACTTGGACTCAGTTAAAAGGCCACATCCAAGGTCTAGAAGGCTACGTGAGGCTTCGAGGTCCAAGGTTCCCCACCCCTGATTTATACTGTGGCTTTGAAATCCATGTCTTTAACTTCAATTCCCTTCTCCCTCATAAAAATACAGTATAGATAGATGATTATTACACATGTATACATCTAAAAGCAAGCACAACAGCTCCTTAGGAGCACAAACTGTTTTTTGTTTTTTTTCTTTTTACTTTTTTTGAATTATTCTCCAGGTCTTAGCATAGTATCTGACATGTAGGTGTTTAATGAATGCATGTTGATAAATAATATGAAAAATACGCTTAATTGGCAAAATCATTGTCTTTACAAGTTAAAGGTTAAATAACAAAATAGTTCAGTTGCCTTATTATATTTTGTAGTTAATAAATGGGTAGTAAAGATCTAAACCACGCATGAATACACATGAACAGACATGGAAACACCCCAAATTTGATGAACTGGCTCCTAATTTATGTGACAAAATACATATATTCACATGTATTTTGATGGAGGTTAAGGGATTTAAATTAGTTTGAAAGCACTGCATAAAAAAATGCTAAATTTAAGTGACAATACATTGTTTGTTTCCCAAGTTAAAAAATAAAACAACCCAAATTATCAATAACTGTTCAGTACTACATGGTAGAAACTCTAAGCACATACAAGTTGTTATACAAGCATGAGTGTGTATATATAAATGTGTACAGATGCACATGTATCCATCCATATACACACAACCTTTGAAAAAATCCAACAAAGCTGAGAGAGAAATACATATCACAGTAGCTATGTCTTGATGGAAGTCAGAAATTCTAAGAAACAGAGTATAGGAGGAAAAGTATTGAAGACATGGGGAAGCCACTAAAAAGGCACAGAGATCTTAGATACAGCATCCTGTAAGAGGGACAGACATTAGTGGGCATAGAGCAATATGACTGGACCAAAAGGCTCCTAGAGGAAGGTAAGGTGAAAGAAGTCTGATAAGAAAGCTATCACATATACCAAATCAACCAAACATTATACATAAAAGGGACAAATAACAAAAGAAGTACATGTAAGATGTATAGTAATTTCAGAGAGGAAGGCATTAATAATTGAGAGAAGCTAGAAAGTTCTCGAAGACAATGGGATTTGAGTCTGACGTTGAAAGAAGCCAGAAAAACTCAAGTGTTAAAGGTGAGAAAAGAGACTGTTTCCAGACATGGTAGACAGCCAGTGCAAGGTAAAAAGATGAGAGCTGGAATGTCAGTTATTAGGAACTGCAAGTAGGACAGTGTGTAGAGAAGAGATACACTTTGAAATTTGTCTCCTTTCTCTAATTCATCCTTTACACAAATAATCAAACCATCAAAGTACTAATATAAACATGACATTTCCCTTCTCAAAAATCCTTAGTAACTATTATGAGTAGCATAGAAAACTAAAACAATGCCACTGTCTGCAATTCTTCTGTCATGTTCCTGTTTGTACTGCAGTTCACCCCCACCTCCATCTCCAACCTTTCTTCCTGATGAAAGCAACCAAATACAAGTCTTACCTATCATGACAGGCAGGGTTATAACCTTAGCTATCCTTCTGAAAAGCTCAGTCAACACATGTTAATAGCATATCCCCTATTCCTACCCTGCAAGGCACTAACAACAGCCCTATCCAATTTGGAGGTATCCTATTGTAATGGTAATGGGAATTCAAAGATATTCCAGACCCCTTAATAAGCCTAATAGAATTTGAAAACCTTCCCTGCTTTGAAAATGAACTAATAGGCTGAATGTAATCACATGGAGCATATGATGGGAGGAATTTGCTGAAGGGTGGAGCAGAACCCACAGGAAGCTGGGAGTCAGAGCCTGCTAGACAGCCAGAAGGAGAGTTTGTTTCTGGGGGAGACAGATAGTCTTGTGAGTAAATATTGGTCAAATATTGGTTTGTGAGAAGGCTAAAGTATTGTGTGGCTCTCTGTTACATTGTGGTGAATTAATTTCTATGTTGCTATGATGGATTTGGTTTCCTGGTGTTGGGATTTGGTTTTCTGATGTCTGAATAAATGTTTTGCTTCTGTCTTCTATATCAGGACTTTGTTATATTTTGTGATTGAGCACCATGCAAGTATATTTATAGTGATCATGGTCGCTGTAAATATTGCATTGGCATTACATCCATACTCAATTCACCTCTTGCCTAAACTGAAACCTACATGATTTCTCTCCTTCTGTTCCTTTGAGGATTCTCCTGGGCACTAGTGAACCCTGGTTTGAGTTGCTCTTCCACTTGAGAGAGCCCTTAAGAGTCAGAGCTAAGAATCTTGTCAGTATTTGTACTCAGGCAGTTGAGAATTGGTCATACTGCCCTGATCTGCAAATGACAATCCCCTCATCTGATCAGTTGGGTGATTTGGTCTGATCTTAGCTGATTTTGGTTTGGTTCTGAGCTAAAAATCAGTTGCTCTGAATTAAATGGAAACGACCTCACCAGATAGAGTTTTTATGTGTCTATCTTGTATTTGCTTTGGTTTAAATGTTTTCATTTGTATAATGCCTAGTATGTTGTCAGCACTGTCTATGTTTTGTGTCTTGGTAAATACAATTAACATGGTCTGATCAAAGCGCTCTCTCTCTCTCTTTCTCTCTCTTTCTCTTTCCTTTCTTCCCTCCCTCCCCTCTTTTCCCTCTCTCTGTGAAAGTCTCTTCTGGCAGGACATTAGGAGGGTATATTTTAGTCTTTATATGAGGAATACAAAACCCTCATGGATTCTAAAAGAAGGAGATGAACATACAAGACAGACACTTTAATCTTTGGCATAGACAGACTGAAAATAGCAAGTACTACAATGTGAAGTACAGGCTCTTGGGAAAATTGAGATTCTGTATGCTACCATTCGCAAAAACACATCCAGATGTGAATGAATTTATCTTAGCTTCATTTTAAGTGAGATGTGTTGTCCTATTAGGATAACTGTGATCTTTGATCCTTTATAAGTAAATTAGGCCTTAATGTTTATATATAATGTTTGCTATTGAGGCAGTATGTTTAGAAACTGCAAGAGTTTTGTTAAAAGTATAATTGGATAAAAATTACTGTATATTAGTCTTGGATGCAATCATTATAGAATGTCAAAAGTGATCAAATGAAAAAAGTTATTTTCTATGTGAGTTAATTAGGAGATGCATTCAACTGAACTGATGTTATTTGATTGGCAATAACTTGTTTCATGTTTTTAGGTCCATAATGTTGTTTATTATTGTGTTTTAAATTTTTCTATTTTGTGACTTTTGAAAAAGTGTAGCATAAAAAATCCTGTTAAAATGATGATGCAATTATATCATATCATTTAATTCCTTTAGATATGGATGCTGTGACATTATCAATTAAGCTATTAGGGGCTGTTTTCATAATGTTAAAAACCTATCAGGTAAATTTTTAATATATATGGGTATATTTTTAATAATTACTGACAGTGTGGGAAAAGGAAAGAAAAAATACAATCATGTAAAATCACCTTATTTGTAAACTTCTCAGGTTCCTTGGGACCTTCTATGTGAGCAAGATCATAAAATCTTATCAGTTCTTTTAAAGAACTTGCTAATATTGTGAAATTCTAAAGTAATGAACTGCTTTACTAAGAAAAGAGAATCCCCTCCTTCAATCACAAACACCCCTCACTAAAGTGGAGGTGGGAATTTACAAGTTTGATTATAATATGGAATTGATTTGATGATAATTTATGATTATGGAAATTGTGAAATAGCTGGAAGTAGTGTTTTTCTGGAATGTGAGTAAACTATCATATACCATTATCTATGAAAAATTACTGAATGTAATTGTTTTCTTAATTTCTAATATTTGATTTTTATCAAATATTAGAAAAAGGAGGAGAAAAGAAAGGAAGAAGAAAAAAGGAAAAAAGAGGTAAGAAGATGAAAGAGGATAAGGAAGAGAAGAAAGATGTTAAGTGATTTTTTTGGAAAGGTCTGATAAACTTTTTATTGTTTAACTTTATTGCAACAACATTAGAGTTAAAAATAACTTTATCTAGCCCTAAACTGTGATTAGTGAAACTTGTTATTTGAGGTAAAATGTCTCAGGACTATAATTTTATATTGCTCTGAGTTTTGAATCAGGTACAAATGAATGATCATTAAGTCAATAATCTACCGTTCAAGGGAAGTGTCATGAGTTACTCAAAGGGAATATGATCTGAGAACTATTACAAGTAGAGGTCTTTGGAAAAGTCGAGGGGATGACTTTCTGTAAGTGAAGGTAGGAATCTCCTGACTCAGTTTCCCCATTGTGTTGTTTCCTTTTTGAACAAAAATGTTTCCCAACTGGTTAATCTTGAGCCTAGCTAAGGTACCCTGTGAATAATGTGGAACTTTGCTGTAAAATTGGCTGTTCCAAAAGGTGAACTATGACATTTGCCTGAAATCAAATAAAATTAAGGCTGTTTTATCCTGTTATACCTAAGTTAAATCACTCTGCCCTTAGGCTTAGGTCTGGAGGGCCAGTTTTGATATTGTTTCAATCATGTCTCTCCTTCCTTCCAAAACAAATCTCTCTAACCATGGCAAGTAAAAGTGTAAAAAAAAAAAAATCTATAATGAATATTGTTGTTGCAATATTCCTCACCTTGATATATTATGAGGGTATGTGAGTACATGGTACTTTTTATTGCACAGAACACTTTAGTATTTTTATAGCTTTGTTATTTAATTGGTTAGCTCCATAAAGTCTAAACTGGTTTCCACCACATGAATGAATTACTAAAAAGCCAATTTAATTTTGTACAGTTTTAAATATATTATACTAAATTATCACTAGCAGGCTTTAGCAGTATTACCTACTCTCCACTTGCCCCAGAAATGAGGTGGTCAAGGAAATAACTCCACCAACCTGCCCTGATCCATCCAGATACCTGAAGATCATGGATACTACCAAAGAACTTGATACCCCTAAAATTATAGTTTTATTGGATTTCTTTATTCATCCTATCATAATTTTGCTTGTTTTACTAATTGTGTATATCCTACAGATCTGTTATCTATCCCATAAGCTGCTTACCACTTCTGCCTGAACTGATACTAATTTGGAAGGTTTTTTTTTAAGTGAAACTATTTTTAATCTCAGATAGTGGAATTGTCGGTAGAAAAGAAAGCTAAAAGCAATTCCTATTTGTCTGAAGTTTTTCTACGTTGCCCCTGATCCTATTTGTATTGCAACAGCTCTAAGGCCATCCCCACCTCCATCCTTCCTATCTGAGACCTTCCTTACTGCTGAAGCAACATGGACAACCCTATCTCTTATGGTGGCCAGGATTACAAGAGATTTCTAATCTTAAGAAGAGCCCTTCCTGGCATTAGTGCAACATCAGACCTGTCCGATCAAAGGCTATTGTATCCCCTATTCCTACCCTGCAAGTCCCAGGCAACAGCTCTGTCTAATCTTACAGAACCCCATATCCAATTCACCTCTACCTAAATTTAAACCTATAATAAGTTTTGTTCTTTTGTTCCTTTGAGTATTCTCCATCCATGCATGAGCAAACTCAATAAACTCTCGTTAGTGCCTAAATTTTAGTTTGGGTTTCGGTTTAGTATTGGTTCTGGTTCCAGTTTGTTGCAGCACCAACAAATTTTACCCATAGTACTTATGACCAATATATTAAAATACATTTTCCATGCACTGACATCCAAAACGCTCCATAATCTCAATCGTACCTCCCTTTCCAGATTACTTTAAGATTTTGACTTTTCGGAAACTATTTTCCAATGAAACTGAACTAATATTTGATCCTTGGATTCCCCAGCTCCCTGCAGGTCATGCAGATCATCCTTGATACCTTCAATGGAGACAACTCTCTAATTCTGCAATAACAACCCTGTTCTTCCTTCAAAGATCAGCTCAGGATTAATCTCATTTGCAAAACTTTTTTTTTTTAAACTTTTCATTTACCAGTTTTTCTTCTACTTCAACTTGGTCTGCAAAATATTTGTAAGGGGTCTCTCTTTTTACCTCTATTCCTGTCTATCTTGTACTATATTTAACTATATGTCTTTTAAACAAACCAAGAAAACATAAGCTTTCCCAGCCTGGAGGACAGGGACTATGTCATTTTTCCATCTTTCCATCAGCACATCAATATATGTATCACAAAAAAAAATACTTAATTTTATGATTTATTAATAATAAGAGCAACTTTGCATACTAATAAGAAGGATGTGCTTGTTTATTCTTACATTAAGAATTAAATCTTGGTGGAATACTTGATGCTGCAGGATGCAGAGCACCTTCAGTGTTTTTCTTTTTTTTCTTTTTTTAAATGTTTTCTTGTTTACATTATTCATTTTCATTACATTTTTGAATTACACATTTTCTCCCTGTCTTGCCCCTGTCCAAACCTTAAAACAGCAGTCCCACTGTAAATTCCCTCCCCTGCTCTGCTCTCTTATTTTCTGGTGGGGCAGGGAGGGTCTCCCTATCCCAGCCCCTGTATATCTTAATTCCTAGTTGCAGGTATTGGAGAACTTTGAATTCTAGATTCTTTCCATTCCTCCTTTGTCACCCACCCCTACTAGAAGAACGCTCAGTTCAATACAAGCTATGGATGTGTGATTATACAGGACATCTTCATAGTGGACATATTGTGACAGTGATCGTCTGTCTTTCCTTCCTATCCCTCCCCCCTCAGTAAGTATTTATTAAGTAATTATTATATGCTACAGTCCTTACACTATGCTAAGCACAGCAGATACAAAGAAAAAGCAAAAATAATTTAGGTCTTAGAAGAATGCACATTCTAATTGTACACAATCAGGCATACACAATATACATGAAAAGTTGTTGTTTCTCGATGGAAGCCAGGAACTCTTAAGCGACAAAGGACAGGAAGGAGAGAATTGAAGGCATGGGGGACAACTAGTGAGAAGGTATAGAGACTTCTAAAGCATCCTATGAGAGGGACAGGCAGCAAGTAGATATAGACCAGTATGACTATACCACAGGGTTCCTGTAGGAAATTAAGGTGAAAGAAGCCTAGTAAGAAAAAAAAGCGGGGGTTGGGGGAAGAGGGGGAAAAAGTCTGTGAAATTTCACAGTACTTTTAACAAACGTAAGTTTCTCCCAATGACAAACCAGTTTAAATTTGGTGTAAGAAGAGATTATATTATATTATATTATATATATTATATTAAATTATATATATATATCCATATATAATTTAGTATATGGATAGCTCCTAGCAATATCTTCTAAATAGTAAATTCTTAATAAATATTTTAGTTGAATTGAATCCCACTGTTCTTCCAGATTTACTACTGAAAACTAGTCACTTTTTTATATACACAAGATACACTATGTGAAAACAACTGTTATCATTGTACTATTTATTGAGGATACAAGAAACAGTGCTCTATAAATGCAGGAGATCAATTTAGCGTAGTTTTTTCCTTGATAATGACTAACAGGATCATCTAGCTGAGCTGGACTTCTAAGAAACTTTGCAGAATACTTTGCAAAATACTTTGCAGAAACTTTGCAAAACTACAGAATAATGTTGTCATCAACTGCACTGAAATGCCCTCCTTTTGGGTGATGCTGCTTAAAATCTAGATTACCAACTTTCAGAAAAGTAACACAGTGAACATAAGTATTTCCTCATTAACAAACTGTATGGCCTTAAGTCCTTTTTATTTTCATAGGCTTGGGCTTTGGAGAAATAATTACTTTCTAGAAATAGTAGTCAACGGGTTTTTTAATCAATTTAATCATGTATTTATTCAACCAACATTAAGTGTAAGTCACTGTGTTGATTTTTGTTCCTTGAATTTAATTCAGTATCATCATTTTAACTTAAGAGCTAAAAATTCCATTCTTACCATAGATTTTAACCTTAATATTAATTATAGCAAAAAATTAATAAAATTAGAGATTTCCTCGTTGTAGGGTTTTTAAATAATTCACATCTCATTTGAACTATCACATCACAATTACGCTCTTCTACAAACTGAAGGTCAATTTTATTATTATTGATAATAATAATAAAATGACAACCAGGGTTTAGCAGATGCAGGATTCATTTCAAGATCTTCCAAACTTCAAATCCATAAATTTAAACTATTGAGATGCTCTCTTAATACATACATCTTGGACAGCCTAAGTGTGGATGATGGAATATTCCCAGATAAAATTTGGGAAGAGAGTGAACTAGCTTGTCTTTGGGAAATTTCAGAGTACTTTTAACCACCCTAATTTTCTCCAAAGTCTCACTTTTTTTTTTTTTTAACATCAACCGCCTTCAAGTGGTGCTATGTAGTTTTGAAGTGTGGAATATCAGTTTCTATAGAATTAATTGGTGGTTTATTTCCTTTCCCTTCCGGTATGGGCCACTTAAATGGCAATGGAGAAACACAAGTTGCAGTCTTTACTCTCTCTAATCTCTTTACTCTCCTTTACACAGCTGCCAAAACCATCTTTCTGAAAATATCACTTACTGGTTAAAAAATTAAATGGGCTTCTTGCTTATAGTAGAAAATACAAATTAGTAAATCAAGCATTTAAGAAATGTTCACAATATAATACCAATCTATTTTTCTTTCCAGACTGAATTTACTCAATAACTACTCTTAGGGGAACTCTATACTTCCACTTTATTCTATGTTCTTGTTAACTGAACTACTAACAGCTGATCAGATTTCTCCTCCCTACTGTACTGTAGCTGTCCACATCTGGGGCGATCTAATCACGTTCAGCAATTTAAATAGCATTTATTCCCAAGTTCCTGTGATGTGTGAAACACTATACTCAGCACTGGCGATATAAAAGTAAATAACCCTTGACCTCAAGAATTTTAAATTCTCTCAGAGTAGGGCTAAGAGGAAGGGGGGAGAATATAACATTTACCTAGATTAGTAAATAAGGAAGAATTTTAGGAGAAAAAGAATACTAACCACTGGTAGAAATGTTAAAGGACTCATTCATGTAGGAGATGGCCCCTTCAAGGAAACTAGGGATTCTAGAAATGGGTAGAGTGGATTACAATAATGGAATGCAGCTTGTTCAAGGATATGGAAAAAGAAAAAAGAAGATCAAGGTACAGGAATAGCTTGAAGGTTAGTCTGTCTGGAATACATAATGAAAGAAGGGAAGTAAGACAACAGCAGGCTAAAAAGGTAGGTAGGGTAGGTAGAAACCAGCTTCTACAGCACTTAAAATGCTAGCTAGAGAAAAAGAAGTATGTCCTATACTGCTGATGGCCTTCTACAATTTCCACATGCGTGTACACTCCTGAAAATGATCCACGTTTCATATTTTTCTTCTGTCACCTTGTCTTTTCCCTTTTCCCTTTATCAATACAACTTTGTATCATGTGCATCTGTATACATGCTATATCTGTTCCCGGTTAGTTTAGACAGTATCTTTTTTGGCTTTTCATGCATGTACCCCTAAGGTCAGTTACAGTATGTTGCACATACTAGGTACATAAAAAATGTTAAATTAATTGAGTTCCCTTGTGACATTAAGTGATAATGGTATTATGAGCATTATTATTTCTATTTTGCAAACTTACAAACTGAAGCCCAGAAAGTTTAGGTAATTTGTCCACAGTCACTCAATTTGAATCAATTTTTCTGTTAATTCCAAGTCCAGAACTCTTTTTTTTTTTAACTACGTAATACTGTATCTTAATACCTACCTATCTATTAAGAAAAGCCTAAAGAGAAGACTAAAGGCAGTTAGGAGAATATGGTAGCTAACTAGGCATGAAAGGATAAGAGCCTGAATTTGAGTGGAAATAAATACTTAATCATTTCTTTCTAAATACTATTAAGTCATTCATTCTAGCAATATTCTTACAAGGTATGATGGATTTTTTTTTAAAATCACTGCAGGTTTTTTTTCTCTTAAATCACTTCTCAGACAAAGACTCACTTACAGTACACAACTGCATTTCAGTGATAAGAATAGGAAGCGAGCACATCTGGCTATCAGTCCAGTCCTCTATACCTTGGCATGGTGTCCTTTCTAATGCCAGTACAAATATAATGATTACTTTATTTCCTAAAAGGCTAAATCTTCTAGAGTTAGGATCACATAATCTCATCCAGCCTTAGGTCTAGCTTGGTAGTAGAGATAGGTGCTTAATCTTGCTTTTTAGATATACTCCAAAAAGCAAATCTTCTTAGCAAAAAATTTAGCAAAGAGAAGAATTCTGTTCTGAAATGGTTCTGATCCTTAGCAGAGCATCTATTTTGCATCATAAGGTCTTAGTGTTAGAACAGAGAGTCAAAGATGACAAAAATTTCTGTTGTCAAAGGTCATGACATGAAAAAATTTAATTTTTCTGTTTCTATATTAATTTTTTTAAAACAACAAAATGACTGACAAGAAACTATTATCAAATTGCTTTCTTTAAAATAAAGGTTAACTAATGTTTATAATAAAAATAAGAGCAATAAATTATACTTATGTGGTTGCAATTTTTTCACTTCACTGATAGTTTCATAATATATAATTCAATCTACCCAATTTGTTTTTAGCTAAATTCTGAACACATACATTGAAAATTCAACCATTCGAGGTTTTTTTAAAAAAAGATTTTAAAAGAGTCTGTTAGAATAAAATCATTTTCTAGGGTACTTCCGAATTTGAAGACTAAGTCAAAGACCAAATGTCATGAACACTTGTGATTGCTCTGGTCAAGAGTCATCCAATCAGACAGTGAGTTAAATTTGCATTACATCCAGAATACGCAGATCTTTAATTCACAACCATTTCAACAGCTTTATAATATTTGCTGCTACACTGGATAAAATTAATTTTTAAAATTATGTTATATATTCACAACCGTTTATTCTTTGTCCACTAAATTTTAAGCACACTGATAAAATGCAAAATGTATTTGGTCAAACAGCACCTCTTTAAGATTCAGATAAAAGTGGAAAAAACTACCTAGAGAAGAGAATAATAATGTGATTAGTAAACGTAGAGACCTAAATGAAAAACCAGCCACTTAAACTGGTAGAAAAAGATATCTAACATGAGTAGAGCGTGTGCTTTTTTGATATTTATTTTTCTCTTGCTCTCACTGTCTTTGGGATTTCAGTTTTACATAGGACAGCTTCAAAACGAAGAACTTTTATGTTAAATATTTAGAATATAATAAATGGCTGACATCAGGATCCAAGAGAGTATCTAATTTGCAGGGAACAAGCCTGCTTCAGTAAGATAACTTTATGTCTTTTCCATCATTTGATAGTTTCGTAGGATTCATTTCTCTCCAAAGCATATGCTGATTGCATTGCAGAGAGAATGAAATTTTTAAAAAATTCTCCATTTTATAACACAAGCATTCCTTTCCTGTTTTTAAAAAAAGATAATGATGTTAGATGATCATTTTTTCCCCCAATAAACAGGCATATTACAATTAAAACCTGAAGACACAAAGAGAGAAGTACTATCCCATATCTTCTGCCTAACAAATGATTGGAGGAAAGCTACTGATATTACAGACCATCCCAGAATTCAGGTGCAGTGAATTCCAGTAAGTAAAAGGTATTTTAACCACATATATCAGACTACACACTCTGAGTAGGATTTTTTCTTTAAACTGACTACATTTCTGGATTTTTCCTGTTCTTGTATCAGAAGTTTTCACTGAGAAATCCAAAAAATAAGTAAAAGGTTAGAAAGCTGGAGACAAAAGATAAAGAATTCTACAACCCAGCTACAATTCACAGCTGACTATGTAAATTAACTAAACTTGGTTCCCTCTACCACACTGTTCTACACTCAGTTCTTAACTTTAAAAAGGAAGGGAATAAAATATCCAAACATGTTTTTTGAAAAATCTCACTGCTTTTAGAAAAAAGATTTAAAAATGCAAACCTCATCTCCTTACTCATCAGGAAAAATAAATAATAGTACTGAAAAGTCTCCCATAGTTAAAAAGGACAATAGTAATGTTTAGAAGAAGAAACCAGCATCACTCTTTAAAAATTTCCTGGTGATGGAGCAGTCATAAAAGAAATAATTAGCTAGATGATATCAGATTAAGCACACATGTCCAAACCTGAAATCATTATCCTTTCCTTCAAATTCCTCACCCCTTTTCCAAACTTTCCTATTACTGTCAATTAACCACCAGACATATAACCATCCTTCCAGTCACCCAGGCTCCCAAATGAAGAATAATCCTCAATTCTTCACTCTCTTTAAACACCCTGGTGTTTTAATTTTGTAAAACACTGCATCTTCTGATCCTGAGCATTTTCTCTGTCCCCTCCTGCCTGGAATGCTCTCCCTCTTCATTTCTGCCCCCCACCTTCTTTAAAGTCTCAGATAAAGTCATAACTTCTATAGCAAACCCTGCCTGATCCCTCTTAATTCTAATGTCTTCTTTCTTTTGATTATTCCCAATCTATCCTGTCCATAGCTTGTCTGCACAGTTTTTTTGCATGCTGTCTTCCTCAGTAAACTATGAACTCCTTAAGAACAAAGATTATCTTTTACCTTTTTTCATATCTCTAGTAGGCAGGTACAGTACATGCAATATAGTAGGTGCTTGATAAATGTTTATTTACTGACTGACTTATAAGAATGAAGCCAAGGGAGAACCTTAGAACTACTAAGTTTAATTTCCATAGCCAGAAAGTTTTAAGAATCTCTAATAGTGTGGAGAAAATGAATTCACAATTAAGGAAAAGGCAAACAGTATTCTCCAGGCTAGGGAAATTATGCCCTACTAATATCTTCGGACAAGGTTGTTTAAAAAACTATTATTTTAATTACTATTGTGTCAAGAGATATTTTAGAGATAAAGAAAATCTTTAAAGAGAGGAACTGTGTAAAAAATTGAAATATCTCTGGATCAATAAATTTTTCCCATTTTTTTTCCAATTAAACATTTACCTCATTACCACCACCATCACCACTGTCACCCAGGGAAAAAATAAAATTAAAATCCATGTAATATAGTCAAACAAAACAAATTACTGCATTGGCCAAAACAAAAATTTGTCTCATGTTACACATTCACCCATTGCCTCTCTGTGATAAGCGTCCCTGAAAAATTACTGATCATTTCTTGGATCAGAGTTCTTAAATATTTCAGAATTGGTAATTTTTACAATACTGATGTCATGGGACAAATTGTTCTCATAATTCTTACTTCACTCTGCATGAGTTAACACAAATCTAAGTTTCTCTGATAACTCCTTTTTCACTATCTTCTTTCTTGTAGCACAATGGCATTGTTGGAGAACAAGAAAATCTTTACAGGAAGGAAACATGAAAAAAATGACACCTTTTTGGATGGATAAATGGGAGCAATGAGTAGTGATCCAAAATATAATTTCTGAAATGGATATTATGAGAAATTAAAATTAATTCTACTTTATAAATGATTCAATATTATATTGCTTTCATATTGTTATTGATTCTGTATTTGCTTAAGTCCCTTTTAGATGTCCTTTAGTTAAGTTCAGGAACTGAGCTTTCCCCTCTGAGTTAATCTAAAGATTGGCCTGACCATAAGTCATTGTAAGTAAAAGGGAAGGATTGTCAGCTTCTATACTCCTAGCTCTTGGGTAAATACCAAGACATCTGATGCTTTCGTTAAGTTCTAAGAGATATATCTCTGTCCTTGCCAGTCCTTGTACAACTGGAGGAGTTTTTGTTTCTTCTGAAGAAACAGCAAAGATGGTAGTTTCAATCCCCTAGTAAAGATTAAAAGATGCAGATGTGGTCTCCTAAAATACTATCAGAGAGGGCCAGTGATTAGCCTCATGTGAATACCAACCTACCTTTCTTAGTATAGCCAATCATAATGCTTATGCCCCAACTCTGCAACCTATCACTTGTTCTCCCAGCCTACTGAGATCCCTCCTTTGTTATTTGTCAATAAAGACAGTCCCATCCTTCTCACTGAAATTACTAGTCTGACTCACTTTGTTAATAGTTATAGGAATCACTGTTAATAAACTGATTTTACTCAGAGCCCTGTACCTCAGTTTACCTTTATCAACTTTATTTAACACTTATTTTACCTTTTTAAAATAATTAAAAGAAACAATACAATTTTTACATGACATTGAATTTTTCCAATAGATAAAAAGTCATGAGTTGTTCATGGTAAGCTAAATCCAATTTATCTGATAACTGACATATCTGATATAATGTACATCATATGATAATATTTGAACCATGTAAACAGGTGAAGAAGTAAAAAGATGTCATGATATTCTATCTCCTGTATCCCTATCTTTGCACTAGCCTGGAATGCTCTCTCTCCTTATCTCCATGTGTTAGTTTCCCTGACTTCCTTCAAGACTCAGCTCAAGTCTCACTTTCTGCAAGAGGCCTTTCCAAATCCCCTTCCCTATTAGTACCTTCCTTTCTGAGATAAATTTCTGTCTACTCTGTATATATCCTTATGTCCCTAGTTATTTATATGTTATCTCCTCCATTAAAATATACGTTTCATAAAGGTAGAATTGTAAAAGAATTCATTCAATACCACATTGAATTAATGAACACAGCTAACATAACAGTAAGTATTTTGACAGGTGACTAAAAGCAATAATTTAAAAACTAGTGAAGGAAGTTCCAGACAAAGAAGAATTTTCAACCAGAAATAAGAGTCTATATAACAAAAATAGAGTAAAATCTTAACTAGGCTGAAAAAAAATCACAATCTTAAATTATTATTTAATATTCTGACTCATCAGTTCCCAGCAGCCAAGATTAGCCATCCCATCATTTCCCATCTAGGTATTGCCTATGTTCCTCTGAACTTCATCTGAATCTCATCATCCTACATGATCACATCAACCCTGAAACTCATACCTCCTCAGTGTGAAACTCACACATCTACTACAGGGACCTTCCTACCTTTTGGTTGGGAAGGGTGTAAGGTAGACAGTGGAGAACTTCTCTGATGTTCCATTTAAGGAAGATATCAGGGCAGCCATCTCTTCATTTCTTACCCAACTATATTCCTATGAAATTTATCATGTCCTCTTACCAGTACCCTCTTCCAACCCCTTTCTGCTTCTTATTCTGTTTTGCTTTCTCCATTAGACTGCGGGCTCCTTGAGGGCTGAGACTGTCCTATACTTTTTTTTTTTACCCTCTAGTGCCTGGCACATGATTGGTGCTTAATAATTATTCATTCATTGACTGAGGCAAAGCCACTAAAGAGAAAAATAATACCAAAAAGGGGTTGAGGAAAAATGAAATATCATATAGTGTGAACAACCTTGTGCTTTAAGATTACTGAATCAGAAAGTATCAGCATTAATATGGTTAAAGTAATGTATTTAATTTTTAAAGAGAAAAAAAAAAGAATGGTAGTAAGAATAATAAGCCTCCTGGATCCTTTTGGAAATCTACTTAAGAAGATAAATAGAAACGATGAGACACTAAAAAAACTGAAAAACAAATAGCTGACCAACTATAATTTTAGAAAAAAAAAAGCTTTAAAAAAACTGATTAAAATATATATGAATATAGTTATTAGGTAACTGTTTAAATGTTAGTGAATCATAGGACCATAAATTAAGATCTGAAGGCACTGAGGAGTATAAAAAGGATGAGCCACATGAAACAATACCTTGGGTGAGTGACAAAATAAGTTCTAGCTATTTTAAGACAGCAGACATCATATCATATAAGTTCAGATGTTGTAATGAAAAAACAAATCAGTTAAAAAAAGGAATAATTTTAAAAGTGAGACACAGAGATGAATGGTATTCACCATTTCCTTCACCATTTTTGTTAGATTTCCAGATGTGTTTACCAGACTTGAGTTGTCCCAATTAGATGAATGAGAGACCTATGACTTATTTACTACTTTTTCAATTCAGTACTCCATTTCCAACTTTCCCTCCTACAAACAGAATGTCTCCTCCGCCAAAAATGTCTTTTCTCCAGAACCCCATGTCCTTAGCTTGTTTCAAGCTCACCTTACATAGCACCTGTCACAGGCAGTCTTTCCTGATTCCCTAATTTGTTAGTGCTTTCTCCTGTATTTATTTATCTGTGTAAAGGTAGGAATGTCCCAGTAGAATGTAAGCTCCTGTATCTGTAACATTTGGTACAGTACTCTACATGGGTAGGCATTTCCTGAATTAAATCAAGGTGAACGTAACCACCAGAAAATTATCATAGGAACTGACCACAAGAACTGAGAAGACTGTATGAATTGTAGAAGTAGATGATGAGTCTACATGGGCAAATATAATATACACTTCTACAAATACTATACTGCACTGTACATTCTACAAATGATAAATTTGTTTTTAACCCTAAATGACTCCAACTCTAAATTCATTTCTTACGCTAACCTTAAAAATTCATTTCATTTCATTTCATTTCTAACCCTAACTCTAAATCTGT
>CM053600.1:126777337-126797453 GCA_028646575.1 Pseudocheirus occidentalis | reverse complement strand
TATTCATTCCCACTGCCACTACTTTATTTCAGGCACTAGTTACTCCTTGGAAGAAGTACTGAAATGAATCTTGTAACTATTCTTACTGCTTCCAGGAATTATCCCTTCTGAGCTACAATGAACATACAAGATTCATGCAAAATTAATGAAGTGCTGGAGCAGAATTTATTGTCCCTCAGGCAAACTCAAAATGGAAAGAGTAGCAAATGTGATTTTATGCAAGAGAAAAAAGACATGATTAAAAGAGATAACCAAGAAAAGTATGCTATGTTTAATGGCATCACAGAGAACAAAATAATAACTATACATAAGTATTTGTAGGAAAAATTAATCAAATTATCAATATAAACAGAAAGTAATACGAGCTTCCTTTCAGATGTAAAAAACTGGAACAAAGAAATAGCAAAGGAAGGAGTTGAAGAGTTGCAGAGAATATTTTAAAAGTCTTATATGATGGATCTCTGATGACTGCTGAATGAGAACAGAAAAGAATACACATATTTCTCAACTGTATGTGGTACTGATACATTGACTATCCTGGGACAGAATATTAAAAAATAAAATAAGATAGACAAAATTGAAAAACAAAACTAAGAGCTATTTTCACTTACATATGGAGTCTTTTCCAGCATGATTGGGGGTAAAAACCAACATGTCCATCACCACATGTATTAGTCAATATTTCTATAAATGGCAGATGTAGCAATAAGTCAAGAAAAAAGAACTGGGGGAATAAGCAAAAGGAAAGAAAACAATTGCTTTTTGTACATGATATCACAGTTTACACTTAGGGAACTATTGATAGCAAACTAAAGTAATAACTGACAATAATTTCAGCCAAGTAACAAGATATAAAACAAACCACAAAACCAACAACTTTCCATATATCACCAAAAAAAGTCCAAAAAGAGAGAAAAGGAAATTATATGCAAATACCACAGACTACATAAAATAGTCGCATTCATGCAGTACTTTCATCATATCAACCCAAATTTCTACAGATGAAGAAACTGGAGTTAAGTTTGTCCAAAGTCACTCAACTAGAGACGGGGGTACAATTGGACCTCAAGTCTTCTTGTCTCCAAATCAAGCACTCTATCCACTGAGTCATCTAGCCATGAAAATATTGGGGAGTCTAGCTGCCAAGATACATGCACAAATTAAAAGAATACAACTATGATCTATTCTTTACAGAAATACAGACATATGATTGGAGAGATATTAATTGTTGATGGTTTACCTGTGCTAATATGATAAAAGTGATAACACAACCAAAATTAATCTGCAAAATCAATGCACTAATGTGTAATACCAAAATCCATTTGAGGAAAAATTTCATCTCAAGGGAAATCACAGGAAAAAAAAATAGGAAGTAAAGTTGCCAGATCTCAAACTACACTAAAAAGCAGCAATAATCAAAATTATTTGTTAATGTTGATTTCAAAAGAGGAAAGTCAATCAGTGGAACAGATTCTTGCTGGGTTGTTTCAGCTGTGTCTGACTCTACATGACCCCATTTGTGGTTTTCTGGGATAGTGAAGTAGCTGCCATTTCCTTTTCCAACTCATTTTACAAATGAGGAAACTGCCACAAATGGGATTAAGTGACTTGCCCAAGGTCACACAGCTAGTAAGTTCTGGATGTGAACTCAGGTCTTCCTGATTGTAGACTGGAACTCTATCCACTGCAGCACCTAAATGATCATATATAAGGCAAAGAATCAATTTATAACAGCAACAAATTTTATAACCATTAAAGAACTCTAACTACTACAGTAAGGTGATTAGTCAAGCAAAACTGCTGGGAAAATTCAAAGAAGCCTGACAGAATTAGCTTTAGACCATTCTTTATAAAATGTAACAAAGAAAAGGGTCATGTCATAAACAAATTACAATTGAAAAAGAAGGTACTTTTTGCAGCAAGGGACAAGGCAAGAGTTCATAACTAAACAGATAAAACAGATAAAATAAAGCAAAAGTGATAAAATGGAAAATTTTGATTACATAAAAAAATTTAAGCTGACACAAACAAAAATAATGCACTTCAATTAGAAGGGAAATAGCTAATTTAAAAAAAGAAGCTTAGTAAATTTCTTGAAAAAAGCCTGACATCCAAGATATATAAGGAAGTAGTTCAAATATAAAAGCAGAGACATTCCTTAATATGTGAATGATCGAAAAAATAAAATCAGGTAGTTCTCAAAGAAAGAAATGGAAGGTATCAGCAAATTATATGAAAAATGTTCCTAATTAATAATTTCAGTGTTAAACACTACAAAGATATCAAGGAAGATCAAGATTGAACAAAATGCTGTTAGATTTGGCAATTAAGAGGTAATGGTAACTTTAGAGAAGGCAGGTGAATGGTGATATAAGAAGCCACATTTTAGACGATTTAAAAAAGAAGCACTGATTGTAGATGGTATTCTATAACAAAGTTTTGTGAGAAAAGATAAGGGGAGATTATTCTTAAGGATGAGGGAAGCAAAGGCAGCTTTGTAAAGAGCAGGAAGAGAGAGACAGAGACAGAGAAAAAAAGAGACAGAGACAGAAAGAGAGTAAGAAATATTGAAAAGAGAGAACAGAAATGATAGTCTGGGCAATTTGATGAAGAAACCAAGTGATGACTGGATCAAAGGTACATGAGAGAACTCACTGTTAACAGAGTTGTTAACTGTTTCAGCCATCTGGATAGCAATTTGGAACTACACCACAAAAAAACACTATTTTATATACATTTTGACTCAGACCACTAATATTATCTCAAAGGAATCAAAGTAAGAGGGAAAGGATACACATGTATAAATTATTAATATCAATTTTTGAAACAGAAAATAAAGAGATGCATATAATCTGGAAAAAATGAACAAAATATGGTATAAGAACTTTACTGCATGTAAGAAATGATGAAAAGAATTCTAAGTAAATTGAGAAGACTAGTATAAAGTGATACACAGTAATATGAATAGAACCAAAAGAACAATTTATGCAATGACTACAACACTGAAAAGAAAGGAAAATAACTTTGAAAACCTTTGAACTCGGGGCAGTTAGGTGGCACAGTGAATAGAGCACTGGCCCTGAAGTCAGGAAGACCTGAGTACAAATCTGGCCTAAGACATTTAACACTTACTAGCTGTGTGACCGTGGGCAAGTCACTTAACCCCAATTGCCCTGCATTCCCCCCTCTGAAAGAAAGAAAGAAAGAAAGAAAGAAAGAAGGAAGGAAGGAAGGAAGGAAACCTTAGAACTGTAATCAGTCTAACAAACAACTATGAGTCAAGAAGATGGATGAGTAATCATTCTTTTCACTTTCTGACAAAGTCAATAGAGGATAGGTGTAAAAAGAGATACATATTTTCAAATACAGACAATGTATAGATTTTATTTACTTAACTTTTCTCATTTATTAACAAGAGAATAATTTGGGAGTAAGAGTGAAATTAGGAGGAGCTGGTGACAAGTGTTCTTTTAAAAAAAGGAAAGAAAGAAATGACTGTCAATGAGACATTTATAAAGTACAGAGAAAAGAGAGAAATTCAAAGAAAATTACATTCCTTCTGAATGCTGCATATACTTTTAAAAAGCTGCCTAGAATAGTTTCAGGATTTCATATATAATCCTTCCTGTTCTTTACATATGAAAATGCTCTTGCTTGATTTCTCAATTTCATAATTATTTTAAAAAATTATAGAATGTGAGAATTCTTCAAGGGAGAGTATTTTTTTCTGTTTTTTCAGTACTTTAAAAATGCCAGTCATACAGAAATCATTCAATAAATGCTTGTTAACAATGTCTCAAATAAAAGTTTAATTTCTACTAATTCTTAAAGATCTGAAGCAATAACCAAAACATAAAAAGTGACTTGTAAACCTCAAAGTTTTATGTATATAGGAGTAATTATCACTCATTCACCAAGCTGATCAAAGGATTCTTTAGACATCATTAATACATTAGGAATCAAAAATTCAAATTAGAAGAACTTTTACTTCCACTTCACACCCATCAAATTAGAGAAAATAACTAAAAGTGACCATATTCAATGCTGATGAAATTAAGGGAAAAACAAATAAATTGCTGGTGTAGTTGTAAACTGGCCACATCTTCTTGAACAATAAAGTAGAAATATACTACAAGAGTTATCCAAAAAGTCCCATGACGCAATCATTTTATCATTAGAAATAGCTCCTGAGGTTATTATCAAGAGGAAGGGGAAAAGAGGCATCTATTCAGATATATATATATATCTTCACAGAAACAATATATGTAAATGCAGAGTACCAGAAATCTAAACAACATACAATGGAGAAAACAGCAATGTAAACTATGGCATATGACAGGATGGATGACTACCATGATTTCAAGGATATATGTGATCCCCTCAACTGATAAATGGAAGGATCTCAAATTCTCTCAAAAGTAAGAGAACGTCACTATCACTTTCAGCAACTTCACCAGTGTCCAAGTTCCTGAACAGGAGCCTCTCTGCAGGAAGACAAACTCATTCTCATATAAATTTTGGGGGTCTGTTCTTCAGATCTTTTCATGTGAAACACCACTTTGGAGTTTATGCTTCCAGGATTACTAGTCTACCAATATTATGGACAATGGGAGTATGATTTTAGTGGAGAAATAAAATAACATTTGCAAGATTAAATGTGAGAACTATTTTAAAATTTGAAAGATAAAATAATTTAAGGCAAAATTATTAAGATAAAAATTATAATTTGCCTAAAAGGCAAAATAGTTCTGGTATATAGAGCTATGTTTTCTCTATTGATAATGGGATGAGTTGACCCTGAAATGTAAATTATAAAGACAAAAACTTATTCCCTTACCTATTACAGGTATTACCAGACTGAGTAAGCAAAAAATTTCTCAATTTTGAGCACCAAAACTAAAGTTAGATTAATTTAAGTTGTTAAAAGGTTCAGTTATTTTATTTAGAGATAAAACCACATCTGGGTTAAAGGCATGCTAATAAGTTTCCTTCTGAGATTCATTAATTAAAGAAGTAATCAGAGTTTGAAAAAAAAAAAGTAAAGAGTAGCTACATAGAACCAAAAATGTAAATGGCTTTTTATAAAGTACTGTTGCTTACCAAAAAAGAAAAGGAAGAACTAATCAATTCTCCATCATGGAATTTGAAATTTAAAGAGTACTTTACATGTAAATATATATTTACTAGTATATCTTAACTGTTTTATATTTTTTCTCTGATTACCTGAAGAATGTAATCATTTTATTCAAGAAAAACTTTGATTCTGTATAATGAAAAGATAAAAATCAAGCTTTACCAAATCCATATTTTCCCAGAATAAACTGGGTAATTTCTTCTTATTTTCAAGGACCAAAAGACTTATTTTATATTATATTCAGTATTGCCTAATGGTTACTATTGGTTACTAAAAAGTTTGAACTAGTCATTTGTTCAGAGAAACAGATACTTGAGGGTTGCACTGTTTTGAACTACACATGTGAAAGATACAGTAAAAAGCATTTTTTGTTGTTCAGTTGTTTTCAGTTGTGTCTGACTCTTTATGACCCCCCTTTTTGGGGATTTTTTTGGCAAAGATACTGGAGGGTTTGCCATTTCCTTCTCTGGCTCATCTTAAAGATGAAAAGACTGAAGCAAAAAGGGTTAAGTGATTTGCCAAAGGTCACACAGCTAGTGTCTGAGGCCAGATTTGAACTCAGATACTCCTGAGTCTAGTCCCAGGACACCATCCATTATACCACCTAGCTTCCTGATTTATGCTAGTGCAGTTATCACTTCCATATTATGGATTGAGGTTACATGGCACCCCCACAATCTGGAAAATTCACGTAAAAATTTTTGGCTCTCTCTTCATCCCACGGAATAAGTGTGAATTATTATGACATTAAAAAATAAAGTATGTTGATATTATGCATTATTATATATATCTTTTATGCATTTCTAAATTTTGTTTTATTTTGTTTTGTGTCGTTTGCTGGCCTTCATGTGTCATCGGTGGCTTCTACAAAACTCCCAAAATATTCCCATTTACATTCTTATGCCAATCCACAACATATTGAAAAGGAAATGGGTAAAGTCACAATGTGAAAGGAATAATTACACTATATTCAACCTTCAGCCTTAAAAGTTATGTATGGTAAATGTCTACTAAGTTAGTAGAACTTAGCGAATTTTCAGAGGAAATCATTTTTTTTTAAATGCGTCAGTCTGTAAGTTTTTTAGACTTACTTTAAGACAAAAACAGGACTTAAAAAAACAACTTGAAAAATTTCATTAAATTGCATATTCCAACTATTTATTGCTCATATCTTATCTATATTTTGCATCTTGTCCAACACCTAGCATGGTAATCTCTAAATAAATGTAGGATTAAACTGAACATGGTCCTAGGTTACGTGACCTCACTCTATTTTATAAATTTGCGTTCATCATTTAATGATAATTCTACAATAATTAGAAAAGGTTCTTAAAGAGTTCAAAGAGGGGCAGCTAGGTGGCACAATGAATAGAGCATCAGCCCTGGAGTCAAGTGGATCTGAGTTCAAATCCAGCCCCAGACACTTAACACTTACTAGCTATGTGACATTGAGCAAGTCACTTAATCCCAAATGCCCTGCCTTTCCCCCTCCAAAAAAGCAAAAAAAAAAAAAAATTTTAAGAGTTGAAAGAGACCTAGAAGGTTATCTAACCCTACCCCCTACAGAATTTTGGAATTAGTGGTACAGCATCTAGTCTATATTCCAAAGAGATTTTTCAAAAGAGAAAAGAAAAAGGATTCATAAGTAGAAAAAATATGTATAAGCAGCTCTTTTTAGAGTCACCAAAAATAGGATGGTGAACTGCTAAACAAACTGTGGCATATAAATATAACTGAATACTAATTTGCCTGAACAAATCACAAAATCAACAATTTCAGAGGAAACTGGGAAGACCTCTATGAACTGATGTGAAGTGAATAGAAATAGAAAACAATTTATACCATAACAATGACATTATAAAGAAAAACAGCTTTGAAAAACACTAGAACTGTGATTAATGCACTGAATATGCAGAGGACTAAAGATGAAACACTCCTGGCACATAGGTGGTTGGCTTTAAAATATAAATATTTTTACATGTGGTCAATGTGGCAATTTGCTTCCCTATACTATGAATATTTGTTGTGACAATTTTAGTTTTCTGTTGTTGCTGTTCAACTGGAGAGGCTGGCTAAGTGAGAAAAACAATAAATGTTCATTAAAATAAAGTTAAATTAACATATTTTAAGCACATTTTTAAAATTACTCATTTAGAGAATTACTAATACAACAGCCCTGACAGTTGTTATCTTCTTTTGGACATTTGTTTGATAGAAAGCTCATTATCTCATGAGCCACCAGTCTCCTTCCCCAGTCAGAAAGTTCCAGAACCCATCTAGGAGAGCCAGGACATAAAAAGACCTGCAACTACCCCAAACTCTTCTATTTCCCTTTATTCTTTGCTTTCCTTGGCTCAAACTCCCAGAACCCACTAGGGAGAGCAAAATGACAGACTGCCACTAGGGCAACTTTCCCCAAACTAAATGCCTACTCACACATTTGGTTGAGATTAGACTCTACCCCTTCACATAAGACAGAGAACCATTAAGTCTGTCACTATGCTCTCCAAAGCCCCCAGCACTGACATTTGACCTTCTTATAGCGACTAAGAGCCCTGGACCTTGTCATTATACTCCTGAAGAACCCTGACAACTTACCAGACTTTAATTCACATTGCAGTTCAACTTTATTTGCTTTCTTCCCCTTTCCACCCCAATTAGAGTGTGAGATCCTTGAGAAGAGGGGCTGTTGTTTTTTTGTTTCTATTTGTACCCCCAGTATTTTAGACAGTGTTTTCCACTATCCTTAAGGATGTACTTAAGCAAGCACTTAATAAATGCTTCTTCATTCAGTCACTTCTCATTCATTTTAAGTTTTTTCTTATACTGACACAAAATCTGCTTCCTATAATTTAATCATAGTTCTTTTTGAAACTACTTAAAATAGTCCTTTAGTGAATGGCTATTAATTAATAATTATTTATGTCATTTTAGAGTTATCCATAATCATAACAATAAACAAGGTACTGTTATGATACTGTTATTGATGACTGTAAAAGAGAAGCATTTGTACTTTCATAGTAAATACCTTGTCACAATATTTTGGTCATTTAAAATTGCACCAGCTGAATGATTTTTAGATAATAAAGTCAAATAATACAAACCACAAATAACCACAAAAGTCTTATTTTTCAATCATTTGCATTTATCTTTGCAGTCTTGAGTTCATCCTGAAATGCATTAGGTGTAGGTGTTCCTTTTAAATATGGCATTGAATAAATTCTCCACCTCCTTTACCAACAGTATCAAAAGAAAGTCGTGTCGACAAAAGGAAGATAAGTTGAAAAGTGAAGACTTACATTTAAAAAGATAAAGTTCTAAGGGATTTTTAAAAATCAAAGATTGTAACTTGCCTTTTCTCTGACAACAAAACGTATTTTCAAGTTTACAGAGCAAGTCTGTGTTCTCATACTTGTTCTCGTTTGCTTTTAACCAGAAACAGTTTTCAGTCATTTCATGAGGTCTGATCTGAAAGCAAAGGCACAGATGTTTGTTAACAACGACATATGACAAAATGGCTGTTGCCATTGCACTGAATGCCCAGAAAGGGAGACCAGTAGCCTGAAGGATAACTAAATGACACAACTTAAACATATTTATTAATCAGTGAAATCTTCAATCCTTTTCCCTTCCCTCATCCCATTTATTTGTCTCCTCCCCCCAACACCCATCTTTTGCCCAGATTGATCTTATTCTCTTACATATATCTTATGATTAATATTACTTTGTGGGGCTGTCAAATTGTACTACAATGCTAACTGATGATAAATTTAGGTGTGACTCATCTTCAATAGGAAAAGCCTTTGACAGAATGATAGGCAATGGGGCTCCCATTTTAAGGAATACTCTAAAATCTGGGATGAGGAATTAGGCTTTATTATAAAGATCTCTACTCTTTCTTTCAACCTTCCTTTTATTCTGCTGCTCCAAACACAAAGCACTGGAAAATGCTCAGCTGTAATATGCCCAACCTACTCAAAGGTACCAAGAAAATACATGTCATTTCAGCAGCTGGCAAAAAGAGGGAAAAACACAGTAAGGGAAGCATGGAGGATTTAACTTCATCTGAAAAAAGGTTACTAATTACTAAGATAAATAGAAAACTTGTAGATTGCTTATTTATCATTTTTAACATATGCTAATAAATCCCATTTATGTATCAATAGGACATATATTCAGATGTTTTTATGCAAACTTCTTTTCAAATTAAATTCAACTATCCTTTTAAAACATCATTATAATAAAAGTGTTGCATAAAGTAAACTTGAAGAACACTAGAATGATAGTCAGGATTTTGGACTTCTAGGTTCAGTGTACTATTAAAGTACTTATGTGACCTTTGGCAAATAACCAACTATGGGCTTCAGTTTCTTCATCTGTAAAATAGGCTGGACTACATGATCTCAAAGGTCATTTAAGCTGTTGTTGCTTAGTTGTTTGTCAGCTGTGCCCAACTTTTCATGACTCATTTGAGGTTTTCTTGAGAAAGATACTAGAAGGGTTTGTCATTTCCTTCTCCGGCTCATTTCACAGACGAGGAAACTAAGACAAACAGGGTTAAGTGATTCATCACACCACTAATGTGGTCATGTCTCTAATAAATGTCCACAGCCAGATTTGAACTCAGGAAGAAGAGCCTTCCTATCCATTGAACCACCTTGCTGTCCCAAAGTCACTTCCATCTCCAGAAATCTATGATTCTAAGAGTCAAGTGCTGACTTGAACAAAAAAAAGTTGGTTATGATAAATGTCTATTGTCAAAGAAAAATTCTAAACTGCTTAAAGCTGATAAAATGTTTTAGTTATGTGTATAGGTCTACTGTGAATATCAATGTATTAAATTTCTCTTTAGAATAATGCTGTAATGAAGACCTCCTTCACCCCCCTGATGTATTCCCACATGTATTAGTAACATATCTTTTAGCTTTTGTTAGGAATACCAATACTGGAAAATTTCCACAATCATCTCTACTGTATTAAAAATAGAACTAGAAACTTCACAGAAGGATTTAAAACAACCATTTGAAAACCAAAGTATTCCACATAATCTTAATACCAATACAGTATTCAAATAAATGCCATCATAAGCTGATTCTCAATATAAAATTATATTAGAGTCATTGGTTTTCAGAACCAGGTGAGACATTATAGTTTATTCCCCATTTCTCAGAATTACTACATGACAATCCTTCAAATATTTAAAGAAAGATAGCATGTGGCCTTCTAAGTCTACTTTTTTCCTGGTTATACATATCCCCAGATCTTTCAACTATTTCTCCTACACTATGACCAGTAGAGCTCTCATCATCTGAGTAATCTTGCTTGGCACAAATTCCATTTCTTAATGTCTTTCATATAGTATCAACCAATCAATCAATGAGAATTTATTAAGAGCCTACTAAGAGCCAACAATGGCACCCAGAAATGAACATAATACTTAACAAGAGAACTGACCAGGCCAGAGTATTACAAGATCATCATCTAGCTTATTTGGGGTACTTTCTTTCTACTAAGGAAGCCAAGTATCTCATAGCTACTTCTTTTTGAGGGGAGAGGATTAGAGGAAGAGTAGGGGGAATTATTATCACACTGATTCATTGCATTTTCTTTTTTTTTCATTATTTTTCTTGGAGGGGGGAAAGCAAGAAAATTCAGGTTAAATGATTTGCCCAAGGTCACATAGCTAGTTAAGTGTCAAGTGTCTGAGGCCAGATTTGAACTCAGGTCCTCCTGACTCCAAGGCCAGTGCTCTATTCACTGTGACACCAAGCTGCCCCTATGCCTCATTGCATTTTCAACTAACTTTTTTCCATGATCTATTGAATATCTACATCTTCCCAGAGAATACTGAAATCATGTAATGGACAAAGGGGTACAGTTTGATATATGAATCTGTGATCAAGTAGCAAAATGAGATTGTAAAACATATGTCTTAAGGTATATTTTAAAAAATACTTCCTACTTGTGGCTGTTTTACCTTTAACCAGTTCAGTCTTTTCATGGTAGTTTCCGGTTTGAATTCTTTTTTTGGTTTCAATCCAAATGGGAGTGTTAATGGAGGAGGAGATCGGTGTACTCCAAGAAATCCCGGAGGGAGCGGTGGAGGAAGAGGTGCACCAAAAGCCATTGGCATTCCTGGAAGTGGGGGAGGAGGAGGAGGAGGTGGTGGTGGTGGTGGTGGTGGTGGCACACCTCCACCCAGTGGCAGGGATGGTGGTGGAGGTAATTGGTGACCAGTTACATCTCCTTTTGACTGTGGTAAAGAGGTTTTTGAACCAGGTGGTAAAGCACCAAACTATGGAAAAATAAATTCAATTACATAAGTATATGTTACTTTACCAAAAATGAAAATTCACAACAGTTATAATGATTAAAAATACGAAATTTCAAAAATCATTACTTTTACTAAAATTCACAATTATCATCTAAGAAGGATTTACTTTTTAAAAATGTCATTTCTAATGAAAAAAAAAAGCATTCACTCCAGTAAGATTATGTATATTTTTCCTTCCACTAGAGCTGGGATTATTTACTTTTTTGTGTCAAGAACACCTTTGGAAGCCTGGTGAAGTCTGTGGCCCCTTTTTCAAGTTTTTTTTTTTTAATGCAAAAAATAAACATATATATTTAAAGTCCTGTTAATAGTAACTATTGTTTAAAAATCACATGCATATAAAAATCTCTGCAACATTTCTAAGCTATGAAATATGTATTCCCTTTTATTAAAAGGTAATATGTGACATTAAAATGGAAATCCAAATTGCCTAGTGAGAAAAATGCAGAAACTGAAAATTTACTTCTTAAATTGACCCATGTATAAATACTAGATCATAAAATGAACAATTTTCAACAACTGTACAATTTTTATAGCACCAGTAATCCCCAATGTAGCCCCCCCCAAAAAATTTATTTTCCTGGAGGTCATCTGTAATATGGAACACATGCTTCCATAGAAATGTTATTTGATGCCTGAGTCAAAATGCCAATACACCTGTATAAAATGATATAAATATGTACAATCAATAGTATTATTTTATCTATAATCACTATAGCATCAGAGTTTCCAACCTAAAATCCCAATAATAATTCTCTTACTACCTTAGTAACAGCATCTGCCCTAGTTCTCATATTAGAGTTAGAAAGATTATAAGTGAGCTTTCTGTAGCAGCAACAAGAGATGCAACCGAGGCAATGGGGTTTAGGTAATTACTGGGGAAAGGGTACATTGCCAAAAGCTACATGAGAGGTAAACGTCTATCCAGGTCAGAGTTTGAAAACTTGTATGTTTTTTAGCAATTTTTTTAGTAATTTAAAAATAGTTTCTTTGTAACGTTTTAAAAAATTTTAAGAACCTAAAAACATTTTTTTGAAAATTAGATCAGAGACTTGATCAGATTCTCAAAGAGTTCTGTGATTCAAAAAAGGTTAAGACCCCTTGATCTTGGGCAATCATTCCTCAAGTGCTCTAAATTCAAGGAAACAAGGCAGAGACAGGGGATTGCAGGTATTTATTTGGTAATGCCATGTTCCTATGTACTGATCACCAATAATAAGTCAGTTGCTGATAAATCAAAAGCTATATTATTATCAATTGCTTTGCAAATTATGATTTAATATAAAACGCTCACATTTACTCTTTTAGTTTAGTATTTAATTTAATCTAAGCCATTATCAGAAACACTCTAAATTAGTTTCCAAACCTTTAAATCTCCAATCAGTATATTTAGTTTAAACTCTGCCACTATGAAGAACTTTTTAGTACGGTTACAACATTCAATAAATAAGTTAAAATATTCAAGAACTGCATATAAAGCATGAACACAAATTCCAAGTGTTCCTCTAATTCTAAGGAAGAAATCACAAAAATCATCAAATGTTTTCTGTCATATCATACAAAAGATATGCACGCATACAATACACACATATGTATAGGACATACAAATATCTCTCCAATTTTACTAATACTTTTAATGGGGACTTTTTCAAAAATGGAACCCTAAGGTCAAAATTCTCAGCTAAAAACTTACTCGTAGCAAATTAAAACACAATTGTCATAACATAGAGAGGAATTTAAGTGATGATAATGATGATGGCTAACTTTACAAAGTAGGTTAAGAACTGAAAAGTGCTTTTAAAGATATGTTCTCATTTGTCATCCCACTAACCCTAGTGAACTATTAACTTCAAAATCTAGGTTGTTCTCTTTTGTGCCACATTTTAAATCTCTTTAATCTTGGAAATTGAAAAATTAACATAAATATTCTCAATTAACAGAAGATTATCTTCCAAGTCAGAATAGCAAGAGGTTTAAAAAAAATTGGAGGGGGGAATAAAGATATAAGGATCAAAAATGAACGTCAAACTGAAAAGATTTACATTATAGCTCATTACTTAGAAAATAAATAACACTAGGAAAAAATGCAAAACAAGCATGAAAGATTTTTCGAGACAGATCTCTGCTCAAAATGAAAAATACAAAAAAAAAATCAGGTGGAAACTAAAATGAGTATTTTAAAATGATAAAATTTAAATAAAAATCACAATGAAACAAAAAGTATTAAATATTATTAAAGCATACATTTGTAAGAGATTGTTCTAAACACACACACACACAAAGTGGATAAAAAAAGTTTCTTGTTCAAATATCACATGTTTCTCCCTGCACTCATACACAGATTAAAAACACATAAAATAAATATGCTTCTGAGTATGTATGCTCATGCACATATCACATTTCAGTAAGCAGGCCAGTCTAACTGAATTGTAGACTGTATGAAGGGAAATAAAGGATAATAAGCCTGGAATGATAAAAAAGGACCAGCTGATAAAGTGTTTTAAAGTATCATATAGAAGAACCATTGTAGTTTATGGCGAGGGAGGTGATATGGTCAGAGCTATATGTTAGAAAAAAATACTTTGGCAGCTAAATGTGTATTACAGGAAGAAGAGTGTTGAGGAAAGGATACTACAATATTCCAGGAAAGAGGTGATCAAGGCCCATCCTGAGTGGTAATCATCTGAGTAGAAACAAGGGGACATATACCAAAGGTGCTAGAATTTTAGCAAAGACAAGATGTGACAATGTATGGGATATGCAGGATGAAAGAGAATGAGAACTTGAGGATGACACTGAAATTGCAAACCCAAGTGACTAAGAGAACGGTGCTAACGTCTATAGTCACAGAAAAGTTGAGAAGACAGTGTATTGTTAAGGAAATGGGAAGATCTTTCGTGCCCATTAATAGGCCTATGTGAGCTGCTATGAGCCTGAGTCACATGGAGACTGTGATGCGAGGAGCTTGAGGAACAGGTGGAGTAGGAAGTAAGAGAGGGAGCTGGAGCTGAGAGAGAGAGAGGCAGAACAGTTCGCATGGGTGAGAGAGCGGCATTTTGCCTAAGGAAGCTTGTTTGTGGGGAGGCCTGACTAAAGGAAGGCTTGGGGATGGCAATGCTCCCTGCATGGATATATGCACCAACTTCTTTATTACCATGGCAGATTTGGCTATCTGGTATATGAATAAATATCTTGGCTTTGTTTTCAAAGAAGAGACACAGTATATCTTGCGAGTCAAATGTGGAAATATGCCTTCATATTCATAGCAGCTGCTGTGGGTATCACATTGTGATACAGGATAGAGTTTCAGAGGAAAGATTATGGCTTCTGATTTGGATATGCTGAGCTTTAAATGTTTACACAACTTCCAGGTCTAAAGGTCCAAAAAGTAACTGGAGGTGTGTAACTAGAACTGAGGAAAAAGACTAGAGCCAGCTATATAGATCTAGAAATTACCTAGGTACCTAAATAAATGAACACAAGACAGCTAATGAGATCACCAACTACTAACACCTACATACATACATACATATATATATATACTTGTTTATTTATTTATTTATCTCTTAAATTCTCTGAGAATCATAGCACAATTTCTGAAGATTCCAAGTAACTCAAAGGCAGAAGAGTCACACTGTGTGAATATGTATGATGCAATCAGAATGTTCACAGAGATGTAAAATAAGATTAAATTCATATCCAAAGTCAAGTATGAGCCAAAAAGGAAAGAGGCCACTTATGTAATAATAGTGAGAAATAGGAATGGCACATATTAAATAAGAGACACATATTAAGAAATCAAGTGAATGCTTTATGGAAGATTTTTGGACAACAAAGAATTACACGGTATGAAAAAGGTGTGGAGAAGGTGTTATTTGCACTGGGAAATGGAAAAAGCACACTCAGGAAATCAGATCCACCCAATCTACTAACTCATGTAGTTTGTTTTTTACCTGGGATTTAAAAGCCTGTAATTCTGCTTGGAGCTCAGTGATCTTCTCTTCTTTTTTCTGTAATTGGGACTGAGTTTCTTGGTGAACTGTAAATTCTTTTTCAAACTGAAAAGAAAAACAAACTTGAAATAAACACTCTTCATATACACAGATAATGAAAATGGCATGCTAACAGTAGGACAGATTTGCTTTTGAATTGTCTTCTAATGGTGGCAATCACGATGCTCCCTCATCCACCCTTTTTCCAAGTAATCTTAGCAAACAACAGCATTCACACAGCACTCTGGCAGTGACAGGGATAAAGATGCAGGCTGAATTTTTTCCTCTATATAAAGATGACTAAACTAATACATACAGTTACAAACTTGATACTTTTCATAAAAATATGTAAAAATCCTAAAAAGCAAATGCTATTATATGAAAAATAATAATTTATAATAACTTTTTGCTGAATTTTTAGCATCACCATCTTTCATGGAAACCAGGGGTTCTTAACTTGTTTTATATCATGAAAATAGTTTGGCACACTGGGGAAGTCTATAGAATCCTCCTCAGAACAGTATTTTTACATTCATAAAACAACATAAATAGATTATAAAGGAAACTAATTCTCTCAAAATATACTTATAAAAACATTTTTTAAAAACTATATGGCACTAGGCTATACAATTTATGGAATCCAGGGACCATTACCTGGGAAAATAAAAACAATTCGTTTCATAACTCTTGCGCTAGGTCTGAACTATCTTGATTGCCACCAAAATATATACAAATCTACTAGGATATAAAGTCTGACTTCAGTCTACCTATTTTAAAGATACATTTAAAACATGGAAAAAGTATACAGAACACCACTATACTAAGTGCAAATTATTGTTTGTTTTTTGTCTATAGAAATTTTGCTTGCCAAAAAGAGCAGAAAAATAATACTTATATAAGGAAAATCAGTAACAATCACTGTGAGAAAAAATACAACACAACAGATAAAATGTTGGGGAAAAAAATGTACAGACTATTCTGAGGACTAGAGAGAGAGTTCTGATAAACATATTGAGGGGACTTCCATATATTGCTGAGCAATGAATGAAATAACAATGACTGCAGGGCTTTGTGGTCCATTAGCTTATTTGCATGTGACTTTTTAGAGTTTTATAGGTCATAACTACAAAAATGAAAATAAAGTAACTGGTTGGAGACTAAGGGATCATTATATAAAGAGAGCTTGAGGCATACCTAACAAAAGGTGGAAATATTAAGTTTTACATCACTGATTACAAAGTCTCTGGTTTGAGGAACAAAAAGCCAAAGACAATATTATGAAAAGAGAAAAACAAAAGAGGAAGCTGGGAGAGTAGGCTAAGTACAGGAAGATGGGGATGAAAAACAAGAAAGAGCGGGCTCTAGTTTATTGGCATAGATTTAAGTAACTTGAAGAGAAACAAAGCTATGATGATCGACTACAAAAAACCTGGTCACCAGAGACAACTCTTTAATGCTGTACAGATACGTAAAGAGTTGAAACGTGCTCCTGTTGTACAGAGATTTCTAACTTGTTCCTGTTTAATGCAATTTGTAGCCTGAAAGGAAAGAAACTTCTCAAGGGTGTTTAGCTGCCCTTTACTGCCCTCTGTGGTTAGAGAGGGAGAAAAAGGAGAAAGACAGGCTAAGCATCTTATTTCACCTTTAAGCTATACTTATTGGTGAAAAGGCTCTGCTTTACCAGAAGCTAACTTAAGAAAACAAAACCCTGTTAAGTGAACACATGGTTGAGCTTGTCTGCACTGTTCAGGGAGCCACCTTGAAGAGTTTTGTAGTCATCTAGTTAGGCAAACCATCACTAACAAGCATAATGGTGATTTGTGAGTTAGAGGGAATGGAGGTTTAAAAAAGCATAACACTTTCTCAGTGCTATACTAAGGGTGGCTTTGCCTAGTATAAGAGTGGTGAAGACCAGAGGGCATATTTGTAAAACAAATTGTTCCTAAAGGGCCAAAGGACAGCAATACATGCAAGATCACACTCGTGAAATGCCCAAGGCATATCGGTTTCTCCTATTCATATAACTTTTTATAAGATTTTTATTAATGTATATCCACTCTGCCCCAGGGATACTACATGCACTGATGAGTATAATCCAAATTTGTGGCTGGAGACTAATTTGTTCTTTTCTGGTTTTGTTTCCTACTGATTAAATATTATCATTAATACTTTTACCCATTAATTTAATTAATGTTTTGTGTTTGTGAGCAAATAGTGCCAATGTGATTAATAGATTTTGTATACATACAAAAATTACCAGTGGGATGGTAATTACCAGAATGGTAACAGATACACATCACAAACACATTACAGTTACCCCAAGGACCTTGTAAGAAAACAATGAGTTGAACCCCTATGGGAATCCCAAACCTACCAACATGAATACAAGTTTATATGAGCTAGCAGATGAATAAAACGATACTGATGACAGACAAAACTGAAAAATTTACAATTTTAAAGAATTTCAAGAATGGAACATAAAAATATTTCTCTTTGAAAATGTATGTACAGCAAGTGGAAGAAGGACCTGTATATACAAAAATATTTATAGCAGCTCTTTTTGTGGTGGCAAAGAACTGGAAATCAAGGGGAACGCATCAATCGGGGAATGGCTGAACAAGTTGTGGTATATGAATGTAATGGAATACTATGGTGCTATTAGAAATGAGGAGCAGGCAGACTTCATAATAACATGGAGAGACTTATATAAACTGATGCTGAGTGAGGAGAACAGAACCAGGAGAACTTTGTACACTATTACAGACACATTGTATCAGTGACAACTAACTTAAATAGACTGGGCTCCTCTCAGTAATACAAGGTTATAAGACAACTCCAAAAGACTCATGATGGAAAGGGATATCTACATCCAGAGAAAAGAACTACAGTCTGCAGATTGAAACAAACTACTTGCTCTCTCTTTTGTGTTTTGTTTTGTTCTTTCTCATTGTTCAATATATTAGTTATAATTATTCTTCACAGACTGACTAATGTTTAACTTGAAGGTATTTGTAGAACCCATATCAGATTTCATGATGCTCCCTCCCATAGGGCAGGAAGGGGGAGGAATGAGAGGAGGAGAAAATTTGGAACTCAAGGAATTACAGAACTGAATGCTGTGAACTATAAGTAAATAAACAATGTTTTTTTAATGTATGTATAGGGGCGGCTAGGTGGCACAGTGCATAGAGCACCCATAATGGAGTCAGGAGGACCCGAGTTCAAATGTGACCTCAGACACTTAACACTTACTAACCGTGTGACCTTAGACAAGTCATTTAAGACCAATTGTCCTGCCTTGTCCCCTCCAAAGAAAAAAAAGCCAAAAAAATGTATGTATAGTTTTTACTTAGATTACAGGACTTCATATATGTTTCCCTATTTCTAGAAGTCTATGAGTATTCTATTTCATCTTACTGAGTTCATCACTATTACTTACTTTCCTGGAAAATTCTGATGCTTTTTCTTCAAGTTCTTCTAGTTTTGCTTGATCAACACAAACATCTGCAATTATAAAAACAAGAAATTTCTATATGATCTGCCCTTGAGTCTTTTCATAGCTTTAAAAGATTTTTTTAATTTTCTATAAACAAATAGCATACTTACCTACAAATTGTCTTAAATCTACATCTAACTTTTTTCGATATGTAAAATCAGGATCTGTTCCATCTCTGTGTAATACTATCTGAGAAATGCATTCTTCAATTAATTTGAAATACTGTGGTCTAAAGTCAAAAAAGAGGAAATTTAAATCCACATTGGTGATATGACAATTATCTTTCTTGTATCTCAAGAAAAAACTTTATCAGGAATTTGGCTTTTTAATTCTGATGTTTAATATTCCAAAATGACAAAAACACCCATAATAATTATTTAACACAGGACTAGAATTAAATGTTTAACCCTCTTAGCACATAGTCTAGTATTGATACTATAGAACCAGAATTAAATTATTTCACCAAAATTTTAATACAATTAATTTCAGACCCTCTAATTTTTAGGCAGAAACCAGAGAAAAATCTCTCAAACAAAAAAGAATGGATGTCAAGAAAACAAATGTAAAATTTCTGAACCAAATTAAAAGTATCACAGAAATATAAATTTTGAGAGTTGGAAGTTGAGACTCAGCAGCTATCTAGCACAAATCTTACACAAAAGGAAACCTATGCTATGATATATTCTACATGTGATCATCTAACTTCTGCTTGAAGACTTCTAAAGACAAGGAGCTTACTACTTCTTAAGGCAGCCCACTACACTTTGCAACAATTTAAATACTATATGCTTTGTCCTCACATCAACGCTAATTTGTTCTCTTTACAATTTCTACACAATGCTCCCTCTGGAATCAAACAGAACAAGTCTGAGTCTACCTCTAAGTTTAGTGGTTGAAATAATGTCATCTTTTCCTGCCTTCTTTTCACTATGCTGCAAATTTCCAATTCTTTAGATGACATAAATTAGAGACCTTATCCCCATCTTGGCCACGTTCCTTTAGACCAGCAGTTCTCAACCTGTGGCTTATGTTCAATTTAAATACATCCTGCATATCAGATATTTACATTACAATTCATAACAGTAGCAAAATTACAGTTGCGAAGTATCAACGAAAATAATTTTATGGTTAGGGGTCACCACAACATGAGGAACTGTATT
>CM053600.1:126738079-126764925 GCA_028646575.1 Pseudocheirus occidentalis | reverse complement strand
ATCGCACAGTTAAAAGACAACTTTACAAGTCTCAGGATGGAAGGAGATGTCTACATTCAGAAAAAGATCCAGAAAGATCAGAGTTTAAAAGGAGACTGAAGCAATGCATGCTATCATTCTTTTCTGTGTTTGGCTTTTGTTAGTGGACCTCTTATTGAATTGTTCATAGCTGTTTAAAAGCATCTACTTGCCTGTGGAAAATGTTTACCATGTAATTGTGCTTCATTTTCTTGGTAATGGGAACTACAGTATAGCTTTGTTTTGCCATATAAATGATATCCAAAATGACTTTATGAGCATGAAAAGGGACCAAAGAAACAAACACTGGAAAAAAGAATCAGCTAAATTCTCAGATGAAATGCAATCAGTGAGGTAGAGATGAAGAATGTGTTCAAGACTGGTAGTACGGAAATGATAACTGTGCTGGTTCCTATAAGATAGCATAGAGAAAGATAGTTGAGAGTAGGTAAACAGATGTGACGGAAACAAGCATGTGGAGCAAAGTATTGCTTTTTATGCCTTGCAATCTAGAAACAAAATGAAAGATGTCAAGAATACACGTTTTTCTTAATGTGCTACCTTTGGTATTTCAGAATAAAATATATTGAAGGATAAAAAAAGTTTAAAATTAATATTGGTTAAACTTTCTTATTTTTGTGGTGATACCAGACAGATATCCTCATGTTGCAAATGTATATTGATACCACAAAGAGTAAAGCTCTCTAAGTATTTTTATCTGCATAGCTAATGGACCTGAAGTGTATAATGCTGAGTACGCTTTTTCCCTCTTTAAAGATATTATGTGAAATAAAAGAAACTTAAGAGAAGCTATCTTTGGGATTCCTGATTAACCCAATTGACACAGTGTTTTCTTCATTTTCTCTCATCCATACCTGTATGATGATAGGACATGGATTAGAGGAGAAATTTTGCAAATGAGCATCTTAAAAGTGAGAGTGAGTGTGTGTGTGTGTGTGTGTGTACTCAAGTTCTCACATTAGATTTTGATCTCTTAGAATAATTTAAGTTTGATTTCATCTCCTTTCACTGTCACCCCACAAATGATTTTTCTCACTCCCTTATTTTACTTGAAGTTCTGGTCTTTTTCCTTCTTCATAAATGACAGAAAGCTACTCAGGCCTTTCTTAGCATCTGTCATAGGTCCTATAAAAACTAATATTTTTTAATGATTAATAGGACATGGTGCGCATCCTATCTCCCCATGTCCTTACTAAGCAAATAATATGCTACAAAAAGTGGAATCCTTTACAGAAATATGTATGCATTTTTACACAAGTTAAGGAAACTATTAATGAGAATCAATTCATTATCATATGTGTAATATTCAAAATACTGTAGTATAAATTGCATTATACATAGTTTTAAACTTAACCGAATTGATATATGAGAATTAAATATAAATGTAGTTTTGAAGCTTTTTCTCCAAATCAAAATTTTAACTTATATAAAAGCTACTGAAATTTTACTTAGCCTTTTGTACCTTAACCTCTGGAAATCATGTCCACTTACTTCAACCAATTGATCTTCTTTAGTTGCCGTGAGATGTGTTACCTAGGTTGATTCATTGCCATTACAGGTAGAACAAATGAATTAAAAAATAAATTTAAAATAAATTTGAAAGATTAAAAAATTCTTACTGTTTATTACCTCTTATTTGTAATATCCTGACTTGTCTATAATTTCCTGGAATTTTGATCATCAGGCCAGAGCCTGTTATATTATAATTTTTCAACCAGTTATCAGTCAAGAAATATGTTTGAAGTGCTTACTTACTGTGTGCCATGCAAAGCCCTAAGGAAACAAAGAATGAAAACAGCAATAATATTGTTCCTGTCTGGAAGGAGCTCACATTCTAATGGGGAAACAACATTTTAGTAATTATGTGCATGTAGTATAGGTGGAATGCAATTGCAGAGTGGAGGAACACACAATGTGGGATTTGAGCTGAGTTTTGAAGGAAGCCAGTGAAGCTAAGAGATGGATTAGGGATAAAAAAAATCCAGGCATAGATTGTAAAGTAGGGAGTTAAGAGTGTTGTGTATGAGGAACCATATTGGATTGCACAGGATGGAGCATAGTGAAAATATAAGAAGATTTCACAAGTAGGAAGGACCCCATTCTGAAAAGTCTTAAATGCCAAACAGAGGCCTCATATTAGATCTTGTAGGTAAGAGAAGCCATTGGAGTTTATTTACCAGAGGTAGCATGGCTCAACATGAGGTTTAGGAAAATTCCTTTGGCATTTTGTGGAGCATGGCTTGTAGTGGGGAGAGATTTAAGGTTTAGAGACCAGTTAGAAGCCTATTATAATTCTCTAGGAGGGAGGTAGTAAGTACTTCTATTAAGATGGTAGCTGTGTGAATGTATAGAAGAGAAGATAGGGGTGAGCCATTGTGAAAGAAGAAACAAAAGGTTGGATAATGGATTGGATATCTGAGGTGAGAGAGCGTGACTAGTACAGATTGACATTGAGGTGGCAAGCCTGTGTGTTTGGGAGGATAGTGATATCTCTGATAGTGAATAGGGATTTGGGGAGAGGGAGTCAGCTTTGAAGTAAACTAGATAAGTTATTGTGGAACTTGTTGAATTTAATATGTGCCTGTGGTACAACCAGACCAAAATGTATAAAAGGTAGTTGATAATGCACGAAGACAGGAGAGAGACAATTACTAGGTGTGGGTCTTTCCTCAACCCTCAACCTTCTTTTACCCTCTTTTCCTTGATATGCTCTTCTCTAGGTTTTTGGGACATTTACTCCATCCTAGTTCTCCTCTTACCTGTTTAACTGCCTCTTAGTCTCTTTTTTTATCTTTGTGAGTTTCCTGCTGAGCTCTGTCCCAGACTCTCTTCCCTCTATACCATTTCACTTGTTTGTTCATTTGTCATCTCTGTGCTCATGATTCTTAGATCTACTTATCCTGCCCTGAGTTCTTTGCTAATCTTCAGATTTGCATCTTCACCTGCCTATTGGACTTCTTAAACTAGATGTTATCTAAAATCTTAGACGTGGCATGTCCAAAACTGAATTTTTTATCTTATCTCCCAAACTCTTCTCTCTTCCTTAACTTTAGTATTACTGTCAAAGGTACTATAGCTATATACCAGAGTTTGCAACCTAGGTGTCATTCTCAGCTTCTCTCTCTGCCATAAGTTTCTCATAACTCCATTCCATCCTTTACTTAACTGTCATAGTGATCTTCCTAAAGCCAGGTCTGACATTTTCACCCTCATATTCCAATGGCTCCTTAATCACCTCTAGAATCAAACGTAAAAAACCTCTGATTGGTATTTAAAGCCCATTGTAGCCTGGCCTTTTCCTACTTTCCTAATCATCTTACTTGGCAAGTGTGTTTTTCTTTTGATTACTTATTTAAAATGTATGACTGACAAAATGTATGACTCTTTTTGAGTTATATTTGGTAGAATCTATAACTGAGTTAATTAACCATATTGACAATATCTTCTGTGTTATTTTTTGAACTACAATACTTAAATTGGTTTTTTTAACAGCGTAATCTGTCCTACATATTAAGTGCCATTAAGAAATGTTTTCTGATTCACTTGACAATAATAATTGCTATTTCTATACACAGTCATGTGCATGTGAAGGAATTAAATGCTTATAAGACTAAAGTAATTTTCAGGCTATTACCCTGTTTTGGTATAAGATTTGCTTTGCCTAAATATGACCATAAAAATATGATTTTGATACTAATTTTAATTAAATTATATGCTTTATTGGTTCCCATTCATGCCAAAATTGAATTTTTATTTTTCTTTAACTATTTCATTGACTCTTATGAGTTACTTTCTTTAGTCTATTAATATTTATACTTTCATACGCCTAAAATGTTAAAAAAAACTGATATATTGGGTAAAGCAGTGTGACTGGAGTCCAACTGTCCTCACTTCCTGGTTTTGTGACACTGCACATGTTACTTAAACACTGTCTGCTTCAATTTCCTCAATTGTAAAATAGGTATTATAATAGTATCTGTTTCACAGGATTGTTGTAAAGATTCAATGAGGTCAGATTTGTAAAGTGCTTACTTAGCACAGTGCATAGCACAGGGTAATTACTTAATAAATGATTGGTCCTTTCCTTTTTCTTTCTCTAGACCACTTATCTTTTCTACTTTAAACTAACATTTTACTATTCTTAGTGTTAGCTTTGGTTGCTTTACCCTATATGTATTTTAATACAGTAGGTTTTTTTTTTAATTCACTTCTCACTTTTTATGATTGCCTGGAATAAATTTGCTCATGTGCAGAGATTTAAGACTTTATGGTTGCTTTCCATCTTTTGTATTTTGCATTGGTTATTATGATTTTTATTTTTGAGTTTTGTGTCTTTTGTTTTATTATCAATCATTTTTGGATATAGTGCCCTTTTCAACCTCTACTGTGTACTATATCCTGTAAGTCACATTTGCTAAAAAGGGGGAAAAAGTTAAATAAAACCAACCAATGTATTGATTACAGCATGTATGTTGGATTTTAAAAAATCAGCTATTTTAATGAGCAAAAATATTTTTCAAATGAAATATACCCAGTCTGTGGATTACATATTTTTAAAAAAAAATTTATTATTTTTGTTATTTTTGTAATGTCAAGAAAACATCACTCAGCATAACTTTTAAAAATGTTTATTTTAAAGGGATGTCTCAAGAGTAACCGACAAATATTACCACAGGAATTCATCCATGAACTGAAAATGGGAGTTGCGGACGAAAGACTTGTCACATGCTTAGAGTCCCTCCGGGTGTCTTTGACCAGTAACCCTGTCAGGTAATTCATCTGCCATAAAACTATTATGGTGGGTAGAAGGGTTTAACAGATGCAGTGAATTTATGACTTATTTTTCCCCACATATACTTCCATCATACTATTTTCACTTTAGCAGTTTAATAACTTGTGGCTGTTGATTCTGAAGTTGTGGTTCTTTTGAGTGTGGTGAATCGTTGTATCTGTTTGCTTTAGAGGTTATCATGTAGTTGTGATGTCCTATGGAGTTGATTAAGAGTGTGTGCGTGTGTGTGTGTACGTGTGTATGTGTGTGAGACACACACTATTTATAATCCTGTGAATATTTGAATGAAAATATATTGTTGGAAGAATTTAGAAGAGGATGAAAAACATTTCTACCTGAATTCTTTTTTTCTTCTTCGCTTGAGTTTTATCTTTCTTTTACAACGTATCTGTTTTTTCCTGACTTTTGTCTTCACTTCAGTCTCACTTGTCATTGGTTAGTGATGTAAGTCATCGTCTACAAATGTAAGCTAGATTGTCCTCGTCTTTCTCATCTAATACCCAGCATTCACATAGTGCTCTAAGGTTTACAAAATACTTACATTCATTATCTCATGGAATTCTTACAACCTCCTTGAGAGATATGTGTTATTATCATCATTTCTCTATTATAGGTGACAAAACTGAGACTTAGAGAAGTTAAATAGTTTTCTAGGGTCATAAAACAAGTGTTAGAATATGAACTCAGGTCTTCCTGATTCTAAGTCTAATATTTTATCCATTGCACCACTTACGATCAGCTACTTGGATCTCCATCCCAAACATTTACCTGTAGTGAAGAAGATTACTTCATTGGTTCAGGAGAGAAACTGCCCATTGGCAAGCATTATCAGCAAGCTTTCTCAAAACAAAGAAACAAACATTAAGAAAAAAAACCCACTGATAAACTTTGGCTTTTATTGCAGTATTTTGGGCAAAGTATACTGTAGGTGACTTTCTTTTTTTCTTCCTTTTTTATCTTTCATTGATCACAATATTTGTTGTCTTTTGTGGGTAGAAAAACTGGGTACATCCTTAATTGAATAATTGCTATGTCATAATAACTGTTTTAGACACTATAGGTAGATACAAAGAAAGAAGTTGTGAAAGATTAGATTTTGTCTAGAAAGAAAAAGGAAAGGGGGATGTTAAGAAAGTAGCTAAAGCACTGAGAAACAGCTTGGAATTTTTTTTTTTTAACAGCTTGGAATTTTGGATAAAATACTAGAGAATCCTGCCTCAGGCATTCACTATCTGTGTGACCTAGGGCCAGTTATCAACTTTTATGGGCTTGTATATACTCATACGTATAGTCAGGGATTTGATTGAGATGACCCAAGCTAATTTGAACCCTGAGTCTAGGATGCTGTGGCCAGAAGAATGATCTGAATATTACAGGAGAAAAAAATAACAGCAATGCTTCCTTTGGGCAAAATGAGAAACATTTTGAGTCATTCTTGGAAGTACAAAAAGGATAATGCTAAGAAGCACATCTGCTTATTCCTAGTTACAAGGATGCTGAGGAGTTTAGTTGTTGCGGTATAATGGTTCATAGGTGGAAGACACGATAGAAAAGTGGTACAGTATTCCAGTATGGCAGCTAAAACTGGGAAACCAGAAACTGCACCTGTGGACCCTTCCTGCCTTTTGGCAGGTCAAAAAAAAAATGATCTGGCTCTTTATGCATAATTTAAGAAATTTCTTTGCAGAGAGAAGTGCTGACATTTTTTCTTATGAGCCTTTCTCCAAGGTTGTTTTCCAACCAGATGGTAGAGACTAGAAAGGTGAGATTTTCATATTTTCCCTTGGTGTTTTATTTTATAGAGCTACATGTGAAAAGACATGTGCCAACATATATGTATATATGGACACATGTGTATATGCATGTATTCATATATACATATATATGTTGATGCATGTCTTTTTATAGGTAGCTGTTCTGTGGGTGTGTGTGTGCGCACCCGCGCTTGTGTGTGTGCATGTGGGTGTGTTTTTTTTTCTTTCTTTCTGAGGTCCTGAGCCTATGTACTACTTAATATTACTGCTGTATTAAGTAAATACTTTTTTTGAAAATGCCTTTTCAGCTGTTTATATGTCCTTTTCCAGAAGATCTTTGAATAAATAATACATGAATGAAAAATGCACTGATTACTGTGTTTCATAACCCTTGATATCTTTGCTGTATTATAATTACCTTATTTTGTTTTATATGAACCTTAGATACTAAAGTTGAACATTAAAGTTAAACTTTACATGGACCTTAACTACTTTGATGTTGAACTTAATGCTAACGAATAAAATAAGGATACAGTGATTTCTCCTAAGAATAAAGTACTTATTTTTTTGTACATGATGGATAAGAGTAATTTGGCTCAATGTAGAGTTGACCTAAAAGGTTTTAGAGTTATGAATTGTTTCCATTTATTTGTTTGAAATCATATATTGTGTATTATCATTCCCTGATGAGTTTAATGTGTTTAGGTTGAGTTTTATTGGAGTATTTACCAGTCAACAGGTATCATAAGTCATGTTTTTATTTCTAGATAAGAAACTTCATTTTAAAAATATTTTGATTTTAAAAGAACCAAGAGGAAACAAAGAGAAACAATAACACTGCCAAATTGCTCATATCACCTTCCAGAAAGATGAGTTTATTAGAGAAGGACTAGGGAAGCATTGTAATATACAGTAGAACATTTTCAGTTTTGATTCATGTAGCATAATTTTACCATTGAAATTTGACAGTAACTGTAAAGACAAACTACTTCAATCTCGTTTTCAATGATATCTCAAAAAGTAGTCTGGTTATATTTATGAAAATCTTTAGATATTAATATAAACCTTGTCTAATAAGTGATTTTTTGTAGGGAAAATGCTATATTGCAGAATCTAATTCTGTGGTCATAGGTACTGGAATCTATTTCTTAAAGCTTTTTTGGTGTGATTTCATTTAGAAAATTACTGTTTGAACTGAGATAGTGGATTTTTTGAGTAGGAGGAATTCTCTTAGGAATTTTACATTTTACAGCAACATGTAAAATAACATGTAAAAACCCAATAAATAGAACATATTTGAGGAATGCAAACATAAATAAATGAAGGAAATAGAGTCAAGAAATACTTCATAAAGAAGGAGGGTACACGGGGTGGCTAGTTGGCTCAGTGAATAAAACACCAGTCCTGGAGTCATTAGAACCTGAGTTCAAATCCAGCCTGGGACAAGTAACACTTATTAGTCATGTGACCTTGGGCAAGTCACAACCCCAATTGCCCCCCTCCAAAAAGCAAAAAAAAAAAAAATAATAATAATAATAAAAAGGAGGTACAGAGCACCAAGAGGTTGGAATGAGGAAGATGTGCATTCCTGCATTTGGGCAGACTGCACAATTTAATAAATGTGTAAAATGGAATGCTGAATTTGGAAGAAGAGTAATTCAACAGGTAGGCCGAAACCAGGTCATGGAAGGTTTTAAATGCAAGACTGAGGAATTTGTATAGCATTATCCTTAATAAAATATAGTTCCCAGAGTGCAACATGAAATTCCATATATAGTACAACTAGCTTAGACAGCAAATTTCTTTCACTTTCTGGTCCTGCATTTCTCCTTCTCTGAATAATTTTATTGACTGTTGCTTTTAGGAAACGGCAAGTACTCTGTCAGTTAGTAGTGTGTACTTTGATGCTATAATATATAGTAGTATCATGTTATTAACTCATTGAACTTTTGGTTTACTAAGACCTTCAGAGCTTTTTAAAATCTAACTTCTGCCTGGCTCTGGGCCAGGAGCCTGGAACCCGTTTAAAGTTGATTGGTGCTCTTTTATTTCTTACTTAACTATATTTGACCGCAATATCAGTATCTATTCCATTGTTCCTGTAAGTAACAAAATAGATGAAAGGATGATAGTGGTAGAATATATTTGCTTTTTTAAACATTAAAGCTCTCTATAAGTAAGAGTTGTTATAATTAGTATTATATATAATGTGTAATGTATTATTAATATATTATATAATTAATGTAATATAAAATATATATAACATATAATTAATGTAATAAAAAATCAATACATTAATAATATATTATATGTTATTATACAATGTAATTATTATGATATCATTCATTCCTGTGGTAGACTTCCCTTTTCTTAGTACCAAATAGCTTTTTATCATCTTTAGCATTTTTTCTAGGCTCTAATTCACTTGGATTCTTTCTGTATTATTATCCTGCCTCGTCTGTATAGCCCTGGTTTGATCTTTTGTATGTGTACCTTTTGAATCTTAGTTTATTGTAGGGTTCCCTGTGAGATCTCTTTAGATTGTTTTCCCCTTTTGATTCTTGTTTGGTAGAAAGCCATAATGTTGATTTTTCAGAGTTCGAGATTAGCAACCTAGACCATGGGGAAAGGAGATAAGGGATTATAGGCAGGTAGCAAGCACACCATTGAAATAACTAACCATAGGGTGCAGGATGAATAGAAAGGAAAGTAAAGTTAGTGCATGGGTTAATGGGCTGTATGAATAAGGGAGGAGAAAAAAGAGGAGGGTATATAGCAGTAGTGTCAAACTCAAATAGAAACGGGAACCACTAACTTATACATAAAGACCTGTATCGGTGTGGATTGACTTAGAAAACCATATATTAACATGTTTTATTTATGTTTTGTTGTACTTTTATTTATTTTGTTAACTTTTCCCTAACATTTTAATCTGGTTTGGGCCTCACTGGGGAATGTTGTGAGCCACATGTGACCTACTTGCTGCATGTTTTGCCCCCTCTGGTGTAGAGGTTATAATGAGGAAAATGAGCACATGTAGGAGGAATACAGGAGTAGGAAAAGACAGATAATTGTCAGGAGGATTGCAATATTTGATAGCCCAACAGAACACAGCAAGAAGATGTATAAAGAAATTCCATTCAAAATAACTGTGGAATATCTAAAATACTTAAGTGTCTGCCTACTAAGACTCACACAGGAACTGTGTGACTACAACTACAAAACATTCCTGTGGAAATAAAAACAGAACTAATTAATTGGAGAAATACTAATTGCTTGTTGGGTAGACCAAGCTAATACGAAGAAAATGACAATCTTACGTAAATTAATTCAGTGTCATACCAAGTACCAAAGGATTATTTTATAGAGCTAGAAAAAATTGTTGGGAAATCTTGAAGAAAGCAGCACCTCAAGCCCCAAATGATATAAGACTTAGATATTAGGGATTATATAGTAAACAAATCATAAGAGCAAGGAAGAAACCACATTTTGGATCTGGAAAGGGAAGAGTTCCTAACTGAACAAGGGATGCATAGGATAAAATGGACAATTTTGATTATATTTTCAGTCCTGAAAACAAATGACTAAAGAGTCACAGAGGTTTTGCAACTACTGTTCTCTCTAAAAATACCAAAAAGCTCACACATCATCACAGCCACAGTTAGCACTGGAAAATAAAATAAAAACAAAAAACCCCAGAGCAAAATAAAACCAAAGGAATAACAGAAGCCATAAGAAAAAAGCCTTATTCTGTTGGAGGAAGCAAACTATACACGTGTTCTCCCTCTAGTAGGAGTCCTGTTTTAGTGTGGGCAAATCTCAATACATATGCCAGTGACTATAGTGAGTTGTAGCCGTGACAAGCTTCATTCATAATAGGACTTTATGACTGGAACATAGGTATTGCAGGTGCTTGTTCAGTCTGGTGCTGGTGTGAAATAATTCTGGGATTTTGCTGTGGCTGAGTTGATCTAAAGCAGTGGTTCCCAACCTTCCTAATGCCACGACCCTTTAATACTTGGATGTGGGGGTGTCTGCATGTGGGTAGATGTTGAGCATGGAAATATGTGTTTTCTGATGGTCTTAGGTGCCCCTGTGACCCCTGTGAAAGGGTCATTTGATGCCCAATGGGGTCACGACCCACAGGTTGAGAACTGCTGATCTAAAGTGTGAGCACAAAGGATTGTTGATATGCCAATATCAGGGCACAGCTTGCTTTCTGGGCCTTAGCTCTGGAAAACAAGGTGCTTTCTAATAGTAAAAAGAGGGGGGTGGTCTTGGCATGGGATCCTGACAGCATAATAATATGTGAAATTTTAAAATTGTTGCACATACAAGACAAATATTACTAAGATTGGGAGGGAAACAGCTACCATTTTATATCTCTTTTTTTGGATAACCTTCTTGAGAATGCCTGCCAAGTTAGGTACCTCTGCTTCTTTTCCTTTAACTTTCTTTTCAGTTCTCTGCTAGGATTACTGAGTCATCTATTTTTCAACCTTATTCAACTGAAACTGCTCTTTCCTAAGTTATGAATGATTTCTTAATTGTCAGATGCAATGGTCTTTTCTTAAACTTTTATCCTTGATCTGTCTGTAGCCTGTGACACTATCAATCGCCTATTTTCTTTGATACTTCCCTTTCTCTTTGGATTTTATGATACCACTCTCTCCTGGTTTTCCTCTCTATCTTCCAGCTCCTCAGTCTCCTTTGCTAGATCTTCTTTCTGTTTTTGCTCGCTGACTATGGTTTAGACTAGAGCCTCTAAGGCTCTCTCATAGACCCTCTTCATCCTCTATATCAGTGGTTCTCAACCTTCCTAATGCTGTGACCCTTTAATACTCGTATGTGGGCATATCTGCATGTCGGTGGACCTGCCTGGAGACAGATAGAGGAGCCATGTCTCGGTTCCTAAGACCATTGGAAATATGTGTTTTCCAATGGTCTTAGGCAACCCCTGTGACCTCTGTGAAAGGGTCGTTTGACCCCCAAAGGGGTTGTGACTGACAGGTTGAGAACCACTGCTCTATATTATTATGTGATTTCATTAGCTACCTTGGATTTGATTGTCATTTCTTTTTAGATCTTGCCACTTAGATACCTCAAACTTGATGCCTCATGAATTTCTTAAGTTCAACGTGTCCAAAACTGAACTTTTTTCTTCCCTTCCCTCTACCCACCCAAACTTCCCTCTTCCAAACTTCACTATTCCCTTGGAGGGCACTATATTCTTCCCAGTCACCTAAGCTTGCAACTTGGGTGTCATCTTCAAGTCCTTTTTCTCTCTTACCCCCTATGTCCATTCAGTTGCCAAGTCCTGTCATTTCTGCCTTCATAAAATCCCCAGTATATGCCCCCTTCTCTCCTCTGACATTGTCACCACTATGGTCCGGCCCTCGTTACCTCGTGTCTAAACTATTACAATAAATAGCTTGCTGGTTGGTCTTTCTGCCCCACTTCTCTCCCCACTCCAGTCCTTCATTTAGCTGTTAATCTTCCTGAAGTACAAATCTGACCATATTAACACCCCTGCCCCAGCCTCCCAATTTATTCAATCTTTTTCATTGGCTCCCTGTTCCAGAATCAAATATAAAATCCTCTGTTTGGTCTTTAAAGACCCTTATAATCTGGCCCCTTCTACCTTTTCAGATTTCTCAACCTTTTGACCAATTCAGCATTTTCACTTGGTTGTCCACCATGTTTGGAATGTTCTTCCTTCTCATGTCCATATCCTGGCTTACCTGGTTTCTTCAGATCTCAGCTAAAATTCCCTTTCTGCAAGATCCCTTTCCTAGTCCTTAGCATTAGTTCATTCTCTCTGTGGCTGTCTTCATTTTGTTCTGTATATAGCTTGTTTGCATACAGCTGTTTTTATGCTGCCCCTCCCTTTTTGTTGTGAATTCCTTTAGGGAATGGCTGAGTTTTTGCTTTGTATCCTCAGCAATGCACATTGCTGGGCACATAGTATGTGCTTAATACAAACTTGATGTGGCTTAATTGAAAAAAATATCTCTTTGGCAAGTTTTTATGATAAAAGTCTCACTTCCAGCTGATTCAAATTTATAAGAATAAGAGCCAATACTTAACCATAAATTGTTAAAGGATACAAATGGGAAGATCTGAAAGGATGAAATTCAGGCTATCAATATGTGCATGAAAAATGCTCCAAATCACTAATAGTAAAATGCAAAATAAAGTAACTCTGAAGTTCTACTTCACATCCATTAAACGGGCAAAGATGACAAAAAAGGAAGAAGTATTTGAAGGGCTGCTAGAAAATATGCGCTTGCTATCAGGTGTGAAGTGGTCCAGTTGTTCTGGAAAGCAATTTGGATGCCCCCAGAGTCAGCCAACTATGTATATACTCTTCCCTATAATGCCTAGGCTTATATACGCCAAAGAAATTAAAGAAAAAAAATGGAAAAGAACTTGAAACTAAAGGAGTGCCCTTCAGTTGGAGAATGGTTGAAACAAAGTATACTATATTTTACATGGTTTCATTTTCTTTTTTTCTTTTCTTATCGGAGTGGTTGATGGGAAGACAAAATGAATGCTTAATAATTCAGAAACGTTTTTTAGAAATTAAAATATTGGGTAACTGTAAAAGAAGTTTAGGTTTTGGACAGATGATGGAGGTTTAAACACCTAATGAAGTCAAAATGAATTTATATGTTATAATCCATGATTTAAAATTACTTACACTAATAATGCCCTTGAATGTTTTGAGCTCTCTTTCCTTTTTTATTTTAGCATAGATCTCTTTAAAATCTTTTCTTAGGAAAGTTTTAGATCAGGAAGGCCCCATCTAGCTTTTCAAGTTCTAGACTCATTTTACAGCTCAGAAAATTAAGGTTTAGAGGGGTTACTTGACTTGCCTAAGGTTCTGTAACCAGGATGTAGCAGCATCTTGGAATCATATTTAACTCACTTCTTGTCTCTATATCCATCATCTTATCAGTTACACTATGCTTTAATTTTTCGGTTTCAGCCTTCATGCACATCTCTATTAATCTTCCCTACAAGATTATGATTAGAATATTTGCCAATAAATACTCTCTTATGTTCACAATTCTGTTAATATCTTTTGACTGAAAGAATCTCTTTTTTATGTATCTAATAGAAATGCTTAATATTCCATCAATATTATCATCTGCTTAAGTTTTTATTCGGAAATAAGAATAACAATTTATGTGTCAGAACATCAGAAGCAAAATGATGCATTTGGATTGTAGAAAAGGAATACTAACTTAATTATAGTGATACAAAGTCTAATAGGTAGGACTATGAAATGAATTACAAGCTTGGGATGCACTTTCAAAATGGAACCATAAAAATGTAATTAAGATTGCTTTTGAAATTTATAACAGTAGTATAGATTTGTTATGTTTCTTAATCAAAATGTTGCTTAATCTCTCATTTGAGGAGGATGTCGTCAAATATGTTTTCATTCAATGGAGGGCTCAACTTTTTGGAATTGATTATGGGTTTATATTCTTATTTCACATAGAGCATATTAAGTACTTGAGTCCCAGAAGAACTATTCTGTTTGAGTATTTAATCACCTTGCTAAGAGTAGTGCAAATGAAAGTTTGAAATAAGCTATAATTATATTAAATGTTAGTGACAAGTGATTTTTGCAGATCAGTAGAAATTTGTTTTTGATATTTAATGGTATTAAAGCTGACCTTTGAAGTTCAAGATAATGAATTTCTTAACTTTGCTACAAAGATACAAGTGTACTAAACCCCCCCCCCCCCGAAAGCTGTTATTTTTGTTTATTTTGGCAAAACTATTACTTTCTCTTCAGTTTTTAACACTGTTCTTTTCTGTATCATACTGTTGTCGAGTATATTAGAAATGTATGGTAGTCACTCTATTTACTTTTACTTGCTAAATTTTTATACTCTTTTCTGATACCCTTGCTAATTCAGGACCATGGTCATCATTTTGCCTAGTGTTTTCAGCAAAATGTTAATGTATATAGAAGCAGATAGTCACTGCATTTATTAAGTACTTGCCATATGCCGGGCATCATTCTTTTTTTTTTTTTTAAATTAAATTGGTTTATTTACTTTTAGTTTACAACATTCAGTTCTACAGCCCCTTGAGTTTCAGATTTTCTTCCTCTTCTCTCCCCCCATCCCCAATGGCAGCATACACTCATATACAGAATCTAGAAATACCTTCCCATGAATCATTAGTCAGGTTGTAAAGAAGGATTGTAACTGATAGAATGATCAGTGGGAAAGAGGAAACAAAACAAAACAAGAAAAAGAAACTGAGCAAGTAGCCAGGCATCATTCTTTCAGATTCATTCATGTAAATGGGCTGAGTTTAAATTTGCATTCTGTATGACTTCAGTCAAAGCTCTTTGAGCTCCTTGGTTTATTCCTGTGTAAGATGGAGTTGACCACAGTGATGTAAAAGAAACTATTGAAATACTTCAGACCTTGACTTGGTGCATTGACCAGTCATGACTTAAAAGGACTGCTGTTGAAGTATATTGGTTGAATATAAGTTACCCTTGCAGACATGACTATGATTTTCTTTTTTGTTTCTTTTTTTTTTTTTTGCTTGACTGTCCTTTGTTAGAAGGGAAGATTCTACATGGGAATATGTCCTGGCAATCATTGGGCAGTTACAGTGACACCAAAAAAGCTGGATCAGTAAAACATTTGAAAAAAAAATCAACAAAACTCCTTATATAAAGAGTTGGTGAATCAAACACTTGATAAAATTTAAAGTGCTATATAATGTAAATTGTATTTATTGAGAATTTTTGTAGCCCCAGACAGTAGGACTTAATGTTCTTTTTAATCACCAGTACTTTTCTTTCAGGTCTCTTGATAATTTTTTCTTTCTTGGTTGGTTTTCCTTGAATAATTTTCATAAAACAGGAGTCTAGCTTTGTAAGTCAGTAAATTACAGTGACTCTCAAAGATCAGTCAAAAATACTTATGTTTGGCATTTAAAGCTCCTTGTAATCTGGCCCCATCCCATCTTTCCAGTGCACATGACTGCCTTTCACTTATACTGCAATCCAGTCAGCTAAGTATTCTTGCTGTTTCTTCCATAAGACCCTTCATCTCCTAGCTCCATGTTTTGGTACCGGCTATCCTTACATCTGGGATTCATACCCTCTGCACCTTGACATCTTTGCCTCTTTGGAGCCTGCAAGTTCTTCATATTTGTAGTCAGATACCAGCATTTATGTTTGTAAAATCTCTTTTAATCTTTCCATTTTGCTGTTGTTTTCTCCTCCACATTATCTTCATTTTGTATGTCTACTAAAACTCACACACACACACACACACACACCAGAATTGTACTATAAGTTCTTGAAGGACAAGGACTGTTTCCTTTTGGTTTTGTATCTCCAACACCACAACACAGTACTTTACCCTGTAGCAAGCTGACCCTTAGTGTTTAATGAGGACATGTATTGGTCGATTGCCCTGTATACCAAATGTGTCTAATCTATAGCTCTTGCCTAGAGTCACACAGCTAGTGAGGCTGGATTTGAACTCAGGTCTTCTTGATTCCTGCTCAGTCACTGTGCCCTAAGGTGCCCTAAGAATATGAAGTAAAGAAAAAAGGGCGTTGAAAGTCAAGAAGGGGGATACAAGTGGTGAGGGAATTGAAGATGTAGTCTAGGGGAGACAGATTGAAATAGATGTATGTAGAGACACTGTAGGTGATGATGTTCTGCTTAGGCTCTAGCTGCACAAGCAGAATGAAAGAGATACACACCATAATGGAGGGGCGCATAGGCAGAGAAGTAGACAAACATCATTGGGATAATGGGCAGGACCACGAGAGAGGGTCAAAAGGCTAAACAGAAGGAGGGAAGAATAGATTCTGGCCTAAATGTTAAAAGTCCCAGTTTTCAATCTGGGCTGTGGGTTTCAGTGTTTCTGTCAGTTTTCTGTTTCTTTTGGGAATCTCTTTACTCAAACCACAAACAGTTCTTCAGCGTTTGCTGGTTTTGGAGCACTGAGTATTATATTTAGAAAAATAACACATAGCTTCTTAAGGAATTCAGTATTTAATTACAGAGATGAGAGACCTACATAGCTGATATTATATTATCTGTAAGGTTTATAAAATGCTGCATGTAAATTATTTTGTTTGAAAAACGAGTTACATAGAGAGCATCTTACGGTCTGGAGTGGCCAAGAAGAGTTTGCTGAGGTGAATAAAAGATCAAGAGACTCTATCTAAAATATAGATAGTCACGATAACCTATTTAGGAGTAGGAGATTGGGCCAGTTATACTGTGGACCAAAAAAGCTATGATGTTCTGCAACAAATACTTGAAATAAGAGATCCTCTTATGGAGAAAACATTTGCCTTGAAATAAGAGTTTCTCTTAATTCTGTTGCCAGTTTTGTAGCTATAATTCTTTTTATTTGTTTCTGTATCTAAAATATACCAGTATTAGTCTGGAAGCCAGGGAACTTTGTTCTAGAATTGGCAGTGCTTCCAAGCTGTGTTACATTTTGCAAATTTATTTAACCTCTCTGGGCCTCTCCTGCTTTTTTCAGTTAAAAAAAAAAGATTGCCCAAACACCCCAGTTTTTGGGATAAGAACTCACTATTTGAGAAAAATTGCTGGGAAAACTGGAATATAGTATGGCAGAAACTGGGCATTTAATGCTGTATTCTAAAATCAAGTCTAAATGGGTGCATGATGTAGGTATACAGGCAGATACTGTAAGCAATCTGGGGAAGCAAGGAATAGTTTACCTGTCAGATTTATGGAGTATGGAAGACTTTATGACCAAACAAGAGTTAGAGAGCATTATAAAATACAAAATGGACCACCTTGAATGCATTAAATTGAGAAGTTTCTGTACAAAGCCAATGTAACCAAGGTTAAGAGGGAAGTCAGATATTGGGAAAGAATTTTTACAACCACTGTCTCTGATAAAGGCCTCATTTCTAAAATATACAGGGAATTGAGTCAAATCTATAAGAATACAAGTCATTCCCTAATTAATAAATGGTCAAAGGATATGAACAGGCAATTTTGAGAGGATGAAATTAAAAATATCTATAAGCATATGAAAAAAATGCTTGAAATCACTATTGATTCAAGAAATGTAAATCAAAACAACTTTGAGGTACCATGTCTCACCAGTCAGATTGGCTAAGATGACAAAAATGGAAAATGACAAATACTGGAAAGGATGTGGAAAAATTGGAACACTAATGCATTGGTGGTGGAGCTGTGAACTGGTTTAACCATTCTGGAGAACAATCTGGAGCTATGCCCAAAGGGCTATAAATAATTGCATACCCTTTAACCCAGTAATACCACTTCTAGGGTTGTATCCCTAAGAGATTATAGAAGTGGGAGGAAGACCCATATGTACAAAAATAATTATTGCAGCTCTCTTTGTGGTGGCAAAAAATAATGGAAATTTAGGGGATGCCCATCAATTGGCGAATGGCTTAACAATTTGTGGTATAAGAAATGAGGAGCAGATGGACTTCATATTTACCTGGAGAGGCTTATACAAACTGATGTTAACTGAGAAGAGAAGAGCAGAACCAGAAGAAATTTGTACACAATGGCAGACACAACGTATGTGTGATGATCAAATTTGATAAACTGGCCTCTTCTCAGCAGTGCAAGGTGATAAGACAATTCTAAAAGACTCAGGATAGAAGGAGATATCTACATTTGGAGAAAATCTAGAAAGAACAGTTTAATTGCTGACTGAAGCAAACTACATGCTCTCTTTCTTTTCCATGTTTGGTTTTGTTTCCTCTTTCCCATTGTTCATTCCATCAGTTGCAATCCTTCTATACAACCAGACTAATGTCCAATGTGAAAGTATTTGCCGATCCTATACTTGATTGCATGCTGCCATGGGGGGAGGTAGGGGAGAAAATTTGAAACTCAAGGGATTGTGAAACTGAATCTTGTAAACTAAAAGTAAACAAACGAATCAATAAAAAAAAATCTCTCTGGCCAGATAATCCCACCTGGGTAGAGGAGAGTGTTATCCAGGAAAAAAAAAATTGATTGAATTTCTTGGCCTGTAATTTTTCTGCTAGGCCTAATACCTAAGTGTGATGGTGTATTGGGATAAATAGATAATATGTGAAAATGATTTTTTTAAAGCAAGAAAGCATATTATAAATTTGAGGTTTTATTTTTATATAGGATGACTATTTTTGCTTTCTGAGGCTAACAATACACTGGAGACTAATTTGTATGCTTTTGATTTAATTCTCTGTCTCTAGAAGCAATAACTCAACCTCATAAAGTTAAATGGTTTCAACAGTTAATCTTGGAACCTCTCTCTGTCTGATTGTTTTATTTATTTTTTTAATCCTTCTACTTCCACCATCTCCATCTCATCACAATGCCTGTGGGGCTTCCCCTGCCCCACCGCCTGCATTTCAGTGCAGAGAGTATTGTTAGAAACTGGTAAATAATAATGTGTTATGAATGTTTTATTTGCACAATGAGAAGAATTGGATTTATAATTAGGTGATTTAAAGAGGTAATAGTTTGTGTTCATGTAGAATTTGGTCTCTATTTTATACATTTTTTTGAAAGTAAATTTACTAACACAAGTGTCAAACTGATTGTTATTTCATCAGTATGCCTTAAAAAAGAAATGCTTGCATACTCCTCATTCTTTCTTGAATTCAGTTTATAGTTGAACTGCTTAATGCTTTGTACTAGTATTGTGTGGACAAGGATAAAACAAATAAATGTGATTTTGTTTCCTGAAGAATGACTGTTTGTAGATCCTTTGATAACTTTGTTTGCTCTTTGTTTCTTTTATAGGTAATAAAAACTTTGTATTTCTATAGTAAACTGTGGTTTTAAATAAACTAATATTAGAATCTTGTTCTTACTTATTCAGTATCACTTTTAACATTTCCAAAATAGAAAATGATATTTGCCCCTATACAGTAAACAGAATTTGCTGAAAATGGAATGTGAGTGGGAAGAGAAAAATGTATATTTACAGTTGTATTCCTAAGAATTTGATGGTAATTGAATATTGATGGTATAGGTAATGTTCAAGGACAAAGGTTATAAGCATATAATTTTCAGTGCTGATTGGTCAATAAGTGATAATGTATCCATCTTCCCTTTGGTGACCAGAAAATCTGCAGTTTTCTTTAGTTTTGAAATTTCTTAACTCATAAGGAGGTATCGCCTTGAAGTGCCTGTTCATTGAAGTACAAAACATGGTGTAGCCTGTAGCAGTGCTGGTTTAAGATTTCATTGCTGCTGATGAGAAGTTAATCTCCTTTAAAGAAGTTAAAGGTTGTTACTTGAAGTAATTGAGTGTAATGACTCTCAACACTTTAACTTTTGGAAGGCTCAGTTTTTGAATAATTTAATCAGTGGAAGGGGACACTCTGAGTTCGATTTCAGCTTTTATCTTCAAGTAGAATTTGTGTGCCCTTCAAGTCAATTTTTTTCTGTTCCAATTTTATTATTTTTTATTATTTCTGACCTTGGGAGTCTGTTTTGTATAGTGGATAAATACCAAGCCTCAGAGACAGGAAGACCTGAGTTCAGACCTGGGTACCTTTGATTTGTACTATACTGCTTATGTGTCACTAACCTTTCAGTTATGCAGACAACTCTGAGACTGTACATTTGCAGAGAAGGGATGTCTCTATGCATTGATAAAGAGAATTTCCTGTTCTGGGAGTTCCTTCTAACAGTGAAATGACAGGTCCAGCTCCTCTCCAGGTGTTTAATCCTGTACTATATAATGGAGTCACTTTGGGAGACAAAGGGTAGCACAGTAAACAGTACTGGATTTAGAGTCAAAGAACGTACCTAGGTGAATGTCCTAGCACTGACTATTTTTATCTGTGCAACTTTGGGTGGCAGTCTACTTAAGCTTTGGAAACCTCACTTTCCTTATCTCAGAAATGAAGGGTTGCCTTCCTCTCTTCACCCCTCTTATGATTTCATCTGTTTTGGGAGTTTCTTTGACTAATTCTCTCTACCAATGAAGATTTGGTACCTACTTTGTGATTTATAGTCTTACAGCATTGTGGCATGGCTTGGGGATAGTCATAAGAGGTTAAGGGCATGGCTTGGGGATAGTCATAAGAGGTTAAATGACTTATCCAGGGGTCATGTAGCCTATGTGTCAGAAGGAGAACTTGAAGTAAGCCTTTCTGACACAGCTGCTTGGCTCTCTGTCCACCACATAATGCTCCTGTCATGCTAATACTCTTATATCCATCCATGGAGCCTAAAATGTCCCCTCCAGTTCAGTCTGGGATGGACAAAGTCAGCAACAAACCAGCATGATTGTTTTCCCACCCTCTATAGACATCTAACTACTCTTGTGGTAGCTGATGCTTCTTGGCATAATTAAACCAATAAACTATAGCATCAATTTCACATGGAAAAAAGGGACTTCTAATATGCTTGCTCAAGTTATGTGTTATAAAATGATGGGTTATTAGTGTTACATTAGGTACAGGAATGTCAGTGCCACAAATAATAATAGTATTTTTAAATTATAAAATACTCTTTCATAATCTGTTACTGATTATTCACTTCAATTAATTTGCTACAACTATGTGCCATGAATCTTCCCTTCTTTTAGGCACCCTGGGAACTGATCATTTAATGCCCTCAAAATCATACCAGTTCCACTATGCAGCATATATACCTGATATTTCCATCTTTCTTTTTTTTTTTAAGTTGCAGTTTTACTTCTTTATGAGTGCATCTGAGATTATGATGTTAAAGACCTAATATGGTGACTCCACCAACAGTGAAACAAATAATTTGCTGTAAAAACTTTGCATTATCTTTTCTTCTCACATTTTCCTCCTTAAGATTTTCCAACCAAGTTTATATTCCAAACTGGTGTGTTCTTGGTTATTGTCTCCTCACTTGGGAAGGAGATCAAATGTTTGCTAGCCAGGGTTGCTTTTTGGTCTCTTTTGTGGTAACTGATTTACTTAGTTCAGGAAAATGGTAGTCTTTGGTGTGTTTGTACTCATCCATTTCCAATTGTTGACTTAAAAATTTTTAGCAAATAGATTAGGAAGGAGTTGTTGCATGTCATTTCTTCCTTTTTTTATTCTCCTGGTTTGGAATTGATTTTAGTCTATCCTCTTATGAGTCACTGTTCTTAATACAAAGGCAGCTGAGGTCTCCTTTGTATGTCAGTATTTAGTAATTTCCTACCTGTTCTATTCTAATAGAATGTCTTTTTTGATGACATTATTTGGTGTTCCCCATGTACAGAATCTTGTGGCTCTCTTCTTCCTTTACATTTCATGATATGTACTCCTGAGGTTTTGGCCACACTTGCTTCTTTTTTCTGAATGTATTTTTCAGTGTCTTCACCTCTGCTTACCTCAGTCCTAAAGTTATTGAGGATTAATATATACATGACTTAAATTTGGAGGATTTTATAGAATTAAATTTATTTCAACAAGCTTTTATTGAATTCACATGATATGCCCATCACTTTTGTAGTCCGGGAATTCAAAAATGAATGAAGACTCCTATCCATAAGGAATTCAGATTCACTCATGTCTTGAAGGAGAGAAGAGAAGGGAGCCCCCGCATGGCTGACCCTATACAACAGTATTGAGAAGAAAAACAGTAGTTTTAGGGTCAGAGGAAGAGCATTTGTACCTGAGGGAAACCAGATTGGCATTCAAACAGAAAGCAGAACTTGAAGAAAGATGAAATGAAGAGTAAGGGGGGAAATGTGTGGTCATTTTGGGCACAGAGATTGGAGCTATGTAGAGGTTTTTTTGTTTCCTCATTCATTTCAATAGATTCTGCGCACATAAACTGTAATTTCCTTTATGTTGGTCTGCTTTTGAATATTTATGATGAACAAAAGTACTGTGAAGTGATATTTCCTATCAATTCTAGGTGATGGTGTAGATAGAGCTCTTGGCCTAAATTTGAGCCCAAATTTGGCCTTAGACACTTACTAGTTGTGTGACCCTGGGCAAGTCACTTAACCCTGTTTGCCTTAGTTCCTTATCTGTAAAATGAACTGGAGAAAGAAATGACAAAATCACTCCAGTATCTTTGCCAAGAAAACCCCAGATGGGGTCATGAAGACTTGATCACACCTCAACAACAACAAAATTCTTGAAATACACTAAAACCATTTTTTTTTTTGACTCTTTAAGGAGTGCTTCTGTCTTATTCTTCTATTTAACTTCAACTTTTTATCTCTTTGGTTTCATTTATATTGAGACTAACAGGAGGAAGGGGAAGGCAATAAGCATTTATATACCTCTTGTGCTACATACTGTGCTGAGTGTTTTACAAATATTATGTTATTTGATTCTCATACCAGTCCTGTGAGGGGAATACTGTCATTATCCCTATTTTGTGTTTGAGGAAGCTGAGGCAGGCATAGGTCAAATGAGTTGCCCGGGGTCACATGGCTAGTAAGGAGCTGAGGCCAGTTTTGAATTCATCTTCCTGACTTCAGATCCAGTACTCTAGTCATTGTATTACCAACTGCCACCGGACAGCGTGCATATGATTTGGTTGCCTTTGTATTTTGTCCCTTTGTTAGTTATTGGACAAAGACTAATATTTAGGATCATGGTAACAGGTAAGTTAATGTTTAAATATAATCCAAAATTATGTGATTCTTGACACTCTCTTCTCCTCTCTTTCCTGCATCTCTTTCCTTCTCTTCCCTCTCCTCTTTCCCCTTTTCCTCCTTTTTTTTTCTTCTGTATTCATCAAGACTACTTCAAAAGGGGCCAAGTAGGATTGAATTCTATTTTGTAGTTTTCTTTGTCTTATGGGTTGCTATGGCCAAAGAATTCATTACCAAATAACTGCTAAGCTAACTAGATACTTGTGTGTGTGTGTGTGTGTGTGTGTGTGTGTCTGTGTGTGTCTGTGTGTGTCTGTGTCTGTGTCTGTGTGTGTATGCATACATGTTATGTATTGTGTTGCCAGGACCATAGTTGACCCTTTTCCCTAATGGTAGAAGCTTCTGGATCTTGTTCTAATGCCATTTTAAAAAGAAACCAAGCTCATTGTTACTTTGTGATAGATGGGATTGTATAGGATTTCTTGAAAGTCATGGAATGATTATAATAAAAATAACTCATGTAAGTTCTTTAAGATTTAAAAAGTGATTTTTCTGTCTCAAACTTGTGGCAAAGATAGTACGGGTATTATTGTTTCCATTTTACAGTTGAAATTGAGGCTCACTGGTGGAATGACTTATCCAAGATCATATAGCTAGTAGATGTCAGAGCTGAGATTTGAAGGCAGGTTCTTTGACACCAAATCTAGTGTTTATTCCCCTTTACTGTAAGTAGGCTGCATTTTATCTTAGGTTTATCTGAAACATTTGTAATTAATTCTTATCATATTATGTTTTTCAGTTGGGTAGAAAACTTTGGACATGAAGGTCTTGGGTTATTGCTGGATATTTTGGAAAAACTGATTAATAGCAAAATGTAAGTATTATTGACATTATTTTATCTGTATTTGTAAACCCAGTTATCACAGTATTTCTTATGTCATTCCAGCCAAGAAAAAATTGTGAAGAGGAGTCAGCACAAAGTCATACAGTGTTTGAAGGCTTTGATGAACACAAAGGTAGGAGAATCTCAGAAAGTAGAGATAGAAATGTGAATAATAGTAAGCTTAAGTTTTGTTATCCCCAGATCATTTGTATGTTATTAATATGACTCAATAATTCATCTCTAAATTTTCACTTAAATATACTTGGCATGTACTTTAAATTTATCTGTTATTATTTATATTATTAAATTATGTGTTGTTAACATGCTTATTTTATTAGTGAGAGATGCCCAGGAATAAATTGATTCACTGTTGCTTTAACTTTGTTTTAACTTTGGAAGTTAATGCAAATAATGTTTTTAAAACGTAATAGTTTGAGTGAAATCAACTAAAGCACGTTTCTTCAGTTCCCATTAGTGCTGTGGTATGTAGTATTTTAAAAACCCCTAAGTAGACTATAAGGCCTTTTTTTTTTTTAAGACATTGAACTGGATGTTGAATGAACAGTGTGGGTTCACATTGCTCTACTAAGTGTTCAGTCAGCCATCTTCAGAAATCCCAGTTCCTGCTAAAGGATATTAGTTGCTAACCCTTCTGCTCAGCCAGAAGCTCCTTTGAAAGTTACTCTGTGATACATAGTATGTGCGCCTACTTTTCTGCTCAGTGCCTTGCACATAGGCCTTTAATAATTGCTTCTTGAATTGAATTTATTGCTTTAATTCATTCTCACTGATCAGTCTTTCCTGCATTGTAGACATGAGACTGAAAAGAGACAGTTCCTTTCCTTTTAAATCCTTTAATCACATCATTATTGTAATCTCTGATTTTTCTGATTGACTGCAATATGACAATAACAATCACATTTCATCCTTACTTCAAATCATTCCAGTTCAGTAATAAATGCTTAGAATGCATTTTCTTTGTGATTGTAATAAGCCCTTCTGATTAGACAACATATCCTTACTTACTTTGAGACTCTGCTCAAAATTGTTTGTTACCTTTTGCTCTATGAATTTGTGAGGTTTTCCTAGCTTTACAGGTATTGTATTGAAAATCAGCTCCCTCTTATTGCTCACATCTAGTCAATTATCAGACCAGACCTGTAGTACCAGTATCTCTACCTTGCGTGTCTCCATTTTCGTGTCCCATTCTACTTTCCTAGTAGAAGTCTTTGCCATCTGCTGTAATGTCCCAGAAGGTCTTCCAGTGTGTGCTTTTCTTTCCCCCAGTCTGTCTTTCACACCCTTGTAAATGTAGTATGGTGCTATAGATGCTGGATTTGTTAGCATTGTTTTCATGAAAATCCACATAGTCTCATTCTTATGATCAGGTGAATTCTATGACTTGGATGTATCCCTCTCTCTCTGTTGTCTGATAAGCTCCTAGAGGGTGTCTATTTTTTTTTCTTTGTACTTCCAGTACCTATCCTGTAGTGGGTGCTTCATAAATATTGATTGATTTTCACTCATATTGGAGGAGACAGCATGGTACAGTTGAAAAGTCACTAGGTATTTGGTCCCAAGACATCAGTTTGAGCTTGTACTCTTTAATTTACTATCTAAGACATCATAGTCAGGAAAGTCATAACCTCTTTTGAGTTTTAATTTCCATATATATAAAACGGGGGAAAGAGGATGGGTGCTGAAAGAATCAAATCACACAAGGCAAGCTAAAGACTTTGTAACTGAAACATGATATTAGTGTAAATTTTAAAGAATAATTATTACTGTTCTTTTTTATTATTATTAGTTGTTTATTATTAACAATAAAATTATTCCCAATTACACTTTATTATTAACAAATTATTGTTAGTAATAGGAATAACTAGCATTGACATTTATAAAGTATTTTTTAATTTCTTTTTTTTTAGGATTTTATTTTATTTTATTTTAAAATTATTTTATTTATTTTCTTTTTTACATCATTCATTTCCACCAGATTTTGAGTTACAGAATTTTCTCCCCATCTTTCCCTCACCCCATCCGCAAAACAGCGATCCCTCTGTAAAGCCCCTCTCCCCATCTACTCTCTTCTATGTCCTCCCCCAACACCCCTCTTATTTTCTGGTAGGGAAGGGAGGGTCTCCCTACCCCTGTACCTGTATATCTTAATTCCCATTAGCATGTAGTTAATGATAATAATAATTAAATATATGTATGTATATACACACACATATACATATACATATACATACATATATGCATTTTTTTTTCTTAACATTTGATTGTACAGCTTTAAATTCTAGATTCCCTCTGGTCCTCCCTTGTCATCCACCCCCACTGGAAGGACAAGCAGTTCAATACAGGCTATACATGTGTAATTACGCAGGAAATCTCCACAGTGGACATATTGTGAGAGGCTGATTATATGTCCCTCCTTCCTATCTTGCCCCTCCCCCCCTGCCTCCTTATTCTATTCTCTACCCTGTCCCTGTCTCTTTACTGAAGTGTGTGCTTCCAGCAACCCTACCCCCAACCCTGCCCTTCCCTCCATCGTCCTCCTTCTCATCCCCATCCCCCCTACTCTCCTGTGTGGCAAGATACCCAGTTTAGAGTTTATGTTGTTTCTTCCCTAAGCCAAATTCAGTGAGAGTAAATGAAAGTAAAGTTGTAACAGTTATCTCTTGCCTCTTCTATATGGGATGATTAACCCCATTTTGTCTCTCCCTTTCTCCTCTCATTCTAGTCCTCTCCCACCTCAGAATTTCACCTTTTAAAGTATCATCCCTTCCTAT
>CM053600.1:126720466-126737579 GCA_028646575.1 Pseudocheirus occidentalis | reverse complement strand
CAGCCATTCCCCAATTGATGGGCATCCCTTAAATTTCCATTTTTTTGCCACCACAAAGAGTGCTACAATAAATACTTTTGTACATATGGGACCCTTTCCCCCTTCTATGATCTCTTTGGGATACAACCCCAATACTGGGTCAAAGGGTATGCAATTATTTATAGCCCTTTGGGCATAGAAGAATCCCTCCTTTTGCTATTTTTGCAAACAACATAATATTATCATTAATTTTTTTCTGAATGTTTGACAGAATTCATTTGTGAATACATCCGTTCCTGGATTTTTTGCCCTCCTTTAAGAATTCATTTACGACTTGTTCAATTTCTTTTCCCAACATCAGGCAGTTTAAATTCTTTATACCTTGTTCTATTAAACAAGGCATTTTATAGTTTTGTAAATATTAATTTATTTCATTTAAGTTTTCAGATTTATTGGTATGTGCTTGGGCAAAAATTTCTAAAAACATCTCTTATTTCTTCATTTGTTTTCATTCTCCTTTTTGTCATTTTTTATAATGGTAACCTGATTTTCTTTTTAATCAAATTACCTAAGAGTTAATCTACATGATTGTTTTTAAACCAATCCTATTTTGGGGGTTTTTTTGCCTTCAATTTTGTTCATCTCTTCCTTGATTTTCAGGATTTCCATTTTGGTATTTAATTGGTAGTTATTCTCATTTCTGTCATTATTTTTAATGAAATTATCTATTTTTCATTCATTGATCTACCATTCTTTAGGTTTAGTCTCCAGTTAATTTTTAACACTTTTTTTCAGTGGTCCTTTATTTAACATAATGTTATTGCATTTGGTCAATAAATGATATGTTCAATGTTTCTGCCTTTCTAGATTTAATCAGCAAGTTTTGGGCTAGATTTCTAGAGCTGAAGATATACCATGAGCGCACACAAGCACACATGCATACACGCACACACACACTATTATTCTTTTACTATTTTTCCTTGACATTCATTAAGCTTTTACTTTACGTACAAAGATTTAATGTAATTTGGTTCATCTGTTAAGTGTTGAAATTAATTCACTGTCTTTGAAATCTTTTCTTAAAATGCAGTTCTCTTGATTATAGCTTTTAATTAAGTCTATTTTTTTTTCTGAAATCATACTGCTAACCTATCTTGGGGAGGGGAGGGGGGAAGAAGAGGGAGGAGCAGAGTTCAGCTTTGTTCCAGTTTCCTATCTTAAGACACCTAAATGGCACAGTTCTCTGTGGTGCCTGAAGTGAGAAAGACCTGAGTTCAAATACTTCCTTAGACACTTACTAGCTATGTGACTCTGGGCAAGTCACTTAACCTCTGTCTGCCTCAATTTCCTCAACTGTAAAATGGGGATAATAATAGCATCTATCTCCTAAGACTGCTGTGAGGATCTAATGAAATGGTTATTGTAAAGTATTCAGCACAGTGCTTGGCACATAGGTGTTAAGTAAATGCTAGCTATTATTATTATAAAAACTGATTCTGTGTAATTCATTATGTTTCAAGCATGTTTCTTGTAAATAACATCATTAAGATCTTTCTAAGCCATTCTATTAACCTCTATTTGATGGAAGAATTCATTCCAAATTTACTTATGCTAGCTAACTGTATATGGTGTGATGATACTAAATTTTGTTGGACAAGTTATTCAGTTATTTGTTGGGTAAGTTGACAACCTATATATTTTGCTTTTGGAATATCTCATTCCATTTTCTCCACTCTAATGGTAGCTACTAAATCTTCTATAATATAATCTTGACTGGTTCCTCAGAATTTGAATTCTTCCCTCTCTGGCTGTTTGAAGCATTTTTTCTTTGATGTAAAAGCTCTGGATTTTGCAATAACATTCCTGGGAGATTTCATTTTGGTGGGGTTTTTTTCCAGGTGAACAGTGGATTTTTTTCTTCACATTGCCTTCTTGTTCTAAACTGTCTAGAGACAGTTTTCTCAATTTTATTATAATATGATATTCAGTTTCTTTTTTATGGTCAAGGATTTCAGTGGTTCAGTTATCTATCCTTGATCTCTTTTAATGATGATTTGATTAAATACCCCAATTTTTCTTCAATTTTAAAAAATCTTTTAAATTTGTTTTGGTGTTTTTGGGGTCTCATGGTGTCATTAACTTCTGTTTTGTCCATTCAAATTCCTAGGGAGTCTATAGATTAATATTTTGTACTTTATATACGAAGGTGATAATTCATTTCCAAATTCTCTCCTCTGAAGCTCTCATTTCATTTATGATATTGTTTTTAAACTTTCAAAACTTTTTTCATTAGATCTAGGAATTCTAATTGTTCTTGTGGGAAAGCTGTTTTTTTACTTTGAGATTTTGATCATAGGTTTTTAAAGAATTCTCCTTCCTGAGTTTGTGCCACTAAAGCCCCACTCCTTTATAAAGGAGTCAAGAATCAACTTTGTTGAGGACTTTTCCTATATTTGGGGGTCTTTTCTCTTAGAAGTTAAGTTCTAAGTCTGTTCTTCAGTGATCTTAAAGTCCTTTTCTTCACCAAAAAAGTCTTTCCTTTTGTCAGACTCCCCCTTCATTCAGGGGAAGTCCTTCCTTCTACTAATAAGTTAAGCCCCTTCTTTTGATCTATGTATGTCCTCTCCTTTGCTCAGGACACCAAAGATCCCCAGTCCTGGCCTTAGTTGAAGCCCTTTCCATGGAAGGATGGATAGTAAAGAAGATAGCTTTTTCTCTAACCCACAGCTAAACTGGGTTGCCAATCTCTCCCGGTGAGCCTGTCTTAGTTGAGATGTGACACAATTTGTTCAATTTTATTGTCAGTTAAGTTTTTTATATATTTTTTACTTCATACTGGCCATCTAATTATACTTTAAATTCAAAGGTGGGGAACAAAAGTTTTCCAAAAAACAATTAAATATATATTGTTTCCCTATGTAACCAACCCTTATTTGTTGTTGTTTTTCCTTCATTTTCAAAATGAACCATGACATTAGGAAGGCAATGTTATGATTTGCAAGTGAATTGGAGCCATTTGGGTTGACAGTAGAGTGAAGGATAAAAATCTATTTGGCACATGTGAAAAGTCACAAAAAAACTGCCTGATGAAGACAATGATTGGTTTATTATCTCTTTGACTATGCTGATTCTTCAATGTTTAAAAAAAGAAGGGGGAGGGCATGCCACTGGAGCAAGAAAGTGTGCAACAAAATTTCAAAAGCTCTCAAAAGACCCAAACATGAGCTTTCTAAAATTACATTATCTGACATATCCTTTCATTAGATGTATAATTATTTGTTTCCCATAATTCTGAGCAATATTCTCAGTCCACAACGCTGCCTTAATGGGCAAAATGAACTCTGAATTCAAAACAACAAAAATTCATTATGATATTAGTTTTACAAGCCAATTAAGGGATGAAAAGTTTTCAAATAGTCACTGTGGTGAATGGAGTTGTATAGAAATGTCAAACACGACACTTCTAAAACTCTTAAGTGCTACCCAAACCAATTAAAATATAATTGGGAAATAGTTAACAAAACAAAAATACAATACAACATAAAGAGAGTTAATATTAAGTTTTCCAAGTCAATACGGAACCTGTGGGAATCCTTTTATATGGTTTATTGAGCCATATCAATTAGTGAGATGTAAAAGGATTGCCTTGCTGCAGAGAGGGCCCAGTTGAGATTACACAATATAAATTTATAGATGCACAGTTTTGTGATTTTTCTCCAGCTCTATTCAGTAGTACATGAATATGCCCAAAAGGCTACAAAGTCTGTAAGGTTTTTTGCAGTAATGTTTTGAACAGGAATGTGATACTCAATAACTATCTACTACACACCAGGATCTGTGCTAGGCACTAGTAACATAAAGACATAAAAAATTAAAAGGCTCATGTCCCTGAGAAGCTGACATTCAAAGAAGGGAACATGAATATTTATAAGCATAAAAAAAAGTCAATACAAGGTAATTTGGAGTGAAGGTGCTAGCAGCTGGGAAAGATAAAGAAATTCACCTCAAAATGTAATGGCTGTAATCTATACCATCAACAAGATTTTTCTTATATACATAAACCAAATGAATATAATTTTTTCTATATTTTGCTTCATCTAAATCCTATTTGTAAGCATTACAAGATTTACATTCAAAAGAATCTCAGAGTTGAAAAGGATATCAGCAGCTACATGGTCTACTCCACTTGAAACAAAAATATCCCTTCTACTATAATCCCCAGAAGCTATAACCTAATCATTGAAATGCTGGAAGTACTAGGGAAACTAGCAAGGACCCTGATCAGTCACTTGCCAGAAGGTCTCCTCTAGCAAATTCTCAATAAATATTTGGTGAACTAAATTTAATCCAACTAATCTTCCATGTGACAGCCCTGAAAAAAATTAGAAGGTCACTATCTGGTAAACTACAGGAGTATTCCCAATCTTCTTTTATTTAGGCATTCTTATTCTGTACTATTACAAACTAGGAAATGCAGAAACTCAGAATTGAAAAGAGATACTATTCTCTTTCTCATTTTCTAGATAAGGAAGCAAAAGGTCACAAGGGTGAAAGGATTTGCCCAGGGACACAAAACTGGTTCAACACAAAGACAGGAATAGAATTCATAGTTCTTTCTACTATACCATGCTATCATTTCCATCACCTCACAACAATGCAAACTTCTGGTATACATCAAAACTAATTTTTATTTTTAAACATAGCTCATTATCTTGCTCACAAACTACTCATGATTAAAATACATAATATCCTAAGGAGGAGTCTATCTGATTCAGAAAGTCTAATCATTAGACAGGCTATAGGATGACAGATTGGGGGAAGAGACAACAACAATGTTTGAAAACTATCTCCTCATTTTAGAGGGTTTGGGATTTGGTTAAATGGAAGTGCCAGCAAGTTAACTAGATTGCACAGTGGAAATAGTGTCGGAGCGGAAGCCAAGACCTGAGGTCAAATCCTGCCTGAGACAATTAATGGCTGGGTGACTCTGGGCAAGTAATTTAAACTCCGTTGTCTCCGTTCCTCATCTGTAAAATAGAGATAATAAGAGCACCAGGGTTGTTTGAGGATAAAATCAGATGTTTATAAAGTGAAAAACCTTAAAACGCTATGTAAATGCTACCTATTATTACTAACAAAATTAGAGATTCTTAAGTATTGAACTATACATTATTTGTACATTATTTAATGTATCTTGTGTTCTTCATACTAAAAGAAACAGTATTACTATTTCAGTTATTGATTTAATAGAGCATATGGTGGTCTCAATGCCTATAACATTTTACATGCTGCAGAAATTGATGGATTTAATTACTTAATGTCCATGAATCAATCTGAAGTAAATTGCAAATGAACACACCATGCAATCTACTTATTCTTGTTATGAAATTGTTACAGACTTCATACATTCTCTCCTAATTTACAGCCCAATAGGTAAAATGATTTCAAGAATAAGAAGCAGAAAACTCTTTATTCTTCAATACTCAAGACCACTAATAGTAGAAGACTGAATTCTATCCCCCAGTGTAATCCCTCTGTAGTCTGGCTCTCTCCATGAGCCTTTTCAGAATCATCCTTCTTGACCACTCTGCAGAATTTGACCCTGTGGATCACCTTTTTTTCCTGCATGCTCTCTTCTCTCTTGGTTTTTGTAACACTAAAAGATCTCTTCATTATTCTTCAACAGATCAAACTGCTGCTTTCCAGTCTCTTTTGCAATTCCATTATCTGTGCCATACCCACTGATTGTGTGTGCACCCCAAAGTTCTGTCTGCCCTGAGCCTTCTTTTTTCTCAAGATACTCATTGATAACTTGGTCAGCTCTCATGGGTTCATCTATCATTTCCAGCCATATAAAACTAAGATCAGCATATCCAATTCTATTCTCTACTGAACTCCAGTCTTGAATCACCTGCTGTTATTAGACATTTCAAACATCCTAAAGGCATACCAATCCCAAATTCATCATGTCCAAAAAAGAATTCTTTACCTTTCCCTCAAACACACCAGGCTTCTGAACTTTCTGTTAACTGCTGAGGGCATCACCTTAACCCTTCCAGTCACCTAAGCTCATAACCCACATACCTAATCAGTTGCCAAATTCTGTGCTTTCTATTTCCTTAAGATACGTCACAGTTGTGTTTTTTCTTTCCATTTTCATAAGAGGGCCCTGATTAAGGCCATCATCATCTCTCCCCTAGACTATTTTTATGGCCTCATATTTGTTCTCCTTCACTCAAGTATCTCCCTACTGTAATACATCCTTTATACAGCGGACAAAATGATTTTCCTAAAGCATAGGAAGAGGCAGCTAAGTGACAAGGTGGACAGAATTGAGGGTCTGGAGCAAAAAGTACTCATCTTTTTGAGTTCAAATAGGGCCTCAGATACTTACTGTGTGACCCTGGGCAAGTCACCTAACCCTGTTTGCTTCAACCCCTCATCTGTAAAATGAGTAGGAAAAAGAAATAGCAAACCACTCCAGTATCTTTGCCAAGAAAACCCCAAATGGGATCACAAAGTATCAGATATGATTGAAAAACAACTAACCACCACCACAGCACAGATGTCTGACCATGTCACTCCCACCCTCTGCTCCATTTCATTTACTATACTCCAGTGACTCCCTCTAGCCTTAAGGATGAAATATAAAGCTCTCCATTTGATATTTAATGCTCTTCAGTGCTTTAATGCTGCATTTAATGCCCTTTTAACCTCTGTATAGAAAGCAATCCTTTCCATACATTTCAAAGTCCAGGAACAGCCCGTTTGCTGTTCTTCACACATAATGCTCCATCTTCTATCTCTAAACTTTTGCATTCTCTTGGAATCTTGAAATCCCTAACTTCTTTCAAGAGCAATCCTCTGTATGAAGTCTTCCCCAACCCACCTACCCCTGCCCAGCTACTAGTACCTGCTCTTCCCCTCAAAACTAACTTTTTTTCATTTTGTATGCAAACATAAACTTTTAAAATCATATATTGTCTTTCTCTTTAAAACGTAAGAAAGATCTCCTGGACACCAGGGATGGTTTCCCTTTTATCTAGCACTGAGTATAATGCCTGGAAGATAGGAGGTATTCCATAAATGCTTCCTAATGGATTCATAAATTCCATAGTTTTGCCCAAGTGATATACCATTTTGTGCTTTTATACTGTCCATTTTAATGATAGGGAAAATATCTCCAGCACCAAATATTTATTTCCAAGCAATTTTCCTAGTTTAATTTCAGGAAAATATTACTACAAATTAATTTGGAAAGCAAATTAAGGAAATAATCATTCAAAGACTATTTCAACTACTTTACATTGAAATTGTACAACAAGCATAAGGTGTACAAAATATGTCAAAATTCATAGTGTTACAGGTAAGTTCATAAGCAATAACACACCACATTCCATTTTTCTAAGCAATTTTTAAGTTATAAAAATATCAAACATCCATGAACTACATTTAACAAGAAATATTTCGTTATAATTTAAGAAAAATTTTATATTCTAATCACGTAAACTAAATTCTGTGCTCATCAGGCCTCCTTAATTGCACCAACATCTGCAATCAATTTAAATTCTTTAAGTTAGTCTTCATAAGGCTTCAAGTGATTTCATGCTGTGATAGATTTAACACACACATTAATTTATAGACACACAAGCAGATGAGACTTCGTTTTCAGAAGATAGAGTGATAGGGGAAAGTAGAGCCAGACTTTACTAACTGTTAAAGGAAGAAAGGACATGATTCACTTTACATATCTTGCTGACAGAAGAGTGTAAGGATGTTATACATACATAAACAGACTGTAGAAATTAGAGATCAAAACCAGCAGGGAATCACTAGTATTTTATTTAAATTTATTTGCAAGTCATAGAACATTAGGATGTTTTGGTGAAAGTTTAGGCTGAATTAAGCAAGTAAACACTCCAGATATCAGTTAAGAATATTATATGACAAAATTTCATTCTATTCACATATTATCCTTTTCACAGCATGCTGATTATAAAGTTAAATAAACTTTTTTTCTTTTTAATTGAGGGGGAAGGAAGATAGGATGCAGTAGTAAAAGCAGCACTGATCTAGTATTGGGAATCAGAACACATCCATTTGTAATGCCTGCCAGATGTCTTGGGAAGTCACATGACTTCTCTGCATCTCACTCTTTCTCCTTTGTGTAAAAAGGTCTCTTATATGGTGATCTCTAATTTCTCTTCCAGCTCTAAAAATCTATTAACCTCTTTGAATCTCACTTTGATGACTATAATAAAGACAATACAATTGGTAGAACCTAACTCAAAGAATTATTGAGAATCAAATTGAAGGATATGAATAAAATGTTTCACAAACCATAATTATAATAATTCTGGTGATGTAAATAAATATAGGAGTCTATCTGCGGAGAAGTCATGATTTCAGCCAACCTAAGAAACGCATTGGGGAAAGTGGTTCAACAAGGCAAATATCATGGAACTGTAACTTAATAAATTCTAGACAGTTGCTCAGGTTACAAAGAGACTTGAGTGACTTGATTAGATTCAAATAGGTAGTGTCCAAAAAAAAAAAAAAGATTTAAAATACTATTTATGAAACAATAAATATATTTGTGAAATATTTAAAATATGAAAATAAAATTGCAGTTTATTTAGAACAGCTGTAATGTTTCCACCTAACCCAAAAATGGGGTCAGGAAGAGTTAGACACAACTGAAACATCTCAACAACAACAGCAAGAAAGGATCTTATTTGATAAAAACCAATTTAATAAAAATATTAAAAAGTAATATTGGTTTTACTTTCTGACTTTCTTGCCTTAAAACTTCAAATGATTCCACAGAATATTATTAGCTTAGACTAATTCAAAGGAATATACAAGTCATCAATCCACCTTTAAAGTCAAAAAAGGCTGCTCTGGAAAAGCTGGATTTTGAAGATATTTTTCTATCAAGCAATAAGAAGAACTTTGTAGGTAGAATATAGGAAAAATTCTAGTGTAACTGCCAAAATGAAATAAAAATTAACAATACCTGCAGTATTTAAAAGAGAGAGATACAATGCCATGAACTCAAGAAATATTATATCAGAAAAAATAGAGAAATCTCATGATGGCTGAGGGAGAAGAGGAAGAAAAGTTCAGCTCTTTCACAACTATTTCATCAGTAATTTTTTTTAAACCAACAAATCAAGAATTTATTAATTTAAATTTAAAAATTTAAATCAAGAATTATTATTTATTTAAATTATTTAAATTTAAACTGTCACCTGGTTTCAGTCTTCCAAGAAGAAACTATAGCAAGAGCCCTATGTCAGGTCACATCAGCACAAAGACTCAAAAGTCTAGGGGCATAAGGGGAAGGGCCCAGATGAAAAAGCCTACATGCACCACCTATGGAAACCTACTATGGATAATTAGTAAGGATAGAAAATTTGGAGCTCAAAGTTGTATGCCCAGTTTATGCAATATAAAAGCTTAGACCAGAAACTTACTCAACTCCTGGAGACTCTAACTTTGTTACAATCCACACTAGGACCCATGTCTCTCTGTAGGGCAGAAAAAGAACAAGGATCGGGGCACACCTGGCATCAAACTACCTGTTACAGAAGGCCAGAATAAAGGGAGATCCACCTAAATAACCATTACTGCAAATAGTGACCAACCACTTCTGACATTCTTAAAGAATACTGTAGTCATCAAATAATAACAGATCAGTATAAAGCTGTACAAGCAGCTTTCCAAGATTCTGATTATACAGTATAATGAACACTCTATTTATTCAATATCAAATCAGAGCAAAACATTCACAGAAAATGAAGGTACAGCATTCACAATGTTTCAACTCAACAACTTTTCATTAAAATGGCCACATAGTTTTCACCACAATGGTCACTTAGTTTTGAATAAAGTACAATCATTTAGTCAATCAATCATTCAATCAACTCCATCATTCAATCATCTTGCCTCCTTAAGGGACACAAAATACAAAGTCAAAGTACTCCACCCCTGGACAGTACATTCATTTAGTCAATTGCAAGAGTCCTTAATTCAATCACAAATAAATTACAATTCCATCAGTTACTATTCAACAGAAAATTAACACAATTCAGCAGACAGGGCTTCCAGCTATCTGATCATTATATCCAAACCTAGTTAGTTATCAGAGAGGGAAGCACCAACATCTAGGTTTTCAAAGCCAAGGGACTCATTGGCTGCTCAGTTTCATTGGCCAAATTACACAACTCTTCCCAAAGTGAGTACCAAAGCAAAACCTCACATCGGGGTCAGTTACCACTCAGTATTCACAAAGAGGTCTTTTCATCCTGACCCGAGGTAGGCTCTCAGATTCCTTGGATCCTCTTCCATGGTCCCAGATCCTACCTGGATTCACCAAACTGTCACCTGGTTTCAAAGGCAGAGAGCTCCAAGTTCCTTGTCCAGCTTTCCATGGAGTTCCTGTACCATGCTGAAGCTCACAGTGTCCAGTCCATCACAAATCCTTATCAGTCTCTGTTCCAGGAAATTTAAGGCTTAACAAAGCCATAAACAGGTTCATCAAAAGTACCAGTATCAGAGTTATGCGTCCTCAGTCTTCAGCAGCTGCAGCTGGCCCTTGGAAGTCTTTGGCAACACTCAGGAGAAGCTGATGGCTCCCCAGGAGAAGCTTCAGTTGGTTCCTAGAATCAAAATCTTCACCCAGGTCCCCAAAATCAAAATCATTGTCTCCAGCCTGGGCCTTTCCTCTCCAGCCTCACCAGCAGCAGCTGCTTCTGCCTCCATGAAGCTTATCGCAAGAAGTTCTGATTTTGCCAGCTGATGTTTTTCCTTATATACAGTTACTGCTCCTCCCTATTCAGGCCCTTCCTATCACATCAGCAACAGGGGTTCATACCTTTAGTTTAACAAAGGCTTGATTTGAAACCAGGTGCTAAGCACCTCTGAGCTTAGCAATAAAAAGGGATCTTCAAATTTCATTACCATTACAATCAGCATCAAAGAAGGATATGAGGATAAGTACATAGAGTTTGAGCTTGACATAAAGTGCAGCACAGGAAAGAAGGCTAGAGAAATGAACAGAAAAAAAGACCAGTGATAAGAAAATATTATGGAACTAGGGATATTCAAGAAACAAACCCCTCAAGAAAAGAGTAATTCCATATTACAGATAAGCAAAGGCTCAATGAACTTCACCAGTATGCCACAAGCTATATTTAAGTTCCTGAAGAAACGAAAACAAAGGTTTCTGAATGATAAAGAGAGATGAGAATTCTAGAGGAAAAAAAAATTAGGAAAAAAGGTGTGCTAATGTAAAGAACTGGAAGAATAACTAACAGCTTAATAAAAGAGGTGGAAAAGTTACCTAAGTAACAGAGTGCTTGAATATTAGATAATACAAAATAGAGATCAATTTCTCTGAGATAATTAAAAATATTAGAATACAATCAAAAGACTGAAAAAGAGGTTTTAAGAAAAGATATTTCCTATCAAAAACAAGTAATGCAGAAAATGAGTCAAGGAGAAATAATCTAAGAATCACCATATGTAACAGTAATGTAATTTAAATTTGAAGATCCCTTTGTGTTGGCAAAGGTAGCAGGTACTTACCACTTAGTAATTGATCAAGCCCCTGTTGGGGAAACAGAAGGTATGAACTCCTGTCTCCTGTTACTGACATGGCAGGAAGCGAATAGCTGAAACAGGAAGCTAATGCTGTCTGTATATAAGAAAAGCCCCAGAGAGGGAGAAGGAGATTTTCTTAGAGCAGGCTCAGTAGAGGCTGAAGAGGACCTGAGGAGGCTGAAGAGGAAAGCTCTTCCCAGGTTTGAGAGAATTATTTTGATTTTGAAAACATAGATGGAGTGATTTTGATTTTGGGAACCAGCTGAAATTACTGATGAGTCTAATGGCCAGCCAGAGTTGCTGAGGCCGCTAAGGATTTTCAAGGGCCAGCCTGAGGGCCAGCCAAAGCTGCTGAGGAGTTGCAGAGGATTTCTGAGGGCCAGTCAAAGCTGCCAAAGACTGAGGAAGCATGACCATTTAGAAGTTTAGAAGTAGAGCTTAGAATATGACATCCCAGACTGAGGAAGCATGACCATGATGCTGGTAGTTTGTCTAAACTTGTTTGTGGCTTTATTAAGCCTTGACTTCCCAGGAACAGAGACAAGGATCTGGGAGTTATCTGCCTTCGAAACCTGGTGACAGTTTGGTGAATCCAGGTAGGATCTGGAACTGTGGAATGGGATCCAGGGAATCTGAGCAACCACCCCAACTCAAGGTGAAAGAAGACTTTATTTGGATACTGTGTACTGACTGAGAAATTGTAAATTTACTAGTGACCAAGGGGTGGAGGGTCTTTGTATAATGACTGAATAGTGAATAATGAAGGATGACTGATTGACTAAATGATTGTACTTAGTGATTGATGACTGAACAAGTAAATGATTTGTAACCTAGTATGCCCTATGAGTAGAAAGCTTTGACTATTGTACATTGTGACTGAATTAAGGATTTTGTGAATGCTTGAGTTACTAAATGATTGTCCTTTGTGCAAAACTTTGTGACGACCATACAGGAAACTACGTGGCCACCTTCTGAGATAAGTTGTTGTGAATGCTGTATTTTGATTATCTGTGATAAGTTGTATTATTGTGAATGCTGTACCTTGATTTCTGTGAATGTTTTGCTTTGATGTTATGGAATAGAGTGTTCACTATACTGTGTAATCAGAACCTTAAAAGCTGTTCACAGCAGCTTTACACCATACTACCTGAAAACCTCAATCTTTTTTCTTTTTTAAAACCTAAATACTATATTTTTGAAAACTGTGAAAACTGACCAAACTTATTAGAAATGGAGGGCAAAGTGAATATAGACTCTACCAGTCAATTCCTGGAGGAAACCATAAAATGAAAACTCCCAGGAATGTGAATAGGCAAAATCTAGAGTTTCTAGGAGGTCAACCAAAAAACAAAACAAAACAAAACAAAAACATTGTAAGCAGTCACAAAGAGTTCAATTATCAAGGAGCTACAGTCAGAATCACATTAGACCTGGAAGTTTAGAAGTAGAGCTTAGAATATGACATCCCAGAAAGCAAAAGAGAAAAGTTTAAAATAAAGGAAATAATCTTATATAGGGAAAAGTGGATTTTTAATGATGAAGATACCAAAGTCGAATAGATATTCTGAAATGAAAATACAGTAGTCAAAAGAAACTAAGAAAGGCAAATACATTTCAACAATTAAAAGGGCCTATATGGTGATAATGTATTTATATTTTAGTGCAGCGGTTCTCAACCTGTGGGTCATGTTCAATCTGTAACAATGAAAATATATCCTGCATATCAGACACATTCATAACAGTAACAAAATTACAGTTATGAAGTAGAAACAAAAATAATTTTATGGTTGGGAGTCACCACAACACGAGGAACTGTATTAAAGGATCGCAGCATTAGGAAGGTTGAGAACCACTGTTTTAGTGGAAAGAGTCAAGCACACAGGACCATATCTTCAAGTATGATGGAGGAAGTAAATAAGACAGACAGCATGGGAGCAGTTTTCTTATTTTTTTTTATAATCTAAAGAGAAAAAGGAAAAAAATAGAGAAAAAGAGTGAGAAAAAGGGATGCAACTTACTATCTGAAATAATTGAGGTATACAAGAAAAACTATTCAGACAGGGAAGAAGGGGTCAGGGAAGTAGGCCACTCATGAAACTCATTTTTACCTGAATAGAGAAGAGTTGGACATACATACACATACATACACACACACACACACACACACACACACACAGAGTTTACTGTAGAAATATATAAAACAACACTGTAAGAAGAGGTAGAAGGGAGGGAAGAATAAAGACAGAGAGTAGTTTTATGGAGCTATTATTCAAAGCAAACTTTATCTTTGGAAGGCAGAACATGAAGAAGAGAATAAAAGGAAAGAAATGGTTAAGATTCTGTTATTGGATAATGTGAAAGGAATAGAAAAGAGAATAATGGATTAGAAGTAGATAACATCAAATGTAGATCATTTTATTTTTCATTATAAAGGAAAGAGGGGTGAGTGAAATAAAAGTGTAATAGGAGAGAATGGAAGGAAATACACAATTAACAATTATAATCCTGTAACATGAATGGGATTAATTCACCCAAAAAATGGAGCACAAACAGAATGAATTTTTTAAAAAGGAATTCAACAATGGTGCTTATAAGAAACACAATTTAAATAGAAAGATTCACATAGTTAAAATGACAGACTGGTAAAATTCTGTTATCCATCAGGAGAACAAAAAGCAGGGATAGCAATCACAATTTCAGACAAAACAACAGTAAAATTACATTTGATTAAAAGAAATAAAAAGGAAAATTATATTATTCTGAAAAGGCAGCATCATTGAAAATGAATACTAACACTTAATATATGTCCCCTTTAGACCTAGACAAACCTAACCAAAAGATAAACAAGAAATTTCAATTAGATACAAAAGATCAACACCCATCCTGCTCCCTGCACACACACACACACACACACACACACACACACACACACACTCTCTTACTTTCCCTGTATTTTCCCCATCCATGATACACTGATTCAGTAGTAACAGAACTCAGATTCTAGTTCATAAAATATTAACTTATGTCTATCCTTTTCTCTCCTTTCACTATTCTTCATTGCCTTTTAGTTTGTTGATAATGTTTCTAGGTTCATAAATGGACTTTTTTTAAATTTAGTCTTGTGGCAGAAGCATGAAGAGCATGGTTTCACTTCTTGACTTTCTAGCTAACTGTACTTGTTTACTTTGTCTCTTTTGTTTGATGAGTTTATCTGGCTAAGTGCCTTGCTCACTTTTGTCTTCTTTTGAAGAAATGTCTGTCTTTTGCTTTTGCCTCAAATGTGTTTAAAAAAAATAAACTTATGCTCAATTGTTACGTATATTATTTTAGGGATGTTAAAAAGATTCTTTTCCTTTTGGAGAAATATGAATCTTTCCTTTGAGTTCTCATAACTGAAGAGCATTCTGCACCACTGATGCATAAAAGTCTTTCTCCATTTAAATCTAGTTGGAATAAGATGCTTCTAGGTTATTCAAAGGTGAGGGAGGTCTCTTCTCTGGCAATGTCCTAGAGACTCTACTGATCTGTTTTATGCCCTGTATTTCCAATATTTCAAGATAATTTTCTCAAATGATTACCTGTAGTAAAATATTAAAACTCTTATTGATTGTGTTTTGCAGGAATATAAAATTCTTAAGTTTATATCATTGTATTCTATCTTTAAAATAAAATGCTTTGCCTTTTAGAGGTTTTGTAGATTTCTCCTTCTTGTCTTTTAGTTTGGATAATTTAATTTTCTTCCTTCCTCTCTATTTCTGAGATCCAAACCTGTAACTTTCTTTTTTTGGACACAACTGTTTCATTGTTAATCTAAATTTTCTAATCTTGTCATTTGTCTAATTCATTCCTTGTGACTTCAATCTCCACCCTTATTTCCATCTTTAATATTTCTTTCTTAATTGTTTTTCCTAACCATTCATAGATTCTATCTGTTTGTTATTTTGGGGATTTAATAGAACTGTCTGCAGTATTTTATCATGCCCCGGGAATTTCTTTGTATCCCCTAGTATTTGTTCCCCATGCTGGTTCCTTTTATCATATGTTTACCTATGTTTTCCTTTTTTTATTACATAAGTTTCTTTGTCAGTTTGTCTAAAATGATCTTCCTGTCAAGAGTTTTCATTTCCCTTTGTGTTGCTTGTTATTATTCCTTCATTGTAATTAAAGAAAGCTTGCCTCCTATTCGGATAGAAGTTTGATTAACCTAAGATCTTTCATTTCACCAACCTATTTAAAGTTCTTCTTCTCAATCTTTTGATATATGTTTCTGTTGCTTCATTTTTCACCTGTATTTGTGAGGAAGTAGTGTAGGTGACAGATTTATACCATATTTTTCAACTTCTTTTTTACTACTTACCCTTTCCCCTTTTGAATCACCAGCTTTCCAGAAACCACAGGAAAAAATGTGAATTAAAGGCTACCAGGGGTCTGGCTAAGTGAATCACTGGTGACACAAGATTCTTCAGTGATATGACAGATATATACATATGCCTCAAAACCACGTCAACTTCTAAAAATGACTTCGCAGAAAGGTTGTGTATATATGAAGTAAATATGTAGTATAAGAGAGATCTACAATATGACACTACCATTGTTTCTTTTTTATTCTATAGTTTACCTTGTAGATAGTTGTATCCTTTCTCTTTATCTAATTTTTATTATATTATCTGACCTGAAAGCAAAAGAATGGATGTACTACTAAAGGAACTGAATTTTATCAATTCCTACATTTTCATTATATAAAAGTGAGTCGTAACTAAATAGAAGGAAAGGTCTTCTCTTAGAAAGGCAAATAAAAAAGTTAGCAGAATTGATTTTATTGCATGTCCAAAGTCAAGAAGAAATATGATTGAAAAGGCTATTTGGTCACCTTGTATTACCATTCTCATCAGAAGCATTTGGGAAAATTCCCCCATGCAAATAATTGCAATTATTCTGCCAACATCAGTAGCAGAGAACTGAGTTAAATGAACATATACGTTGACTTTCTGTGACATTCATAAAAAGATAGGCATGGGTGAGAATGGAAAAAATGTGTTTCAGGTTTACAAAGTACTTTACACATAATCCCCAAAACCCTGTGAGTTAGGTGCTATTACTATCTCCATTTTACAAATGCATACAGTGAGGTTGACAGACAAGTTTCCAATTAAGATCTTTCTTATTGCAAATCTAACACTCGACCCAGCTGCTTTTTCAGCTAAAATTTTCAAGGGATTCATGAGCGTTATCATATTTAGACATTAATGTCAAGGTTTCAAAGAACTTTGAAATAACAGAAATGGCACTGAAGAAACAAAGGCAGGAAAAGCAAGTGGGATAGACTAAGTATATCAGAAAAGGTCCCTGCTGTAAGTAACACAATAAAAATACCAGAATTTACTGACCCTTTCTTAGCATGAGGATAGGTGAAGGGAATACAAATGTATATATATGTATACTTATACATATGTCCATATAGGAGGCTATATATGCATATGAATACATATCTGAGAATGTGTGTATATGTGTATATAGAGGGTATAGGATG
>CM053600.1:126645421-126719966 GCA_028646575.1 Pseudocheirus occidentalis | reverse complement strand
GGGGAGGGCAGGGTCTGGGGGAGTGATGCTGGAAGCACACATTTCAGTAAAGGGACAGGGTAGAGAACAGAACAAGGGGGGGGGGAGGGATAGGAAGGAGAGACAGATGATCACTGTCACAATAATCCACTATGAAGATGTCCTATATAATCACACATCCACAGCCTTTATTGAATTGATTGTCCTTCCAGTGGGGGGTAGAGACCCTCCCTGCCCTACCAGAAAGTAAGAGAGCAGAGCAGGGGAGGGGCTGTAAGTTAGATGGAAAGGTCCCATAGTATTTAAAGTGCAGCAACAAAACACATAGCAATCCCTCTTCTTTAATGTCATTTTCATTAATAAAAACAAATCAGTTTCTAATGTATAATCATTTAATGATATTAAGGGGATACATTTGGTGTGATGGCAAGATCAAGAGTATGAACACTTGTGTGTGTGTCTAAGGCAGGATGTTAGGAGCAGTTCATGAGAATAAGTAAGTTGAGGAATTAAGAGACTAGGGCATTTGAGGGAATATCAGTACAAGTATAATGGCAGGAGGTAAAGGGAAGGAATGAACAGCCAGTAATGGAAAGGGTGATCAGAGAGATCAGGTGTAACAGCCAAAAAATAGAGTGAGTTGAAAAGGAAAAAATTAAGATGAAAAGCAAGCCTGCTCCCTATAGAGCAGGAATCTCAAAGGGCATAGCTGAAGGGGTGAGTGGCTTTGGTGTGAGACGTTAGAGGTGAAGGAGGGTAGGAGGTGTCAAAGATAATGGAGAAAAGGAAATGGACAATGAAGGATAAGGAATGGAGTTTGAATGATGATCTACAGGGATTCAGAATAACTGAAATGGGGATGATCAATGGGGGTTTTGTTAGTCATTAAGAAAAAACTTTTGGAGACATTTTCAGTGTCAATAGACTATGATCTCAAGATGGATTCCTTTCAAAGTCTTGAGTTCAGGATGAAAAGCAAGAACTCGGAAGAAGGAAAAGTGATACTCTCCTTCCCCAAGGCAGAAGACCAAGCTAAAAACTAGACTAACTGGAACCCTCTCTCTTTACCTCAGTGTCCTGGGGGAGATACTGTTATGATGTAATGACACTTCTCTTCCTCAGGGGGCTAAAGATCAGGCAGGAGAGAGACAAAAGGAGCGTCCTCAGCATCATGTTGTACTCATTTCCTGCCTGACCTCTAGGGAGTTATTGAATAGTAATATTTCTGTTATTGTGTCTTCTAAGAATTTCCCATGACACTGATATATGAATGGGAAACAGTATTTTGGAATTTAAAGTGGTATTTTGCTTTATCAAATAAAATCCTTTTTCATGATTAGCAATAAAGACAATGGAATTTTATATTCTTTATATCATTCAGTTAACTACTAAATACGAAAGAAGGGGTCCATTGCTGAGTGTCAATTGTAAAGGCCTGCTTATTCCCTACTAGTATTTTCAACAAAGATGCCCTTAATACATGCATAGAGGACTCACATAAAGACATTCTTATAAATAGGAGAGTAGGAATGTAGGTTCATAGTTGCCAATTTCTTCCTAATCACCTTTTTCGGTATAAAGGATTTTATCATCATCATCATCATCATCATCATCATCATCATCATCATCATCATCTTCTTCTTCTTCTTCCTCTCCCTTCTTTCTTCTTCTCCTTCTCCTTCTCCTTCTCCTTCTCCTTCTCCTTCACCTTCTCCTTCTCCTTCTTCTTCTTTTGCTTTTTGGAGGGAGGATGGCAGGGCAATTGGGGTTAAGTGACTTGCCCAAGGTCACATAGCTAGTGAGTATTAAGTGTCTGAGGCTGGATTTGAACTCAGGTCCTCCTGACTCCAGGGCCAGTGCTCTAGTCACTAACCACATCACCTAGCCACCCCAAGCCCCCGCCCCAGGATTCTTATAAATAATTCTGTCTTCTCCAGCATAGATGCCCTTTATAGTACACTTGGTCCAAGGAAGCTGTTTTTTTTCCATTTCCACTTCTCCTATAAGCAAATCTAGAACTGTGATGGTCAATGTTCAAGCGGTGTGGTACTAATGTCTCTGAGATGTGCTTAGAAAAATAACTACCTCAGGTAAGAATTCAGTTAAAAAAGATTCTACTATTAATCCAAATAATGCCTAAATTGTATTTAGTTCACTACCATTTTTGTACTGTTAATTGTGTTTTCATAAAATACCTAAGATTAGAGGTGCCCACAAACTGTAGCACTACTTGAAGGTAAAAATCTGTTCTCTTTTTTCCATCTGTGTTCAAACATAAGGAACCATCACTTAATTCAACAGTTTTACTCACCACCTTAGAAGCAGTATTCATGTACTGCATCACCATTTCTTTTTTGATACTGAAATCCTTTTCCCGCAATGGTGCCTTTTTGTCTTCACTTAAATTCATATCTTCCTGGAAAATACAATTAAAAAGCTTTATTTTATAATCTATGTAGAGGAGCAATTCTGCATAAATTTTGTACTAAAATCAATAATTTGTGACTAAAAACAGCATTAATTGATTTGAAATGATTTGCAGGCTAAAATCTGGTGTTTAGACAAGACAGAGTAGTAAGGTTAGGGAAAAAGGTTCCAAGGTATTTTAGATCCATTCTTCTGTGACATATTTAAATGTAAAAATTCTCTTATATTTTATCATTTAATAGCAATTGAGGAAAATTTACTGCAGTAATCTCAAGGTTAGATATTTTCACTGAACTGCTGTCTTTCACAGTAAATCTTTATGATCAGTTTTTTAAAACTTATAACCCACTTAAAATATTTGGAAGTGAATTAGTATATTCCACAAATGTGCTACTGCCATCAACAAAAAATTTGCTACTAGATGAGTTATTGTTTTCAATCATATCCTGTAACACTGTATTTGTATTCAAGTACCACAAAGGATAACACACGAATCACAAACGTTAACTATACAGATGGATGGTACAACTCACATGCTACATGATCTAAACCCTTCATTTTACAAATGAAGGAACTGGGATCCAGAAAAGTTACTTGCTAAAGGTCAAGAAGGTAGTAAATATAAGTGGTGGGCTTTGAACCCAGGTCCACTCACTCCAGAGTCAATGGTCTTTCCATTGTATCACCTTGCCTTATAAAAGATTCATCATTTTAAAACAAAACAGTCATAGACAAGGTGTCTACTGCCATGGTCACAGCATTTTATAAGTGTTCACTTGAAAACCACTGTATATATATCAGCTAGAATCATCATCAAAATATTTATGGAAGGTAGGCTGGCACAGGCAACCCCACTAGTAACAAAGGAAAAGCTAATGATACAAGAATAGAAAAGTAAAAAAAGAGTACTGGCTCAACTGCATTAATATCTCAACCAAGCCTTGGTCCTATTTCATTTATGATCTATAATGAAAAACATTTAAGTGTACAGAGGTCTATATCCACTTAGAAGCCAATCCATCATGATGAGTGCTCTAAATGACTTGCTCAGCTCAGTAGGTAGGATGTCTTCTAAATTCTACATAGGTGCTATATTCACTAGACATTCTTGTTTATGGCATCAGCTGTTCAGTTTTTGGCATACAAGCCCTTGAAACATATCCAAGTCAAAAATCTCCTCCTTTTGCCTTTCTATAGATCCCAGACATTCCTATGTATTTAATTGCTATCACAATTCATACTGATTTCGCTTGGAAAGAAGAATTCTCTTAGGTTACAGCAAATTTCAAGTTACAATTTAAAAAGATAAAAATATTAGAAATAATTCATGGATTTTGGAGTGTAAATTTAAAAAATCTCAACATGGGTTATATTTAAAATAAAGATTATTAACTTCTCTGTAAGGCATGAGAAAAAAATAAAAAGAACATAAAAATATAAAAGAAAGTCTTTCCTAGATCATTGAAACCTAGTACTAACACAGCAAAATGTGTCCTGAACTAAGGCACAAAATGATGTGCTATTTAAGGAGTGGTATAAGAAAGGTACATAATAATCAGAAATAATTAAAAATAGAAGAAAATCATTGTCACACAAATGTTCACTTTGGTTGGCAATAATGAAAATAAAATAATGTTTAATACTGTCATATAAACATGAACAAATTACCTTTCCTAGTTATGACTTAATCCCAGAGAAATCAACATCTACTAATTTCTGAAGATAATATTAGCTCTTCTGGAAGTGAAGGTTAAAGGATTAAGTTTATCTAAAAACAGAAGGAGGTAAAAGAAATGGATGTCCACATTAAAAGTGTATCTGTGACTTGTCAAATTTTCTATTTATAAAATGGAGAAGTGAGGAAGGAAAAAGCACAAGGAGGGAAACACCTGAAAGGTAGGAAAAAATGTCAAAATATTTTCATATTAAAAGAGGCCTCTTGATGGCAGTCAAGTTCAAATTCCTCATTTTGTAGCACAGAAAGATTAAAGAATTTACCTAATCCCAATAACCCAATTAAATGATTTACTCAATTACTCAAGTCATCTTTTGGTAACATCACAACTTATTTTATGAGGGTCTTATCTATTTTCAATGGATTGTTGGGTTTTTGTCTGTTAGGTTTTTGTTGTTGTTCCTGTTGTTTTTAATTTAGACCCTCTACAAAGTCGCACTTTAATGTCTTGTCACAGCATGAGGGTGAGATTATGGGCTCTCAAAGTTGTAATACCGACAAAGAATAAATGGACAGCAGGTTTTACCATTGTTTTTTGTCTTTTAAACTAAACCTTTAAACTAAGCCAAGAATGACATGGCTTACTCAGGATCTCAAAAAAGATGGTTGGCATCAGAATTAGAATTTGAATCCAGGTCCTCCAACCCCAAAGCCAGAGTCTTTTCCACTATACCACAAGTTGACGAAGCATTTTGTCATTCAATTCACAGCAAAAGAAACACCAATTCATGAAGTACTTAGTAATTTTAAATTGCAGGTTCCATGATAAGTATTTGAAAAAAGATAACCATGAAAACGAGTGCACCTTATACATCAACCAATATTTCTGGGGATAAGGAGGTATTGCTGTTTTACAAAGAACTCAATGAGACCCCCAAAATTAAATCAATATATACTTTAATAATTAATGACTTCAATATGTAGGGTGGAAATGATTAAAGATATATTGGGAAACATGCGTCTATAATTTTAAAAAAATGACAAGCCCAAGGATAGTAGATTATATGAACTGCATAGTCATCTATTTTCTTAAAGAAAGGAGTCAAGTGAGGTGTTTGGTATGGTTAGTACACTGCCAAAAAAAATTAAATTAAATTAAATTAATTATATTTTACTAGCTAGGAAATGACTGTTGCTGTAAGAGCATAACTATGTAACTCTTAACTATATGAGGTCTGTAGAAACATCTAGCACTAAGGCCTAAGATGTATCATACTTTTAAAAATATATATATCATGACAATGTCCTAGTCCAAAAGAGCAAGGGTCATTACTGACTCAGAGAGGGAGGTAGGTAGATTAGGAAAGATGAGATGGAATTTGACTTGGGCACTAAAGGCTGGACAAATCAAAAAGGTGAGGGAGAACTGACAATTGCAGGCATTAGGAACAAAGTGAATACAAGCATGGAAATGTGGATACAGAAGAAGTATACTTTTATGAACTAAGACTAGAAATTCAGGGTGGCAAGAAATTTTTTTTTACATTCATTTATTTACTTTTAGTTTACAACATTCAGTTCCACAATCCTTTGAGTTTCAAATTTTTCCCCCTCTTCCTCCTACCCCCCACCATGGTGGCCTGCAATCTGATATGAGTTCTACAAATACTTTCAAATTAAACATTAGTCAAGTTGTAAAGAAGAGTTATAACCAATGAAGTGAACAATGAGAAAGAAGGAACAAAACACAAAAGAGAAGGAGCAAGTAGTTTGTGTCAATGTGCATTCAGATTCTGTAGTTCTTTTCTCTGGATATGCATATACCTTTCCACCATTAGTCTTTTGGAACTGTCTTATAACCTTGCATTGCTGAGAGGAGTCTATCAAAGTTAGTCATCATAGATATGATGTGTCTATAATTGTATACAAAGTTCTCCTGGTTCTGCTCTCCTCACTCAGCATCAGTTTGTATAAGTCTCTCCTGGTTATTATAAAGTCTGTCTGCTCCTCATTTCTTATAGCACAATAGTATTCCATTACATTCATATACCACAACTTGTTTAGCCATTCCCCAATTGATGGGTAATCTCCTGATTTCCAATTCTTTGCCACCATAAAAAGAGCTGCTATAAATATTTTTGTGCATACAGGTCCTCCTCCCACTTGTATGATCTCTTTGGAATACAGCCTTAGAAGTGGTATTGCTGGGTCAAAGGGTGTGCACTTTTTTTATAGCCCTTTGGACATAGTTCCAAATTGCTCTCCAGAATGGTTGGATCAGTTCGCAACTCCGTCAACAATGCATTAGTGTTCCAATTTTTCCACATTCTCTCCAACATTTATCATTTTCCTGTTCTGTCATGTTACCCTGAGATGTAGTACCTCACAGTTGTTTTGATTAGCATTTCTCTAATCAACAGTGATTTAGAGCATTTTTTCATATGCTAATAGATATCTTTAATTTCTTCCCCTGAAAACATGGCATGAGATTTTAAAGGACCTCAAAAATTAGGCTTTGAACATGAACCTAAATGAATAGCAACAGAGAGTCGTTTTAGTGTTATAAGTAGGAAAGTGACATCTCTTCCAAATCTATGTAAGAAAGAGCAGAGATAGTACTCAATGTTTGGCAAAAAAGAAAGCCAAAAGGTGGGAAAACCAGTTAAGAGATTAGTACAGACTTGTGCTAATGAAGAGCTGGCAGGTTTTACCATTGTGTGAGCAGAGAAGAAAGAATAGATGCAAGAGATGTTAAAGAAGTGAAATGAACATTTGCTAAAGACTTGGACTTGAGAGGAGAAGAAGGTAACATGAAAGATAACATAATTTTGAACATAGTAACAGAAAATGGAGATTTAAAAAAAGGAAAAAGCCTGAAATCAAAAGGAAGACAAAAATGGTAGAAGAGATAAGTTCATTTCTGAGATAAGAACTTCCAGTTCTTAACTGATGATGGCAAGTTGATTGATCCTACATTGATTTAAAGTGATAACCCTAAATTGAACTTGAGGTATCCAGGGGATATACATATGTACACATGTTCTACCAGAATTTAGGAAGAAAGAACTGAAAGTCACCATAAGAAGTAAACTAAAGTCATGGAAGTCAGACCAAAAAGATTAAAAATATATATATTGAAAAAACAGAAAAGGTACAAAAGTATTTAAAACACCCACTTTTAAAGAGTCAGGAAAAAGAAAAGGAAACAAAGAAAGGAGAGAGACATGAGAGGAAAATAAGCAGAGTGTGCTCTCTTTGAAGCATAAGGAGAAAAAACCTACAATGAGGCAGGAGTCGATAGCATCAAATGCTGTTGTATCAAATTAATAGTCAAGGAGAATGAAAATTGAAAAAAGAGAGCTCAGAATGTAATGAACAGGAGATGACAGTCACAAATTAAGAGCTTTCAGACACTCAACATTTCAGATTTCTTCATTTTATAAGCAGGGAAACAGAGGCTCCAAGATTTTGAATGATTTGCCCACAAACATTTCCCACAAAAAAATCTGAAGGAGGTCCTCTGATTCCAAATCCCAGATTCATTCCATATCACTGGTGACTTACGAAGAATTTAAAGAGAGAGATAAAGAGAGACACCAAATTGAAAGTAGAGAATTTGGTGGCAAAGGAGTTCATGCACGAGGAACAGAAAAATTTTGATCACCTATTATGATAAAGGTAATGTGCCTGGGGAGTATACTGGATACGAACTCAAATAGAACACAATCTCTATCTTCAAGGAATTAACCCTCAAAGAGCACAAATAAATGTCATACACGGAAATCTATAGTATTCCTTAAATGAAAAGATCAATCTTGGTTGCCTGCTCACTTAGATATTTGGTCCAAAATTTGATTTGTGATGGTCTGAGGAGGATATTAATATGGTTCTATTTCAGTTAAATTAATATTTCATATATATGAACATTTTGATTAAACTTATTCATACAACAACTTTTCAGCATTATACTTTAGCATGGTTTTGCATTGGGAAATTGAGAGTTCCAACGTGGAGAAGTAATTTTCCTTTAGTTAATTACTTTTTAATTAAAAACTATGCAAAAAATTAGATTACTATGCTGCTTCACAATCTGATTGGCACCAGGGACATAGATTTCAAAAACTGAGAAGACTTTGCTAGAGACAGTTTTCAAAATTCAACACAGAAGGAAAAAATATAACTCTGCCACCAAAAAGAATCTCATTTAATATTCAGAGTAAAGTATCTTAACATTCATAAGAAATAATTTTGCAATATAATATGAACAGAATATGGCTGAAAATCGCTAATATATTTTATTCTACATAAAGAAAAAACCAAATCAGACTGAGAATAACTGAAATAGCAAAAGGAAAAAATAACTCACTTTTTTTTTAATTCGCCTACACACACACACACACCCTCCAAAAAAAAGTTAAATAAACGCTAAAAGAATCAAAGCACCACATAGAATTAATCCCCTAATTTCTGGACAAAGATTTATATTCACAGAGATGTTCAACCATGCTAATAGGCAAAACACTGAAAAATAAGTAATTTCTGGATAAAGATTTATATTCACAGAGATTTTCAGCCATGCTAATAGGCAAAACCCTGAAAAATAAGTATCGTTTACAATAATTTACAACATATATCATCTCACAGACAACACAAAAAGAAATACCAGAGCCCCTGTACTAGTGTTGGCCTGGAATAATAGGCAACTAGGTGGCACAACTGGATAGAAGGATGGGCTTGAAATCAGTAAGACCTTAGTTGACATCCCACAGAGTAGCATACTCTTCATCTGATTCTTTCTCCTTTATTATGATAACACCCACCTCCTGCTCTTCATTTTCCTGTTATCCAGAGTCATAGCGTGCAAAATAAAAATATTTTTTACCTGCTATCTCTCCCCATTTTCATGCCTAGCTATAGCCTTTCATAGCCCTAAAGTATCCTGTACCATTCTATTATATTGATCCATATGGAAACCTGAAATATTGTGAAACTCTTTCATTCCTGTAACAAGAATGAAAGATGACAAATGAGTATTGTCTTGAGTATTGAGCATAAGCATTGTCTTGGTACCCATGAAATGTAAAAGGACCTACAAGAAAGAAGGAAGCAAGCATTTTTAAATGACTACTATGTGCAAAGCACTAGACCAAGTGCTTTACAAATATTATTTCATCTCACAACAATCCTGGGAGGTGGGTGTTATTGTCTTCATTTTACAGTTGAAGAAACGGGCAGACAGACTTGTAAATCATCTAGTAAATAGATCTGAACTAGAGGAGATCTGAACTCATGTTTTTCTGACTCCAAATCCAGTGCTCTATCCATTGTGCCACCTAGCAGCTTTAGGTGAATATGTATCAATTTAGCCTTTTTTATTAAATATGAATTATTAAATATTAAATATGCTCCCAGCTAGCACAGAGGATGTCAGAATTTTTTTTAAAAAATTTGACATAATATTAGATCAAATTTAATTTTTTTAAAAAGTTTACAAGTCTAAAATACAGGAGGCACTGCTTGACAGTGATTTTTTTTAATGGGGGAGGGGTTTAGAAAACTACATGGTCAATGGAAGAAATATTGTATTAAAGCAGGACCTCTGCACCTACCTGTATTTTAATGCTTTTGTTTCTCACTTCCTCAATATATTCCTACAAAAGAAATACTTATTGATCACCTACTACTTCCTAAGTCCAGTGTTAGACCAAGGGAGCTACCAATTTTAAATAAGAAATCACTCACAAAGCTTAACTACCTTATCCATAGGGAGTTTACAACATGCCACAAAACCTGTGTTTATGTGACGCTTATTCCAAGGAAGGTTTTCTCCAAAAGACAAATGTGAGGAACAGAGAGTTCTCAAAAAAAGAAAAACAAGCTATCAATAACCACAGGAAAAAAGTGTTCCAAATCACTAATAATAAATGCAAATTAAAACAAACTCTAAGGTAACACCTCATAAACATCAGCCTGACAAAAATGCCAAAAAGGGAAAATGACTACTGTTGGAGAGACGACTAGAAGTCAGACCCAACAACTGATGGTCTGGGGTGCTAGGAATCAGTTCAAACTTTCAGGGAAGCAATTTAACACTGTATAAAAAAATTCACTGGAATATGATTTTTAACACAGCAATAGAAGTATTATGATTATACCCCCAAAGATATAAATTGTTCACATGTAAAAAAAAAACTAAGGAAGCAATTTTTATTGTAGCAAATAACCCAATGCTAAAGCAGTGGCCAGCAAGTGAAGAATGAGTGAACCATTTAGGAAATAAATTAATGAAATGTTGAGCCATAATAAATGATAAATGGATGTATTCAGAGAAATGTAAGAATATTTGTATGCAAGGTAAAATGAGCATAATCAAGAGAATAATTCATACAGTGACAAGATCATAAAGGAAAACCATATAGAAAGCCTTAAGAATGCCAATTAAAGCCTATGAACAAAACATTCTTGGTGGCTAAGAACTGGATATAGAAAGGATAAATATCAATTGGAGAATCACTAAAGAAGCTTTGATATATGATTGTGATGGAAAATTATGGTGCTATAAGAAATAACAAGTAGGATGATTTCAGAAAAACCAGGAAAGACTTACATGAAGTGATGCAAAGTGAAGTGAGCAGAACCAGAAGAATATTGTACACAGCAATAGCAATCCTGTTCTCAGCAACATAATGATCCAAGACAATGCCAAAAGACTAATTAATGATAAAACATACTGCATACCATCCATACTATCTGCTTACAGAGAAAGAGCTAATATTAGATACAAATTGAAGCATGTTATTTTTCTCTAAATCTTCTTGTACAAAATAATATAGAAATGTTTTATATGACTGCACACATATAAATTAAATCATCAGATTGCTTACTGTCTCCAGGGTGAGGGGGGAGATGGGAGGGACAGAGAGATAGAATTTGGAACTCAAAATTCTAAGTGTTTAGAGAGTTTCCAGGAGCACTAAAAGATTAACTGATTTGTCCAGCATCATCACAGAGCCAGCAGGTATCACAGGACTTGAATCAGATTTTCCTTATTTCAATAGCAGCTTTTATCCACTGTCCTAGCTGCCCATTTTGTTACTTTCATGATAAAAATAATATTCAATTAAAAAAACTATATCAAAGAACTTCTGTTTCATATAAAATTTTTTTCTGTTCTTGGCATATAAAATATTCATGTGTATTGATATTTGGTAACTTGGTAAAAAAAATAAAATGAAAAAAATGAAAAAATAATACCATGCTGAAGAACTTTTTCCCAGTAAACTACATTTTTGATATAAGCTTTCTTCAGAAATAACTGACTACCTATTTGATAAATAAATAGTTGATAGTTTTATTATAATATGCATATGAGAAAGACAACAGGAAGGCAAAAATTTGGAATTAATCTGACGAAACTTTTTGCCAGAGTTGGCATTTAGAATATATTAATCGCAATATAGTTGACCTTTGTTGCCTAGCTCTCATTCTTTTATAAATATTCTCTACGCTTGACCAACAATGCATATCCTGAAACAAACTTTTCTCACCTTTTCATGCTTTCTGTCCAGATCAAGTAATAAGAATTTTATCTAGCTGCCACTAAGCAACAAGGTGAATGTGTCTATGAGTTGATGTTCTAAGGACAAAAATCCAACGACATACATTACAAGCAAGATTAACAAATTAGAAGAAATTCTGCTATAAATTCTCCAAGTTTTAAACAGAAAAATCTGTATTAGGATCAAAAAAATTTACAAAGAGAATTTTTTCCATGTTTATGTCAACATTTCAGCCATGGACACATCTAAAAGCCATTCTACCTTTCTCAAAGTTTCTCCTAACAAGGAAGTTTTGCCTAAATCCTACTCATTTTCAAAACCAGCCTTAAGATTTAGCTCCTCTATAAATCTAATGGAGCCTGACCTTCCTTGCCTAGAACCCCCTCAGACCTCTTATAAAATCAGCCACCACTAAATTCAGCTAATCTAAACTAATACTGATCTCTCTCAATATCACTACCACTTATTGTCTGTACCACTCTTTGTCCTCTACTCATGTATATTTCCATGTGGCCTATCTTGTACTCTTTTCTTGCATGCTATTTCATATTTCATGTTTTCTCTTCCCATTAAAAAAAACTATTTGATTTTATAATTTTTAGTTCAATTATTCAATTGGACAATTTAATAGATAGGTTCCTGGCTTTAGTGCTAAAAACAATCTTAAAGATCATCTTAAAGAAACGCTCATTTTATAACTGAGATACTTGAGTACCTGAGAAGCTAACTGACTTGCTCAGACACAAAAGCAATAATGGGGCTAAAATCAAGTCCCTAGATTTCCAATCTTCTTTGTACAACACCACAGATGCCTCTCACAGCATAGCTTTTGGTTGACTATGGCTCTGACATACCTGGTGTCTTCAGTGAGGTGAATTATTCACTCAGGAAAAACAATTAAGTGAAACTGAAATAGACTCAGATTCCAAATGTCCCTTCTAGCTGCAAATTTACAATTCTGACAACATATACCTCACACTATAAATGGCAAAGGAGCACAACATAAAAGGCTATGACAAAGTAATGTTTTCCTGGAAAATATAAGAGACTGACTGCAATATAAAATGCAAAGTGGGTGAATTTAAAATGTTCAAATTCTTAATAACTGCAGAAGTAATCAATGTGACCATCAGTGAACTAGGCATATATTGGTACAAACCAGATGGGAATCCATGGAGGCAGATTAGTCAGAATACAGGTCAAGCATCTGAACTCATTAAAGTAAGCTAAAAATGACTAGCAGTTAGATGGCCATGTGCAGAGAGCATTGGACATGGAGTCATGAAGACCTCCTGAGCTCAAATCTGTTCAGACACTTATAAGCTATTATCAGTTAACTTCTGCTATCTTAGTTTCCTCAACTGTAAAATGGAGATAATAACACCATCTATATCATTAGGTTGTTGTGTTGTTGCTGCTATTGTCATCATCATCATCATCACCACCATCACCATCACCACCACCACCACCACCACCACCACCACCACCACCAGCAGCAGCAGCACCATAATGTCTGGATAACTTAAATCTCCCATCACTACTATATGATTCCCTATGCCTAGTTTGAAATTGATTTCCCAAATTCCTCAAGCATTTCCTCTTTCTGTACAGTTAGACTATGATACATTCCAGAGACAATTTGTCTACTATTGTTACCTTTGCTGATCTTCAGCCAAGCCCTCCCTACTGTCCTCTCCTTTGCTTCCTAAATTGCCACATATAAATATGACTCCTAGTATACAATGCTATTCTATTCCTGCCCCCCCCGCCCATTTTTCTTTCTCCTTTTGCTTTTGAATAATACATACTTTTTATTTTTCCCAGAGTCCACTCTACCAGGTCTCCTCCCATTAGGCTCTCTAGTTCACCTTGCTTATTACCTATACTTTGCATCTATTTATACAGGTACCAAAGGCCATGGAGGTTTCACTACTTGCTTCTTTAATAGATTTTTGTCCTATGTATTTCTAGGCCTCCTTACTCTCTCTGATATCTAGTATGGTAGATATACACAAGAAAGCTTATCCCTCCCTCTGCCTCGACAGTATAAAGCTTTCCAACACTATTGGCAAATATACCTTTATTAGACCCTTATAATATGCATATTACATATCTAGTGAAAAATCCCATCATTTTTATCTACAGTCTAAGCTATGGTACAGAAATTCAAATCATATTTCAGATATTTTCTTAATTAATTGTTCACTTTCCAAATTTTCCTCTCTGTGATGAAGCTTGTAGCTTCATTCAGTTAGTAGCAATGACGAATACACCAGCTATGTCTCTAAGGTGTTCAGTTTCCTAAGATTTCATAATCTTTAGCAGTGCCTTCTAGACTCCTCCTGTCAGTATTATTTAGGTTCATATGAAACTCCAAAAATATAAAACAATCAAGCTGAACAAGCCTTCAGAGGTTCTCTGTCACATCTTGAATATATAACCCAGGATATATATAAGAACAACACAGTACAACAGAACATAGTGTTGTTAACATCTAGATGCTAAACTGCCTCCGGGAGCAGCAAGTAGTTATAAACAACCACTACCCATATCTTTTTCCTAATAAAAGATCTCGCCTACAGCACTAATACCTTCAAATCATCACATCTTAAAAATAAAGACTATGCAACTGATTCCTCCTGACATAACCCTCCATCTCCATCTTTGTGAAGAGCATCCATCTCCAAAATATTTCTAATATTCATTTAACACAAGAAAACACAAAGGCTTTTTATGAAGGGTTTTACAAAGAGTAAACTCTTACCATCATTTTTTCAAAAAGGACGAGGATTTCTTCCTCAGACAGTGGTCTGGGATTATTTTCCATCATGTCTGAGGATGCTGAAGGCCAATCAGTGCTTGAGGAAAATGTGTGCTTCAGGTTAAGTAATGGAGGTCTCTCTTTCTTACTTCCTGGAATTCTTATGCTTGAAAATTTGTCCAACTGCATAAAAAAATAAATACATAAATGATCACTGTACCTCACAAAGTTTAAAAAATAATCAAAGACAATTTTATTTCTGTTCAGCAACAATGTGAAAGTGATTTTAATAGCATGTATTTCTCAGCATATGAAAAATAAGTAGAAGAGTAGTATTAGTTAAAGTAGTTGCTGTAGCAGTAGTAGTAATAGTAACTCACATTTACATTGTCCTTAATCCTTATAAAGTTCTATACAGACATTATCTCATTTGAACATGATAATCCTTGACGCAGAAAGTACTTCTATTATCCTTATTCTGCATATTAGGAAAGGTAAATGACTTGTCAAATATAACAGGGCTTAAAAAATTTTTAATTACAGAATTTAAGATTGGAAAGGACCACAGAAATCATGTAACTTAACACCTTTATTTTACAAATAAAGAAAGTGAGCCCAAAGGAAGATCATACAGAGACCTGGAAAAAAATTCAGAAGCCATCATTACCTGAGTGCCTTCTTTTTACAAAGAAGGAAAATAAAGCCCAAGTGTGTAACATGGGAGTTAATATGAGTGAAGACTTAAACTCTTATCTTCTTACTTCAGAGACAATTATTTTTCTACTGTACCACACTGCCTAGATAGGAGACCTGCCAAAATATCACATAAACAGTGTGATACAGAATGGAGTTCCAAAGTAGAACTAATACTCAAACCCAAATCTAAATCCAAGTCTAGAACTCTTGCACCATACCAGATATGTCCTCATATCTTCAGAGACAATCTGTGCTTAAAGGCAGATAAAGACCCATATTATGACCTATAAAGATTCTTTCCTATAAAATCCAATATCCCAGAATATGAAAATCACAGGATCAGTGCCAATTTCTCAACCAGTTTAAAACCTGCAAGAGAAATGATTCCCAGAAATGATTAGATGGGTAGGATTCCCAGACCAAAGGAGAATCTGCAGATCTATAACTTAACAGGTAGAGTTTGCCACCTGCCTAAGAGCAGCTGATTCCAGCAGCAGTCTACAGTTGCTCAGACCCAAAACCAGGTCGGGAACTAGCAGAGCTAGTTAAATTTTCCCAAGTTCATTGCTTTAACTCTGGAAGGAAATGTAGATGATAGTCTAATCTATATACCTTCTAAAATGAATAATCCAAACACTCATTATTTTCATGTGGTAAGATTCCTGATAAAGTAAAAAAGGCTTAGCAAAATAATTAGCTTTAAATATGTAAATTTTCTAATCATTCTTTCTGTTTATCAGTAGCCAGGTGTGGCAGGACCAAACAATGACTGCAGTGATTCATTTCATAATATCTGGTTTGAAGCAGTTAAAGCCCTTCCAATGATGTGTTTACTATTTAGAATTTTTGTCTCAGCAATTGCCATCCTTTCTCTATGAATATAAACTAAGTGTCATTGCTTGTTACAAAATATGTACTGGAATACACAATTAGTAATGGCCTGCTAGCCAATCTCAAAAGATCTATGATACTCTAATACATGAAGTACTGAAGAAAAAGTCCTCAATGAATGTTAGCTTGTTTACTAAATTTATCACATGTTTTTAGAGTGTCTAAGACCAGATTCAGGAAAGTCAAGAGCTAAGTCAGTAAATCAGCTTACAAAAAAACTTACATGCAGCTTTTATTTTTGGCTTTGCTTTGAGGGTCCCTGTGAGCTAATGGCCACCTATGCAAGGGAAAGTACACTGGGCTCTAAGAAAGTTTCTCTGAGTCCAAGCTGTCACTAAGAGAACTGCCCCAATATCTGCAAAGTCAGCCAGCAAATCAGGCTCTGCCCTGCAAATTAAGATGTTAAATTCATTCCAAGGAAAAATTATGCAAAACATCATTAATGCAACATCAATATTGCAAATTTAAACATGTCAATAAATGCAAATACCAGTCTTACCAGAACACTACATTTAAATATTTCCTCTGTTGATTTCAAATACCTTAGGATGCCACTAAATCAAATATGCAAAAGATCATATAATAACCAACACAAACCTAGAAGAATCTATGCCCAATGACATGTGCTAGAATTAAGGATAATGCTATTCATTTAAATTAGAAAAGTAATTTCTACTACAGTACACATTTCTGCATTTTAAAAAAATTCCTCTAAGCAGAATTTTAGAGCCACAAAGCGCAAACAATTCAGAAAGCAATATAGGATTTCCTATATTCCTAAATACCCTCAATGCCTAGTCTCCAAGTGATAAAAAGGTATTTCTCCAGCACTGGTAAATTAGTATACATATTCTATCATTTATATAATGCTCACAAGCAAGTAAATCTCCACTGGAACAAGAAAAAGGAAAAATAAACCATTTTCCTCTAACAAATATCTGACGGTGGCATGAAAAAAGAAGCAAAAATAACATCAGCTCTAGTCCTCTAAAGAACCTCTGAGTATAAAAAAAAAATTTTTTAATACCTTTAACATTTTTTGTTCTGGGGAAAAATTAAGTATTCATCAATTAGAAAATGGTCAAAAAATTGTGGAATTTGTGGAATATGCAATGGAATATTATTGGACTTAAAATGACATATTGCAAAGGTTAAGAAAAAGTTAGGAAGAATTGTATGAACTGATGAAGACTGAGATGAATAGAATCAGAGGAGGGAATATGTAAAGGAAAGCAACTGACAAAGACTTTAGATGTGACTTTAGCAGACTGGTGATGAATCAATTATGTCTCCCATCTCTGGTAGAGAGGTATAAGACTACGGAGTCAAAATGAAATATGTTTTCAGACACAGTTCATGTGCTTAAGTGTATTTAAGAGTAGGGAAAAGACTGTTAAGTTACTGGATAATGAGAAATAATACAATAAAGAAAAGAGTATCAATATATTACTTTAAAAATACACAGAGAAAAAAAATTCATTCAGAAGGGGACACAAAAATAATTTTATTATCACCTTAATAAATGTATATTTTTAAACTGCATGCACCAGAAGTTCAGTTTTAAATACAATCCTTTTTTTATTCATCCTTGCATATTATTCAATAAAGTTCAGAACCTCACTCACAGCCTCTGTTCCAACTTCTACCCTTTGAATAGGAGACTTCAAATACATAGATACTCCCTCAAACACCCTAAATTTCCAGTTCTTCAGGCCACAGAATTTCGAAGATCTCTTTCTGCAAGCTGAGATGGTCATGCCCGTAATCTTGCCATCACCCACAAACGCTCTACTTCCATGTTCATGAATTCCAATATTTCACAATCTTTTATCATTCTATCTCTCCACCTGCCTCACTGCTCTTAGCCCTGATCTTCCTCTTCATGTGATATCTAACCCTTCCACTCCTAAACTGTTTTTCTGGTTATCATTCCTACACTGACTATAATCTTTTCCCTTCTCTACACCTCTTGGTGAGTCATTTCAACTCTATACCAATGGATAATTGAATCCATTACCACGTGGTCCTATCACCAATCCTGCCTTCCTAAATCTCAACTTCTAATTTGTCTCACAATTGGCCACATGCTACTGAACAGCAGAAAATAGAACAAAATCATGGTATGTCCATACAAATTTGCTTCCTAATCTCAACATGGGACCTCACTGATGTTAGGCAACCCATTTTCATTTAATCAATTTTAATCTTAATCAGTTCACTATTCCACTCACCTCCCTGAGTTTTCCAAATTTTTCCATCTCTTTTTAGGTCTCCTCTGGCATCCTCTTCCACCCACTTTCTCTGATGAATACGCTGCCTCAAAAAAACTAAGGACATTTTCTAAAACAACTCTCCTTTTTCAGCTCACATCACTCAGAGACCTTCACCAATCTCCTACTTCACTGTCTCTCAGTGAATAGTCTCAATTTTTTTTTCAGTAAAACAGGCAATATTCTCAGGTGAGAGGGTGAGAGGATGGGAAGCTATGAGCAGTTTGCAAAGAAAGGATTGGAAAAACCACTGTGGTGAGTGGGATACTAAACAAATTAAGGAGGGGTAAAAGGATTGCTCTGCATCAGTGAGAGCCCAGTTGAGAATATTTAACAAAAATGTGTAATGGAACCAGTCAGTACAGTTTTATCAGTTTAGTCTGTTTCATTTGGCAATATATGAATAGGAAAAAAAGTCAGCAGTTGGTAGGAGCAGTCCAAAGTTTATCAAAGCTAGATCACCAACAGGATAAAGGGGACAAGAGACTTGAAAGAAGATGACAGGGTAGAACTGAACTGGTTCTCCCATGGTTCAAGATGGGGAAAGAGGAGACATAAGCCAAAGCAGAGGAAAGACCTGGGGAAAAAAACCAAGGGGTGGAAGGACTAAAGGTCTCCATAAGGACACAAGAACAAAGTTATGGGGTTGAAAGACAGAAGGAGGGATGGAATGACAACAGATTATGATCAGATGAGGGAATTTCAGAGTTGATGAACATGAAAGTGGAATACTTATAAGGTTAGGACGTTTAACGGAATATCATTATGTATGCTGAAGTCCTCTTACATAAGGGCAGGATTTCAGGAAGAGAGAAAAACTTAGGTACTAAACTCACTGAGAAAAGAAGGAAATTGTCCTGGAATTCAGTAGAAAATAGCTACTAGAAAAGGGAGGAGAGGTTCCTAAGCTACAGGAAAGAGAGTCTGAAAATAGCAGTGAGAAATAAGAAATATTCCCAGTTCCCCTCCTTGACCAACAAGTAAGAATACGAGGGAAAATGCTAACAGTGCTGGAAACTAGGGTGGCCAGGAAAACTGTGTCATCAGGAGGGAACCAGTTCTCAGTGAGTACAAGGAAACAGAGAAGTAATAAAAGAAAAGTTTTAAGATGAAGCATCTATGCAGCAGGTGTTCCAATCCCTAGGGGTATGGCCTCAAGATGGATTTCTCCCAGGACAGGAGGCAGCACAGTATAACTGGAAAGGGAAAAGGGAGTACATGCCTGGTGGAAGAACATTCAGGGAGGGAAACTAAAATACAGATGAAGTTGCAGGAGACCATAGTTGGTACTAGGAGGGAGCAAGATGGAACAGATGACCCAAGAAAGCCAGAATACTGTAAGTTTACTTCCTTCCCAGCAAGTGTATCCTACCTGGCAGGCTCAGGTGAGTAGACTGGAAATAAAAACAGAACGAGCCAAAGAAAGAACAAATGAGCACTAACAAGATATAAAGTGAAAGAGAAAAAAAAAATTACCTAAAAATTAATTAGTAATAATGTAAAAAGTTAAAGAATATTAATAAATGGTTTCTAATTGATTTACAATCTTCAAAGAATTAGTTTTAACCACATGGGGATTATTCTGTAATGTCATTTGGAGGTAATAAGACATGTTAATTATTGCAGCTACTGCTTTGTCTTCAATGAACTGAGTTTGTAAATTAATATCACTTATCTTCAAGGAGAGTTAAATGAGCACCCTATTGAGTATTATCTCATACTGAATAATCACAGTGATAATCAGTGCTGACAGTTTAAATAAAATTAATTAAACAAAAAGCAGACACTAAAGAACCTTATCTGGATTTTTAGACACAGAGAACTTTTTGTAATAGTTCAAACATGGTGTCCTAATTGACAGCACTGTCATGTATATTTTAACATTTAAAAGGAAAGGAAGAGATAATGCGGTTATTAGTCATCTTAACATTTCATTAAGTGTGAAGAATGTATGATAGTAAGAATCTTAGCACCAACAAGAGAGACTACAAATTTCCTTGAAAGCTAATTAACCCAATAAATGACCAATGTATAGTTGCAAAAACAATTTTCTTTAAATTCACACTGAAATTCTAGGGGAAAAAATCTTCAAAAACATAGTAAAACAAAGATGACCAAAATCTGGAATAATCAGTTTTGGAGGGCTACCACAAAAGGAATATACTAATACATGGTTCAGAAAGTTGCTAATTAACCCAACCATTCTGGAAAACAATTTGAAATTATGCTAAAGAAATGACTTAAAATAAACAACCCCAAGATCACATGCTAGGCATATATCCCAAAGAAGCCAAAGACAGAAAGGTCCCAAAATATTCATAGAAACCCCTTTTGTGGTCATCAAGAATAATATAGATATATCCATCTACAAACAAATTTTGGCGCAAGAATGTAACAAAATTAGTGCACTGGAAGATATGTTGAACATGAATTTAAGAGCATGAGATGTCTTATAATTAAAGAAAAAATAAGAAATCAGGAAAAAATATACAAAATGATTTCAACAATATGAACAGAATAAAAGTGAACACTGTATAATTATTATAATCAAGCACGTACAAAGAAGAGATGAGAAAATGTACCTCTCTCCCTTCTTTTCAAGACTGGGGGACAATGGGTATGGAACATTGTTGGTGAATTGTGTGACATTTCCTCTTTTTTTTATATCTTTTGTTTCAAGTGATAGATTGACTTTAGGCTTTAATAGCATCTTTTGTCTTACCTTCATTGCTACAATTCATTTTCATCTGTATCATCATAAGAGAAGGGAATTTACCTTATCCCTTCCTTTGATCCTTGGAGAGTAAATAGCTGGGAGCTATGAGGACCATGATTTCACTAGTTATCTTTTGTGCTGAAATCCTCTGTGGCACTGTGGATAGGGTGTGGGGCCTGGAGTAGGGAAGACTATTTCATCAAAAGGCTTCACCTTGTGTGGAACTGTTTGCTATCCTCTCTCCCTGTCACAATTGTAATTATTATATATCCAAAACACTATCCAATGATTCCAGCTGCCAAGGTTTGGGAGCTATGCCAAGAATTGCTTACTCCACTGGTCATGTGTTTATTATTTCAGATGCACAATTTAAAAATTTTAAAATAGACAGAAAGTCATCTATTCCTCCATCTCTACATTTCTGCTTTCTGCATGAACCACTCTACACCTGAAAAAAAATCCCCGGTTTCACTGCAATTTTCCACCATCTTGTCTATATAATTCTCACGCTAATGTTCTTGAATTCTTCCTTTAGTGATCTTAGCTCCAATCTTAAAGACATCAAACCTTCTTTTCCATCTTATTTTAATTCTAAACCACACAAATACCATCCAGCAGATCCCCAGAATTTCATGATTTCTAGAGATCAGCTAGGAAACTCACAACTTCTCAGCATCACATGTCCTTGGGGTTCTTCCTACTCTCTGCTGAAGAGGATGTGGAGTAGAAATCTAGAAGTTCCTCTACCGTCTATTTGAGGAGGGCTCCCAGAGAATTCCCACCCAGTTTCCCACCAGGTTGATCCCCTGAATTTCAAGATCTTCAGAAACTTACCATTCTGTAGGATTAAATCAGTTTTATAAGTCACTTCTCAGATGATCCCCACCTCAGCATCAGGACAAGGTATGACCCTCCCCTTTCAGCTTCTTTGTAATGTGTAGTCTTCACCCATTAGATTTTCAGAGCCTTAAGGGCAGAGACTATCTTGTGCCTTTCTTTATTTCCCAGTCCTTCCCCTAGCACAAAGTAGGCACTTAATGTTTATGGACTCTGACCCTCTAACTCTGAATGGAAGTTCTCACATCCAATCTAGATCTCTAGAAATGTAGCTGCTATTACTGCACTCTGGTTCTTTGCTACTAAAGAGTCCTCGCTTTTGTTTTACTCCATAATAATGCATAGACACTACAGCAGGTTTTCACGGTTTAATTTTTGTCTAAATTTGGTTTTGGCCTTTGTATCCTCTTTTCCTAAAAAAAAAAAAAAAAAAAAAAAAAAAAAAAAAAAACACGCCTTACACATAAAAGGTGTCAAATAAATGTTAGTTTAATTTATTTTATTGGGGACTCTTCTTTAATTATTCAGTTCTTTGGTATGTTATTTTCCCTTGAAATTTTCCCTATGAATGCTTCTTTCTTTCCCTCTCTTTTTGGTTGCTGTTATCTTATTCTGTCAAAGTTGTTTTGAAACAGTGTCACAGACTTCACCTTACTCTTAACCACTAACTATTGCTATAATCTGCTATCTTCCAAGCTTTCCTAATATTTCTGCCTATGCTTGTCAAGATAATCTATCCCTTCTCTGATAAGTGAATTCCTCCACAGCCTTTAAAATCTAACCCAGACATTGCCTTCTCTAGGAAAGCTACCCTGACTTCCCATCTTGAAGCTGCATATCCAACTTTCTTTTGTACCACTGTAATATGCTTATTTTATTTGAGTTATCTGTGTATCCTAAGCTCTTGAACTATAAGCTCTCCGAGAGCAGAGTTTGCTCGTAACTAAACTTTGTATCACCAAGACTTTCATACAACAGTCAATAAATGTTTGCTGAATTTAGTTCTCTGCTTTGAGGTACCTACAAAAATAATTCAATCGCGCATTCAAAATTAGTCTTCTGAGCAAATACTTTTTGATACAGTAACTCAAGAAATAACCTTGAAATATAAAGTACTTTGCAGACCTCTAACAAAGCAACTTAAAGAGATGGGATTTAATATTAATGCTTCCCATGATATTCCTTTTTAATGTTTCTAGCAAACTATTATTCAAATTTATGGCTGCAGCAGAACACCTTTTTTTGTGTTCCTTCTCTCAAGTCATTCTGAAAAAAGGTTATTCACATTATTAAGCAATTTTACATGCAAAGAATATGTGTGATTGCTATCTTACAGCAAAGCATTTGTAATAGAAAAATAACATATTGGTCCATACAGAATAAACAACAAAAAGTAATACTTTGTTAGTTCTCTATGAAAAGCAATCCTGTATCCATTAAAAGAATTCCTGTTCCTTTACAGGCTTAAGAAGAAGAAATTTAGCTAGCTTGGGTTCTCTCTCTCTCTCTCTCTCTCTCTCTCTCTCTCTCTCTCTCTTTCACTCACTCACACACACACACACACACACACACACACACACACACACTCACTCTCAGCAGCTACAATAATATAATCCCACCAATCAGGAGAGAACATGTTTGTGTATACATATATAACACAGCAATGACTATAAAGGAAGAGAACAGTTTTTGTCTCTGAATCAGAATTGTCTTTTATCTGTATTTCTTGCTAATGGTACCCTTGTTGAATAAATCTGAGTTCTAAGACTCAGCATCCTTTCTACCTGCTTGACTACATATTGATCTAGATCTCTAGTGCTACCTGATCCATTTTTTCTGCTAGCTGATCTGACTTCTTGCTTGCCATGTCTTTCTTTCTTCTTGCTTGCTATGTCTAGACATAGCCCCAGACTTGCCCATTCTATACAGAACCTGTTCTGCTCCTGTTTAAACAGTTTAAGAATGGATTGAAATTCCAACTGTTAAGGATTCTAGGCATAGAACTATAAATTAGGTGATGTCAGATAAACTTCAAAGTTCCACATAGAGGAATTAGTCTATAAAACAACAGCCTGACTAGGTACAATGAAATGTTTCTCAAATTTTATGTCAGCTTATATAATAGAAACCTGAATATTGTCTAAATCCCTGATCTTATCCACATGAGCTTTTAGACAACTTGCTGGAGAGCATGAATTGACCAAATGAAAAAACTATATTTAATCAGATGCAAAAAACCACTGAGACCTAAACATTCTTAAATAAACTGAATCCTAGTCACTTAGACACTAATGGAAAATTAAGCAGATAATTATGTCCTCGGATTTAAGAGTTTTTCTTCTAAGAAATGGATTAAGTCACTTTAATATTGTACATTTCATTACAAATGCTAAAAGATAATGGTGAAAGGTAACCCATAATGTCCAAAAATGTTATCCTAAAATTTTTAATATTGATCAAACTAAAAGAAATTGCTAGTTATTTCTATGTCACAATATGACTTTTTACCATTTAAATCACTGACATTTTATGTACTACTTGACATATATTTTCTTATTTAATATGTCTTTGAGGGCAAGGGTCATGATCATTTATCTTCTTAATGCCCATGGTACTAACAAGAGATGTTGCCTTGTACAGGTTGGCGTTCAATAACTGAACATGCTTCAATGTTCTGTTTTAGGGATAATCCACATAGTTAACTGAAAGGTATTCCACGTCGAATATATTAACACTCATTGACTTCATTAACTACAAAAGATTCTCCCAAAATATTTAAACAAGCAAATAATTATTTCAAAAAATATTTAGCTTTACCATTAGAAAAGCATATTTTGAATAGAAAATAAAGCTTAGTTTGCTTTGAATTAGCAACTACATGTTCCTAAGAGATAATACAACTGCTATTTTTGGACTTAACATTTAAGCCATGCCGTTCAAAACAAAAACATGCCTATTTGATCAAATTAAAACTGACCAACAAATGTAGGTTAAAAACATTTTCATGCGTGTTAAGAATATTTATTTTCTTTTGCCAATGGAAAGCAATAATGTAAACTCTTCAAAAAGCAATAATGTAAAAAATTCAATAACGTTTTGGCTATTTTTAAAATACTACTATGCCTGCACATGCAAGTTTCTTTAAATACTGAAGTTAGAGCAATGAAGCAGAATTGTTAGATGAGATCAAGACACAGTATAAATCAAGAATAACCTTACCATATCATCAGTCAGTGTCCTAATATTTAAATGCTGTAAATATAAAAGAGATCAATCGTTCAGTGATTTACAATGATACTTTTTCCTGCTTTTAGATGCTAAAGTATTTTGGGGAAAAAAAGAGCATTATACTTTAGCAGGATTAAATTCTTGGTAATTTTTTAAAGAAATATATTAAAGTATCTTTATATTCTCATCAAAAAAAAAGAATTTCAAACTTCTATGAAATTGAATAAGAAGTTATTTTACTAACATCTTGAATTTTCAACAAAAATCCAGGAACTGGAAACTTAAACACCATATATTCCCTCAATTAGTAAATTTTTTAAAATGGAACCACAAAAGATGCAGTTATATGCTTAAGTTAGAATTTCAATGTTACTCTTCACTTAAAAAGAACCTATGAAACTTTAATTCAAACATGCAAAACAACACACTTTGCTGGCTCATTTTTTTTAAAACAATGCTATACAAAAAGTATATAAGAAATAATGTTTATGGTGCAGTGAATAGAGCACTGGCCCTGGAATGAGGATGGACCTGAGTTCAAATCCAGCCTCAGACACTCAACACTTGCTAGCTGTGTGACCTTGTGAAAGTCACTTAAACCCAACTGCCCTGCCTTTATACCCCCTCCCCTCTAAAAAAAAGAAATACTGCTTGTACTTATAACACTTCTGGTTGATTTATTTACCACTGTTAATAGTGGACATTTTTTATTTTATTTCTAGACTCAGAGAAACTCTTTGTCAAGGCAATTCAAAGAAGGTATCATAAAACTGGTTTAGAAAAAGAATAAATTGGTTTTCTGCAAAAAATACTGAGCAAAAGAAAAATAAGTAATTCAAGAAAATGGAGAATACAGATTTTTCAAAGCCTAAATAGTCAAACACATTCTTTTATTCAAGGAGGAAAAACAGATGACAGTACCATTTCTTGTCCCTCTCCCTCAAAGCACTGTAGTCTCTTCAAACCAAAGGAAAGAAAATTTCAGGGAAACTATTTTAAACCAATAAACTAGTTCTTTCCCTTTATATAAAATCTGAAGTGAATCCTATTGAAACTAGCAGAAAGAGGTTCACAACGTGTTCTGAAACCGCTAAAACTGCCTTTTTGTCTACTCCTTCACCTCATCTAACTTAAAATAATTTTAAATTGTAGAATAGAAATAGCTTCGCAAATATTTCTCTGCTGTTTATTCTAACTTTCAACCTTCCTTTCAAATTCAAGCATTGTTTAAAAAAATCTCTAAATCCCCTTTGACTCTAGAGATAGAAGCAAAGAAATATTTTTTCTTTTTTAAAATGTATTTTCTTTATTTTAACATTCTTTTTTTAGTTCTGAGTTCCAAATTCTCTCTTCTTCCTAGCCCTTCTCCATCTACTGAGAAAGCAAGCAAAATAATATCAATATCTGTGAAATTATGCAAAATGTTTCCATATTACCCATAGTGCCCCCAAAATATTTACATATTAGCCGTCTCTCTCTCTCTCTTTCCCTCTCTCTCTCTCACACCACACACACACACACACACACACACACACACACACACACACACACACACGGCCAGAAAATTATACTTCAGTTTTTACTTAAAATTAATCAGCTCTCTCTCTCTGGAGGTGGGTAATATTTTTTGTCATTAGTTTTTATTTTCTCTACCTATGGAAATGATCAAACTTGGAAGGATAGAATAAAAATGATTAACCAAAGATTAGAGCCTAAATAGGAAGAAAGCACCTAACTAAGCTCAAAAAGTTCAAATCATGTATTCAGAAAAAAACTAAATCTCAAGGAACTGGAAAAAAAACATAAAGATATGACTACCGAATAACTGACAATGATATCTGTGGAACTATGTTAAACAGGAATAATACCAAAAGACTAGAAATAGATAAATGGATAAATGTTTTCCACCTTCTCCTCCTTTATTAAATTAATGAAACTCCTGGTAAAATTATAAAGGTGATTATGACAGATGTGGGCTAACTTAAGAAGGGAGCATGTGATCATTAAGAGACTATAGTAATTCAAGCCAGACTAATTTTGCACTTTCTTTTTAGACATCATTACCAGATGAAAGGAAATGCCTTTAATGTAATACAGCTAGATAGGCTTCCTAAGGGCAAATGCCAGACTCTCTTTGAATCTTTTCAATGTAGGAGATAGAGATGAGCTAGATCAGGGAGTAGTGTCAAACCAAATAGAAAAGGATCCCTCTGAGCAACAGTTTGACTTAGAAAACCACAAATTAACATAATCTATGTTACATTATATTTTTATTTGTTTTATTAAACATTTACATTTTAATCAGATTGAGGTGAACTCTGGACTTTTGCTCGTTTCTAAATTTGACATATCTTGGGCTAGATAAGAGTAGATTCAGGTGAAATTTTAAGGCTGAATACCCAGTAACAAAGAAAATATAATTAAGTGCTCAGTGTTCTGTATTACATGGAGAGAAGTGTCTAGAGGCCTGCTGGAATACAGTATCGCTGACCTTCTTTTATTTACCATTTTTATGAAAAATTTGAATAAAGGCATAGATGACATAAATAATAAATTTCCAAAGGACAAAGCTGGAAAGGGCAGATAATAGGATCATTGACAGAATTATAATCCAAATACAACTCAACAAGGAGAAAGCTTTCCATGAAGCATGCACAGAATAAAGACAGACAAAAAGACAAGAAATTGAAGGTCATATTTAGGGAACAGGCACATACTATAATTCCAGTTTGCCTAGTGCTTGGAGTAATTTCAAATAAAGCTCAAAAGGTAGGTTAACGTCAAATAATAGAAAGCCTTGAATATCAAATTAAAGAATTTAGATTTGCCCCCTAGGCAACCAATTAAATTGTTATAACAGCCTAGAAAAGAAGTAGTAATGGCCTGTACTATGTCAGTTAGTATTGGAAATCAAAAGGTTATGTTCCAAGGTGGAGTCTTCAGTTCCTTCCATTGTTGGTAATGTGGTAGAAATGATGATGAAGATCATTAACCCACCAAATGGAAATACAAGATGTCCCTTGTACACCAGGTGTATATAGCTCTACTCTCTCTTCTAATGCCATGCTTAACAGGAGAAACCCTTTGGCTCTATTTACTAAATTAGGGCCAGATTCCCTTGCTGCATTTGCAGCACTTTCAAATATAGATAAGCATTATTTAACCGGAAAATTTTCAGCATGGGAGGTACTGAATTATTCCTAAGGGGGTGGAGCTGAAAGCAAACATATGGCTGCATGTGAATGGTATGATCTGTACTAGCAAGGGAGGGCTTCTGGAGTTTGGGGTCTTGACCCTTTGGCTCCTGTCCCTCTCTCATTCACCAGTTGAGAAGGGTGTAGGAGCCTAGTGACTCTGCTCCTACTTTTCTTCCCTCTCCTTCTGGCAGCCCAAGAGAACTGTACACTCCCCTGCTGAATGTGCCTGCAGATCTGAATCTGAGTGACTAAAATGAGTCAAGCAGCAGCAGGACTTTGCTCTCTCTCCTTCTCTTCCCAGTACTACACATTAAGAAGTTTACCTTACATCTAAATAGACCCTGCTGGATTTTAAAAAGGAATTACAATAACCAACCCAACTAATATTTAGAGAAATAATTTAAGCTTTATATGTTCGTGACAATTATTCTGGTTTTATTACATAAAACTTATTAGTAAACTTAAATGCTGATTAGTCAGCTAACAATTACCATGATGGTTTTAGGAATTCAATTTATATTGACTGAATTGGTATGATAAAATAAGAATTACTCTACAGAATATGAAAAACATATTCTGATAATGCCTATTAAACAACCTTCTGTGGAACAAACTGCAGCTATTTTGTGGTTTCAGCTTGGCTGGCGCACAAAAAACAGGCCAAAAGATACCAAGAATACTGATAACCTCAAAAGATTAAGAGGAAAGCAGATTCAGCAGCTGGAAGTTATATGTTGTTCCCATTCCTCAAAAGTCTCAACTGAAAAAAATATGTGAGAAGAGGGACAAATCAAAAATGACTTCAAGTGTTCAATAAAAAAAAAAAAATTAAGGACCTACTATGCACAAGGAATTGTGCAAGGAACTAAGAAGATGAAAAGCAAAACTAAAACTATAATCCCTGCTATAAAAAAACTTACATTCTATTACAAAAGGAAATGGACAAAAAAATTTTTTTAATATAAAGTATATACAAAAATTATACAAAGTAATTTCAAGGAGAAAGTATTAAGGCGGAAGATTTCAGAAAAGGTCTCATTTAAAAAGTGGCACCACAGTTGCATGTAGAAGAAAGCTAGGAATTCTAAGAAGCAGATGTGAGGGTCAACATTACAAACAAGGGGGAATCACTGTTCAGAGCTCAGAGGTAGGAGCTTTATGCAAGAAACAGGTCAGCTTGACAGAAATGAAGCCTGTATGAAGGGTTCTTGGCAGAGCTACAAGTGATTAGAGGTACAAAATGATATTTTCAAACAGTCAGCGTGTGAATTTGTTTTCACAATTTTGTTAAAATGGCAAGTTTTTATTTTCAAGGGGAAGAGGAAATAAGTAGGAACAGAGAAGAAAAAAACAAAGAAAACCAAGAAAAGTGTCGATGAAACCTTTAAAAAATACAAAAAAGCGAACTGAAAGAAGGGTAGGCAATGGAAGGAAAGCAAGTAGAGTAGTTTTGTTACTATCGTGGCAAATTTAATTTATAATTTTTTAACTGGATGTCATAGAAGTCCACACTTCCATATACAATCCTTTTTCCTTTATGTAACAATGTCCATGTTTATTAAGTTCAAAATATTTTATAAAAGAAAAAAGTGAGTGAAGGGACAGTAACATAAAGTATAATATACAGACAGACAGGAGACTGACTGTGGAGGACTCTGAAGATTTTGTATTTTATTCTGTCTAGAATATACAAATAGGTAGCTACCAAAGGTATTTGAAAAGGGATGCGGAGACATAGTCAAACCTGTATTTTGGGAACATCAATTTCAGCAACTGCCATAGAGGATGGCCTAGAGAAAGGAGAGGTTGGAAGCCATAAGACCAATTAAAAGGATATTACCGTAATACAGGCAAAAGGTGAAAAGGCCTAAACTAAGATGGATACAGGCCATGTGAGAGGAGAACAGTGATACCTTTAACAGAAACAGGGAAGTCAGGAAACAAGAATAGGTTTGAGAAGAGAAGATAATGAGTATGAGTTTAAATGTCTTGAGTTTAATTAAGGGACAAGAGGGACATCCAGGTAGAGCTGATGTAATGGATAGCAGCTATTACTAACTCCATTGTCTGTGGATATGATAGTCACCTATTTATGCCTTGAGTTATACTTTTCTTCTTACGTTCAGTTTCCCAAAAATTAGCTTCTCCCTTATCTGATCAGTTTGGCACTGGGAAAATGTACTCCCAGTAACCATTTAGTTTTAATTAGTAGACCAAGCAGTAGAACTTGGGGGTACAGGAAGCTGAGACTGAAGACCAGCTGGGATGAAGACCAAATGTGATGCATTAACATTTGGGGGCCAGCAAGAACGGATCACAGGGCTGCTGATTTCCATTTAAGCCTTTGGATTTTTCAGTTTGCATCTCCACCTTTAAATCCCTTAGATAAGTAACTTTTAGCACCTTGTAATTTGAAATAAAAAGCTGATCAGCTTGGACGGTTAGGTGATACAGAAGGTATCACATGCCAGACAGACCAAACCACTACCCCCTCTCAAACCCTAGTGCAGACAGCATTTAAGTGAGACCAAAAGCCTGAGAATGGTAATGCTCCCAAGACCACCAGCTCTGCTTATAACCCCTCATACGTTGGTGGGGACAACCCCAGAAGTAACACCAAGGTAAAAAAAAAAAGGACAGAAACATATTGTTTGAAAGAATGGTTATAAATATAATTGAACATATCATGAAAGCCAATAGAAAAACATCAAAACAGAGAGCAAGTCGTGAACACAGCACCAAGTGCTACAGAAAGATCAGAAAGAATGAGGAATAAGAAAATGCCATAAGAATTGATAATAAGGTTATTAGTGACCTTTAAGAATAGCTTCAGTGGAGTGGTAAAGTTAAAAATCAGAGGGCTGGTAAAAGCAGAGAGAACAGTCAATTTATTCATAAAGTCTAGCAGTGACAAAGAGAATGATAGATCAGGGCATTAAAACTTCTGAACATTCTCCCTTAAAATCTCTCAGGCATCCATATTTTCCTTTCTAATCCCACTGCAACTAGCCTAGCCTAGGTGATGGGCCTATCACCTTTAAATAAACTAAAGCAACCGCCTAACTAGCTTCCTTATCTCCAGTTACCTCCCCCCTCACTAAATATAATAATGATAATAATAATAATAGGACCAAATTGCTACCTAATTAATGTCTTTAGTGTACAGATATGACTATGATATACAACTGCTTTTTTAAAAAAAAGTTTCAATGACTCCCTGCAGCTTACCAAATAAAGTCTAAATTCTTGACCTGTGCATTCAAGGCTCTCCACAATCCAGTTCCAACCTGCCTCATCTCTGATTTCTCTTTTCATCTAACACACACTCCAGACAATATAGCCTGATCACCATTCCTTTTACCACCTCCTTGCTTTTATTTATGCCATTCCATACACCAGTATTATTTTTATGATGTATCCATCTTCCCCAAGTATCCACCTTCCACCATCCTTTAATCCTCATCTTAATTACAATTCTTCATGTAGCTATCCCCTGATTTCCCGATTAGACAAATTCTTCCTTCTCAGGGAACTAAATGTATGCCTCACTGATATATTTATGTTATGTATGTATTATAATTATGTAGTTATCGTATCTCCCCAAGTGTCTTCAACATATATTTGGTGCTTAATGGCTACTTAATTTTAAATAGATGATGGTAAGACAGCATCAATAACCTGACTTTATCTAAGGATGGGTAATTTTCCCAGAAGCCTAAGGTTTCCTCTTAGAGTCTTCTTCAAACAATATTCAATATTTTTTTTTAATGCCAACAGGAACAAAATGAAAACTATGTAACAATGGGTGTTCTCTAAGTTGTGCGGTGATTTATGTTAATTTGAGACTTCCTAAACTTCAGTTTCTCACTGTTTATATTCAACTTAGATTACACAGCCTTCTACCTATGCATCTTTAAAATACAAGGTTTAATGGCTTCATTGTAAGAAACAGAGAATGGGTATTACAAAGAAAAGTGTGAAAAACCCATCCCCTCCCCTGCCTCTCTGTTGTAAAAAAAGGCAAGTAAGACCCAAAGGGATTAGGCAGCTAGCCTACAGTGGCATAGTTAATGGCAGATAGCATAGACAAGGCCCAGACTCTTCATTTACACCACAGTGCTTCAGGGATACATAAATGTATATCAGACCAGTAAATTACAGCAAGGCCCCCTATTGGTACAAGTAATGAAAACTTCACTCAAAGTTATACTTATATAAAATATGGTAAATAAACATGTCCTGTCATCTCCAAAATCTAGCACAACAATGTACTTCACACTGTAGACTTTTTCATGACTGTTTGTTGTACTAAAACAGTTTCAACCTACAAGAACTTTATAATCAAATAGAAAAGAAAGGGTCTATATGTAAGAGACCAACAAGATCAAAAGGTAATTCAAAAGTGACAAATGTAATGCCATAAGAATAGGGCTAGAGTTGAGAACTGAAGGAAGCAAGAATGAGAATAAATAAGACCATGCTTACCACACCCTTCATATGCCCAGGCCCAGGACTAGATAAACAAAGATGAAAGAAAACATTTAACACCAGAACTCTTGGTTGAAAAAAGGTGCCATACTATGGTAGGGAGACCCATCCTGCCCTACCAGAAAGTTAGAGGGGTGATAGGAGAGAGCCAATTGGGGGAGGGGCTTTACTGTTTTGGGGTTGTGGGTTGGGGAAAGACGGGGGAAAAAAATTTTGTAACTCAAAATCTCGTGGAAATGAATTATGTAAACAAGAAAATAAATAAAATAATTCAGGAAAAAAAAACCTTAGAATCTCTATCACAAAGTGCAGGACCTTAGAAATCATCTAGTCCATCCTCCTCATTTTACCAATAGGGAAATGAAACCAGAGAAGGTGACTTGTTCTGGGTCACAACCTGGGTATTCGACATAGCTATGGCACTGAATGCCAGTCTGGCAGTCTTTGAGTGTATGTGTTTCTTTTATACCAAACTCTTACAGTTGTCTGTGTCAAGTGGAGATTTGTTTTTCAGGTAGAGCTGCTTAAAACCAGGGATGGTAAGGAGTGATTTTAACACACTTACACACACACACACACACACACACACACACACACGCGCGCGCGCGCGTGTGTGTGTGCTGTGTTTATGAATCAAGGCTTGCTCCTGAAGGCTTAAAAACTCCACCTTCCAAAAATAAAAAATTTTAAAAATTAAAAAAAAAGAAATGTGCCATAGTAGAACATGGCATATTTGGAGAACAATGAACTGCCATGGCTCAAGATAATTCCAATTGGAGAGTTATGGGAGATAAATTCTGAAAAAGTGGCTGGAAGCATATTGAGGATGGTTTGGAATGTCAGGTAGGGACTTCAGCCATAATCCTGTAGGAAACAGAAGAGCTTTCAAAAGCTGAGGAAGTGACATGGTTAAACCAATATGATAACAAGGATAATCTAGCTGTAGGGTATAAAATGGATTACAGATTTAAACATTTATTCAAATGCTTAGTTCATTTCCAAGAGTTTCAATAATTTATCTTACAAGCATAGTACCTGAAGACAGTTCATTATCTCAAACTACATTATGACACAGTGTCTTATTTTACAAAATGACAGAATGACAGTTTGCTGACTTACCCAGCAAGCGTCACTTTACTTTTAATTATAATTTGTGATCATGAACGTGTTGAGGTGTCACTCAATTAAAAAAATTCACACACCACTGCATTCCTTTCCTCCTATAATACTTAGAAAAATATACTTTGTAAGCCTAATGGCAGCATGCTCTGTCCATACCTGTATTTATTTTACTATTAGTCATCCAGAATCATAGAAAACAGTTACAAAGATCATCCACAGTCATTCCCAGACACCAGACTGCAGAGATCAAATACTTAAAGGGCTCCAAAGAAGATTTCACAATTTACCATCCAAGTCCCCACACAAGGCTAGTTATAAAAATATCAATGACAAAATAAAACTGATCACTTATATAGTCTAAATAAGCCTTTAAACTGTTTTGAGTTCAGGGCTAGAATCAGTGATTTGTTTGGAGTAGTTTGTTGGGTTTAAGAGGTTTGGGAGGGGTTAAGAAAGGCAGATTATAATCTACAAAGAATCCAAAAAGAAGGGAGAAAAAAAGACTGTTCTATTCCTGGTGCTCCTTGAATACAGGTCTTCTGCTCTATTCACTGTTTTAAGACCCTAATTTTATTCACTCACAGTCTTTCCTTGGTCTTACATCACCAACTACCTAGGGGACATTCTACTTGGATGTCCTTTAGGAATTTCAAACTCAACATTGACAAAAACAGAGTTCATTACCTGTCCCCTTGTCCCCCAAATCCATGACTCTTCCAAAGTCTATACATGTTTCCAATCCCCTGCTTTACAAAAGTGTTTTCCACATTCTTCCTGATCCATACATCCAATCATTTGCCAGATTCTGTCATTTTTAACTCCACCACACTTCTTGCATATATCACCTTCTCTCCACTTCCAAGGCTAGCACCCTAAATCAGTCCTGTCTTCCGAACAATTACAATCTTCTCCTAATTGGTCTCTCTGCCTCGAGTCTTTTCCTGTTCCAATCAATCCACCACACCACTGCCAAAATATTCTATCTAAAATATAGTCGGGACCATATGATTTCCCTAATTAATAAACTCCAGTGACTCCCGATTACTTCTAGGATCAAATATATACATGTTTGACATTTAAAGTCTTTCAACAACCTGACTCCAATCTATCTTTTCAGCCTTAATACGCACTGCTTTTCTTTGACTAAACTGAAGTTCAGCCAAACTAGCCTTCTTATCCTTCCTCATATACAATACTCTGCTTCCTATCTCTGTGCCTTCACATTGGCTGTTCTGTACAGACCCTCCTTATCTCTGCCTCTTGGAAACCATACTTTCCTTCCAGATTCAGCTAGAAGGCATCCTTCTGCACTAAGCCTTTCCTTCAATCAATCATCAACCAACAAGTATTTATTTAATGCCATTTTTGTACCAGGTACTGTGCTAGAGGCTAGAGATTTACACACAAAGAAAAAATGCCTCCTCCAAAGGAGCTTACATATTTATGTATAATTATACACAGCATAGCATACTACTACAGGTATAAACACATTTATAGCACATATATAAAGGCAGCTAAGTGACACACTACATAGGGTGCTAGACGTGGAGACAGAAAAACCTATGTGACACTTGAGCAACTATCTGAATCTCTCTTGACCTTAGTTTGTCATCTATAAAACGAGGGTAATAATAATCCCTGCTTTACAGAATTTTTGTGAGGATAAAATAATTTTTATAGACTGCTTTGCAAACCTTGCTACACAAATGCTATTATTAAGATTACAAAATGAAAAAATACAAATATACCTAGTTAGATACAAGGAAGGTAGTTTGGGATGGAGAATAGCAGCAGTAGAACAGAACAAGAAAGTTGCATGCAGAAAAATTACAACACTTGACCTCTGTCTTAAAGAGAGGAACTCTGACATGAAGGGAAAAACAAAGTGTATTTCAAGCACAGTAGGATGGTTAGTGCAGATGGAGCATTGAATTTTTGGACAAGAAAGTGTTGTTTGCTTGAATCAGGGAGTAGAAGATGGAGAATAACGGCAAATGAGCCTGAGCTCCTCAGTGAATTCCGTGAGTAGTCTCTAAAAAGTGAATCTGAACAGACTTTAGAGTGACAGAATCCATTGGGAGACAGAGTGTGGAAGATTCCCAGTCCAGGAAAGTGCACATGTAGGACTGGGCAAAGGGAGTACAAAGCACATAGGCTGCACTAGCAGAGACCTGAGACCAGACCACAGGGAAGCAAGAGCAAGCCCCAGTTTCACGGATCCCTTAATGCCAAAGGGAGCATCGGTTAGAGCTGCGTAAGAGAAAGCACAGGGCCCACCAGCAGCAACAGCAGCTTTTCCTGGGGCCATCAGCCCACAGCCTGGATGTTTAAAAATCACCTATGTGAACTTCCAGGGGCCAAGATGGCAGGGTAAACCTTAGCTGCTCTAATCCCCTCTCCCTAACCCTGAAAACCTAGAAACTATTGCCCCCGTGTAAAATCCTAAACTAGTAGAAGCAGTGGCAGGCTTTGGAGTCCCAGGGGAAGGATGTGACTGAAGCTGTGCTGAGCCTGAAGTGAAGGGTGGGAGGAGCCCCAACAAACCCCAGCTTGGCTGACCAGTGCAGGGTGCAGAGCGGGGCCAAAACCCAGGGTGGTGGAGTCAGCAAGGACTAACAACAGAAGCCTAGATATGCCTTAACACAATCAAGGAAACCTGCAGACACCAGTGTACCAGGCTGTCAGCAGCTGAGTTTGCCCAAGCTCTAGCCCAGGGACACAGAGGCAAAAACCTGAAGTGGCCAGACCACCCCTCCACCACACCTTACTCTGTGAGCCTCAGGGTAACACAAGGGGAAACACTAGGAGTCCTGGCCTTGGCTTCAGTCTAGACACCCAGAGGTTACAGCACAAAGTCAACAATGAGGCCCTAGCTCCCAGTGTGAGAAGCATGGGTCAGAGCCCTCTGTACCCCAGAAGCAGAAATCCACTTTAAAAGCCAGGAAATAGGCAATCACAATGGGAAAGATGAAACTTGCAAAGAGAAAACCAAAGACAATTGAATCTTTTTATTGTGAACAAGAAGAATCACTTTCAGGAGACACCACAGACTCTATATCCACACCTGAGTCCACAGAAGTAAACATGAACTAGTCTCAAGATCAAAAAGCATTCATGGAAGAGCTCAAGAAAAAATTTTAAAGCCAAATTAGAGAGGCAGAAGATAAACTGACCAATTCTTTTAAAATTACATTGGCCAAAATGGAAAAAAAAAATCTCACTGAAGAAAACAAATCCTTAAAAAGTAAAATTTGTGAAGTGGGACAGGAGGTTCAAAATCTAACAGTAGAAAATATCTCCCTAAAAATGAAATCTGAACATATGGAAAAGGAGCTTCAAACACCAATCAAGGAAAATAATTCACTAAAAATTAGAATCAGTCAAGTTGAAGCTAATGACTGACTCTAAGCTGCATCAAGAATCAGTCAAACAAAACACAGATTGAAAAATTAAAAGAAAATGTAAAATATCTCACTGGGAAAACAACTGACCTAGAGAAGAGACCCAGGAAAGATAATCTAAGAATTACTGGCCTAACAAAAAGCTACAATGAAAAAAACAGCCTGGACAACATCCTCCAAGAAATTATCAAAGAAAACTGTCCTAAGGTCCTAGAGAGTAAAACAGTTATCAAAAGAATTCACTGGCCTCTTCCTGAAAAAGATCCCACATTAAAAACTCCGAGAAATATATTAGTCAAATCCCATTATGATAAGGTCAAGGAGAAAATACTGAAAGCAGCCAGAAAGAAACAATTCAAATATAGTGGAACTACAGTCAGGATCACACAGGACCTAGCAGCTTGTACATTAAAAGATCAGAGGGACTGGAATATGATATTTCATAAGGCAAAAGAGCTAGGACTACAACCAAGGATCAACTACCGGGCAAAACTGAGCATAATCTTTCAGGCAAGGAGATGGTCATTCAATGAAATAAGGGACTACCAAGCTTTCCTGATGAAAAAGCCAGAGCTCAATGGAAAATTTGATCTCAAGATACAAGACTCAAGGAAGACATAAAAAGGTAAACAAGGAAAACAAACACACATACACATGCATGCATACAAATGCACAAACTTGTGATTCAGTAAGAGCAAACAGTTTACATCCCTATGTGGGAAGCTGATACCTGTCAATATTGAGATTTATATAATTATCGCGACATTTAAAAGGGATATACATAGATAGAGGGTGTGGATATAAATGAACTAATCTGATAATAAAAAACCTTATTAAGGGGTGTGAAGGGAGTATAATAGGAGAAAAGGAAAGGAGAAGGCAGAAAAGAGTAAATTATGCCACACAAAGAGGCATAAAAACAGACTATAGTCGAGGGAAAGAAAAGAAGGAAACAAACTTTGTATAAATTTTACTCTCATTGGTTTTGGTTCAAGAAGGGATTCACATAATCAGTTAAGTTTAGGATTCTAACACAGAAAGACACAAAAACTCATTGTAGTAGAGGGAAAGGAAGGAGGGAGAGGAGCACTGTACGAAATTCACTCCATCAATCTGGGATCAATGAGGGAATAACATGCTCCCTTAAGTATAAAAATCTATTGTGCCTACAGGCAGTAGGAAGGGTAAGGGGGAAATGAGGGCAGATGGTTAGGAGGGAGGGAAATAGTAGTAAGGGAAAAGGGTAAGTAAAGGGAGAGAGATATATAGGGAGGGAATAGTGAAGAAGGTTTTAATGGGAATCTGAAGCCCTTTCCTGCCCCATACTTTGCTTAAGTGGCTCCGAGAATGTTCACATGGAGTCCATTGGCAAGAAGCTTGTTTTTTGGGGGGGAATGGCCACACTTTGTTGCTTTGTAATTGGACAGTGGTTCAAGAGGGCTAACCCAGGAGAAGCCTATATATACACCCTGATGTGAGGCTTTGCTTTGGGACTCACTTTGAGAAGAGTTGTGTGATTTGACCACATGAGACTCTGGGAAGCCGTTGAGCCCCCCGGCTTTGAAAAACCCAGATGTGGGGCTTCTCTCTCTGGTAACTTGAATTGGTAATGGATGTGATGGTCAGATGGTCAGAAGCCCATCTGCTGATCTATTTCTTGGTCTGCTTGTAACTTGTGCTTGTAAGTTGTGTTTGCGTTCTCTGAAGTTCAGGGTGCTGACTTTTCCCCCTGAACTAGATAAATGATATGTTTGTTTGATTAAAGAAAGATTGCTAATTCATTTTGAGTTGCTTTCCTTTAGAAAAGCAGATCTAAGAACCTGTGCTAGCAGCTGCCCTGGGTATGCTAGGGTGCTTGCTGATACAGATCAAAAGAGAAACTCTTGAGGGGAAGGGAGAAGGGAAAAATAAAAGCATGTACAGGGGAAGGAATAGGATGGAGGGAAAGACACAGATAATAATCATAACTTAATGTGAATGGGATGAACTCTCCCATAAAACAGAGGCAGATAGCAGAATGGATTAAAAACCACAATCCTACAATATGCTGTCTACATGAAACACATCTGAAACAAGGGGATACACACAGGGTTAAGGTAAAAGGCTGGAGCAGAATATATTATGCTTCAGCTAAAGTTTAAGAAAAAAAAGAAAAAAAAGCAGGGGTAGCAATTCTTATCTCGGATAAAGCAAAAGCAAAAATAGATCTAATTAAAAGAGGTAAGGAAAGAAACTATATCCTGCTAAAAGGCACCATGGAGAATGAAGCAATATCATTACTTAACATATATGCACCAAGGGGTATAGCATCCAAATTCCTAGAGGAGAAGTTAAGGGAATTAGAGGAAGAAATGGATAGCAAAACTATGCTAAGTGGGGGAACCTCAATCTCCCCCTCTCTGAATTTGATAAATCTAACCTCAAAATAAACAAAAAAGAAGTTAAGGAGGCAAATAGAATTTCAGAGAGGGTAAATATGATAGACCTTTGGAGCAAACTGAATGGGGATTAAAAGGAATATACCTTCTAAGGTGGACATGGCACATACACAAAAAGTGACCATCTATTAGGGCATAAAAACCTCACAATTCAGTGCAGAAAGGCAGAAATATTAAATGCATCATTCTCAGATCATGACGCAGTAAAAATTATATGTAATAAATGGCCATGGAAAGATAGACTAAAAACTAATTGGAAACTAAATCATTTAATCCTAAAGAATGAGTGGGTCAAACAAGGAATCATAGAAATAATCAGTAATTTCATTCAAGAGAATGACAATAATGAGACAACATACAAAAACTTGTGGGATGCAGCAAAAGCAATTCTTAGGGGAAATTTTATATGCCTGAATGCATACATGAATAAAATAGAGAAAATGGAGGTTGATAAATTGGGCATGCAACTGAAAAAGCTAGAAAAAGAACAAATTGAAAATCCCCAATTAAATACTAAATTAGAAATACTGAAAACCAAAGGAGAGATTAATAAAACTGAAATTAAGAAAACTATTGAATTAATAAATAAAACTAAGAGCTAGTTTTATGAAAAAAAACCAATAAAATTGATAGATCTTTAGTCAATGATTTTAAAAAAAGAAAAACAAATTATGAGTATCAAAAATGAAAAGCGTGACTCTATCTCCAATAAAGAGGGAATTAAAACAATAATTAGAAATTAGTTTGCCCAACTGTATTCATATAAATTTGACAATCTAGGTGAAATGGATTAATATTTACAAAAATATAAGTTGCCTAGGTTAACTAAAGAGGAATTAAATTACTTAACCCCATCTCAGAAAAAGAAATTGAACAAGCCATCAATGAACTCCCTAGGAAAAAAAATCTCCAGGGACAGATGAATGTACTAGCAAATTCTATCAAACATTTAAAGAACAATTGATTCTAATACTTTATAAACTATTTGGGAAAACTGGAGAAGGAGTCCTACCAAATTCTTTTTATGACACAAATATGGTACTGATAGCTAAATTGAGAAGAGACAAAACAGAGAAAGAAAATTATAGACCAATTTCCCTCATGAATACCGATGCAAAAATTTTAAATAAAATATTAGCAAAAAGACTACAGCAACTTATCAGGAGAATAATACACTTTGATCAGGTAGGATTTATTCCAGGAATGCAAGGATGGTACACTATTAGGAAAACGAACAGTATATATTGAGCATATCAACAACAAAACTAGCAGAAACCACTTGATTATCTCAATATATGCAGAAAAGGCTTTTTCTGTTGTTGTTGTTTTTATTGATTTGTTTGTTTACTTTTACTTTACAAAATTCAGTTCCACAATCCCTTGACTTTCAAATTTTCTCTTTTCTCTTTTCCTTCTTCCGCCACCCATGGTGGCATGCAATGAAGTATAGGATCTGCAAATACTTTCACACTGGAAATTAATCCAGAAAAGGTTTTTGACAAAACACAACACCCATTCCTATGAAAAACACTAGAAAATATAGGAATAAGTGGAGCCTTCTTTAAAATAATAAGTAGCATCTATCTAAAACCATCAGCAAATATTATATGTAATAGGGATGAGCTAGAAGCATTTCCAATAAGATGGGGGGTGAAAAAAGGATGCCCATTATCACCCCTCTTATTCAATTTGGTACTACAAATGTTAGCAATAGCAATAAGAAAGGAAAAAGAAATTGAAGGAATCAAATTAGGCAAAGAAGAGACTAAGCTATCACTCTTTGCAGATGATATGATGATATACCTGGAGAATCATAGAGAATCAAGTAAAAACTACTTGAGACAATAAATTTTTCAGAGTTGCAGGATATAAAATAAATCTACATAAATCCTCAGCATTTCTAATGAAATCCAATAGCAAGAAAAATGAAGATAAATTCCATTGAAAGTGACAGTAGACGTTACAAAATATTTGAAAATCTACCTGTCAAAACGACACAATTACAAAACACTTTTCACACAAATAAAGTCAGATCTAACTAATTGGAAAAACATCAGTTGTGCATAGCTAGGTAGAGCTAATATAATAAAAATGACAATTTTACCTAAATTAAATTACATATTTAGTGCCATACCAATCAATCTACTAAAAAATTATTTACAGAGCTAGAAAAAATAGTAACAAAATTCATTTAGAAGAACAGAAGGTCCAGAATATCGAATTAATGAAAAGAAATGCTAGGGAAGGTGTTCTAGCCATGCCAGATTTTAATCTGTATTATAAAGCAGCAGTTATCAAAACTACTTGGTACTGGCTGAGGAAAAGAGTAGTGGATCAGTGGAATAGATTAGGTACATGGAGACACAGCAGTTAGTGACTATAGTAATCTACTGTTTGATAAATCCAAAGACCCCAGTTTTGGAGATAAGAACTCACTATGTGACAAAAACTGCTGGGAAAACTGGAATACTGTATGGCAGAAACTGGGCATAGACCAATATCTTACACTGTATACCAAAATCAAGTTGAAATGGGTACATGATCTAGGTATAAAGGCTGATACTGTATGCAATCTGGGAGAGCAAGAAATAGTTTACCTGTCAGATTTATGGGGAAGGGAAGATTTTATGACCAAACACAAGTTAGAGAGCATCATGAAATGCTAAATGGATAAACCCATTGTAACCAAGATTAAGGGGAAGTAGAAAATTAGGAAAGAATTTTTACAACTAGTGTCTCTGATAAAGGCCTCATTTCTAAAATATACAGAGAACTGAGTCAAATGTGTAAGAATACAAGTCATTCTCCAAATGATAAATGGTCAAAGGATATGAACAGGCAGTTTTTCAGAAGAAGAAATTAAAGATATCTATAAGCATATGAAAAAAATGCTCTAAATCACTACTGATTAGAGAAATGCAAATTGAAATAACTCTGAGGTACCACATCTCACTGGTCAGATTAGCTAAAATGACAAAACAGTAAAATGATAAATGCTGGAGAGGATGTAGAAAAATTGGAACACTAATGCGCTGGTGGAGTTGTGAACTGATCCAACCATTCTGGAGGGCAATCTGGAACTATGCCCAAAGGACTATAAATAAGTGCATGAATCCCAAAGAGATGATAGAAGTGGGAAAAGGGGTTCTATGTACAAAAATATTTATCGCAGCTCTTTTTGTGGTGGCAAAGAATTGGAAATCAAATGGATGTCCATCAACTGGGGAATAGCTAAACAAGTTTTGGTATATGAATATAATGGAATACTATTGTGTTATAAGAAATGAGAAGACGGACTTCATGATAACTAGGAGAGACTTATACAAACTGATGCTGAGTGAGGAGTGCAGAACCAGGAGAATTTTGTACACAATTACAGACACACCTTATCTGTGATGACTAACTTGGATAGACTGGGCTCCTCAGCAATGCAAGGTTATAAGACAACTCTAAAAGAGTCATGTTGGAAAGAGATATCCATATCCAGAGAAAGAACTACAGAGTCTGAATGAAGACTGAAGCAAACTACTTGCTCTCTCTTTTTTTGTTGTGTTTTGTTTCTTCTTTCTCGTTGTTCACTCCGTTGGTTATAATCCTTCTTTATAATCTGACTAATGTCTAATGTGAAGGTATTTGTAGATCCTATATTTGCATGCCTCCATGGTGGGAAGGGGAGAAAATATAAAACTCAAGGGATTGTGGAACTGAATGTTGTAAACTAAAAGTAAATAAATAAATAAAATTTTAAAGGAACAGGGAGAGGGGATAATATAGGAAAAAGATAACGAATTCCACCTGGAATAAGTTGCATTTAGATGTCTGTGGGAAATCCAGTAGGAAATACCCATTCAGAAACTGTTTATGTAGGAATAAAGGAAAATGGTGATGCAGGACTGAAGTTCAAAATAGAGACTAAGGTGATCGATCAATAGATGGGTGGATGAATAGATAAAGTAGTAGATGGATGGATACAAGCACCCACAGTTAAGAGGATGTGATTTGGATAATGAGTCAGCAGGGATACTGAAAAGGAGTGGCTAGACTGATGAGAAGCAAACCAGAAGAGAGTGGTATCTCAAAAACCCAGGGAGGGCATCTAGGAAGAGAAGTTAGTTATACTGCCAAATGCAACAAATAGGTTAAGAAAGATGAGAACTGAGAAAAGGCTATTGGATCAGGCAGGTAAGACATCACTAGTAACTTTGGAGAGGGCAGCTTAGTTTAAGCTAAGCGATGATATTGGAAGCTAAAATTCAAAGTGCTGAATAGCCAGTGGACAGCCCCCAAACTATCTTACCAACTTCCTAATATAGGACTCCCATTCATAAACCCTTGCCATTCAGCCAAACTGGCCTTCTCTCTTCCTCACCCATGGCACTTCACTTCCCATTTCCATGCTCTTTGCCTTGGCCATCACCCCACGAGTCTTCAATGAACCTTCTCCCTCACATCTACCTCCCCAAATCTCTCACTTCCCGAAACTGCAGCTCAAGTACCACCTTCTACAGAATGTCCTTCTTGCTCACTGGCTACCTGATACTTAACTACCACGAATTTAACTCGTTACTCTGTATATATCTATTACGTCCATATAAAGCTCCTAGAAAACAGAAATTACATATTTTTTCTCTTTATTTTCATTCCCTAGAAGAATAAATAGCACTTAATAAATGCTTGTTGATTGACTTATGGGGGGGGGGGAGGGAAACCATTTAGTCCCATTCCTCTTCCACCAGAAAACCAAATGTATGCCCCTCACCTCAGTATCTTAGAATTTAAAAGCTGGAATAGACTTTGGGAATAATTCTGTCCAAGCCCCCACACAGCAAAAAATGAGGACATGACTTCCCCCATATCAGGAGGCTATTTAACCATTATTAGAAGGTGAAAAAAGAGAGTGATACTAAGATAAAGTGCAAACAAAAGATTTGATTCTGGGAGACCCTTAGAAGCCTCCGTAACAAGGCTGAATAAAATAATAATAGACTTTCCTGAGGCTACTTTGGAAAGAGGCAGTATTTGCCTCATATTTTGTTCTGGAAATTTTCCCTCTAACAGTCTAGCATCATACCTAAAAAAAAGGCAGATTCAGCCTTTTGAAACTAAGCAAAAATATTTGAAAAATATATGCAGCAAGTATAATCTCCCTACTTTTTCCAGGACCACTAACAATGTAAGCCAACACAGTAAAATAATACATTTAAAAATCAACTTAGCATTACTAATTAAGAGAGAAAGATGGTAACCACTTTTTATAGATCAGCTTTTTTTTACAACTTTTTTTTCATATATGACAGGACATATTACTTATTTTATTTGGTAATAGTAATTTTCTTTAAAAAAACACATATAAATTGCCCTACCTCCAAAAAAATTACTTAGATTTGTAAATTGATATTGCCACCTACTAGATACTTAATTCCAATAAAAATATAAGGATCATTTTATCACTATGACACAAATCCTTCTGACATAAATTCAATTTCTGTGGCAACATATTGCATTAGTTTTACTTTTTATATTTTATGACATATATTAATGGCACAGACAAATGTAATCTGTCATTTGTCTTTATTCCAAGCTAAAACTATACTGTACCATCTTGATAACATTCGTTTATAGCACTCACTGATAATTACTTACCATTAATGAGAACATGATCACTAAAACACAAACATAAAAGAAATGACATCTGATGTTTACAACATGCAGTTTTTCAAAAACTAACCTAAAAACACAATATTTCCTTTTTTAAAATAGATATTTAAAATAAGTGGCTTTAAAAAAACATTTGCTGAAGTAGTGGGATTTTACATAGCAACGTTCAAAACAGCAGCTAGAGGATTCCTTCCTTCTAGGCCCAAGCTAGATGTCATCTCCTATACAAAGCCTCTACTTCCAAGTGTCTCTTTTGTTCTCCCCCACCTCCCAACTCCCTTGCCACAGCTTCCTTTACATATTCCATCAATAGCATGGCCAGACCTACCAATTACATACATTTTGCTCTCCACTCTAACACAGGTTTAGATTTCATATCTGTCTGCCCACACCCCCTCCTCCAAGCCCCCTTCACTGAACTGTAAGGTCCTTGAAAGTAACCTCTATCTTTATACAGGCTTATACCCTAGAGATATTGTGAGTTCAATTACAGACCACAGCAATAAAAGCAAATATCACAATAAAGTAAATGACGAATTTCATACTATATCATAGTCTATTAAGTTTGCAACATTATGATGTCTAAAAAAATGTACATAGCCTTAATTTAAAAATATTTTATTGCTAAAAACATTTTAATCATTATATGAGCCTTCAGCAATCTGTAATCTTTTTGCCAGTGGAGAATCTTGCCGCAATGTTGATGGCTGCTAATTGATCAGGGTGGTGGTTGCTGAAGGTTGGGATGGCTGAGACAAAGTCTTAAAATAAGATAACAGTGAAGCGTGCCATATAAATTAATTCTTCCTTATGCTTGAACACTTAGAGGCCATTATAGGGTTACTAAATGGGCTATTTTCAATATTGCTGTAAGGGAATAGGGAGCCTCAGGGAACAGGGAGTCCCAAGGAGATGGAGAAAGTTGATGGAGCATACACAACATTTATCAATTAAATTCACCATTTTATATGGGTACAGATTTGTGGTGTTCTAAAACAATTAAAATAGTAACTAACATCAAAGATAACTGATCACATTTCATCATAACAGATACGATAATGAAAAAGGTTAAAATACTGCAAGAATTACCAAAATGTAACACAGAGACAATATGTAGGCACTTACTGTTGGGAAAATGGTGCCAGTAGATTTGCTTGATACAAAGTCACTGCAAACCTTCAATTTGTAAAAACAAATAAAATACAATTATATATATATATATATAAAACAAAAAACCTACAATATCTGTGAAGCACAATAAAGCAAAGTACAATAAAATGAGGTATGCCTGTATCTTTGTTCTCTCAGCATCTAACACCCTGCTTTCCTTCCTAAAGTGTTTAAGAAATGTTTGTAATTTCCACATTATAGCAAAGTGTGTAGTTCCATTTATATAGCAAGTTTCCTTGGTGTATGTGAATCCACAAACAAGCACAATTGACTAATAAGTGTCAGCAGGTGGATCTAAAGCCAGGTCCGTCCTTCCTGATTCAAACACACAGAGGTACAAAAATAATTAGACAAAAGATGGGATGTAAAGATGGCCTCTAAGCTCCCTTACAATTCTGAGATTCAGTGAGCTCTTTATTATCTGGGATTATAAAAGAATGCAGCATCTTGGTTAGGTGAATTTCTAGGTATACCAGCAGTTTCCAAATGTTTTTGATCACATATCCTTCTCAGTTAAAATAAAAAACTGAACATATACCAAATGAATATTTTACTTAAGTCAGATAAATTATAAAGGTAAATAATATCCATGTACAATTGTACTAATTGTGTACATTATAAACAGACATTTTAAAAGTATGAAACAAAGGTGAAATAACAGTTAATCCTAAAATCAAAAGGCAGTCCACTGAATTCTACTGAGTAAAAAAGGGACCCCATCCAAAGTGTTGTTATTGCTGCTGTGATTGTGGTTTGTCCTTCATTCTCAGATGACCATATTAGGGAGGTGATGTCATGACAGGCAAATGAATTGGATTTAAGTGAGGGAGGGCTGGGCAAAGTCCTCAGCCTCTCTCTTCTCAAGCCATCAGGGTCCAAATGGCCTTGTATGCAACAGGAGACCTTGGCCTTTTTAAACTAAGTAATAGTTTGACTGATCAGTTTAACAGGTATCAGTCTGACTGAGCACCACCCATTCAGTGATTAAGGCTAGGTAAAAAATGAGGCTGGGAATGGACTCTACCCAGTCAAAAAAAAAAAAAATTTAATCTGGGAGAGAAAGACCCTCAGGGTTTCTGGCCAAACAGAAACAACTTCTATTGACATTCACTTGGAGCCAAACAGGGCTCAAACAATGAACAAGTGGGACTTGGCCTGGGACCCATGGTTGGCCAATTTCTTCAGGTAGAACACCAGAAAGTAAAGGTATAATATTGTGTGTGAACAGAGGGAAAGAGGAAAGAAAAGGAGAGAAGGAAAAGGAGCTGTGTTTCCCAACTGGCCAGTTCCAAATGGGTCCCCAGTGGGCAGCTCCACTTTTTATGAACAGAGGCTGTGGTTTGTCCTTCCTTCTCAAAAAAGACCATGACATCAGAGAGGTGATGTCATAACACCCAAGTGAATTGGATTTAAGTGAGGGAGACCTTCACAAAGTCACCAGTCTCACTTCACTTTCTCTTTCAGAGTCATATGAGTCCACTGGAGGACTGGAGATGGCCCTGGATGGAGGAAAAAAGAAAAGAGAATTAAGGAGAAAGGGAGATCAACAGTGTCAAAAGCTGCAGAGAGGTAGAGAAGAATGAGGACTGAGAAAAGGCCATTGGATTGGCAATCAAGAAATCATTGGTAACTATAGAGAGAGCAATTTCAGGGAAATGATGAAGTCAGAAGCCAGATTTTGAGGGGTTAATTGGAAAAAAAATGGAGCTACCTATTACAAAAACATCCTTTTCAAGGAGTTAAACCACAAAGAGCAGAACTGGGCTAAATTCTTTACAGATATTATCTAGCATTAACAGTAATAATACTTATATAACTCTTTAAAGTTTTCAAAGCTATTTACTTACATTATCTAACTGGATTCCCAAAACATTCCTGTGAGCTTAGTAACACAACAATACTTATTATTCACATTTTATAGATGAAGAAAGAAAAGACTTGGAGAGGTCAAACAAGTACCAATCATGAGAGGTGGGATTTAAACTCAGGTAGCTCCTGACCAAAGTCTAGGACTCTTTCCATTACACCATACATCCTATTTGTGGTTAAAAAAAAAAAAAACTGGACTTACAGTAGGAATGAATCCCATCTCTGATGTATACTACTAGCTTGGGAAGTCAGCTACACTCTCCAAGCCTCAGTTTCCTCATCTGTAAAAGAGATTGTCATACTACCCACATCAAGAACTGTTGAACTGGAGCAGCTACATGGCACAGTGAATAGAGAATCAGCCCTGGAATTAGAAGGACCTGAGTTCAAATCTGGCCTCAGACACTTAACACTTACTAGCCATGCAACTTTGGGCAAGTCACTGCCCCAGCTGCCCTTCCTTCTCCCCTCCAAAAAGCAAAAAAAAAAAAAAAAAAAAAAAAAAAAAGAGCTATTAGGATCACACGATCAGTAAAATGGTAATGCTTGCTCTCAGTATAAAATCACTCAACGTAAAATAGCACAAAATGTGACAAATCTTTAGCAATTAAAACTTCAGCAAGAAAAAAGAGAAAACAGACACATCTCAATTTTCAGAAATATATCAAGAGCCAAAATCCAGAGAGCTCTCAGTTAGATAAACCAGTGCTGTCCAGTTTGCCCACATCCAGTGCAAACAAGCTAAAAGCTTTGTGAATCAAGCGTAGGCTAAGAGAGATTCTATCCTGTCCCTTGAGAGCAGATAACTCAATACAAACACATCCTGCAACAGGAGAACAACGATCAACCAGAGCTAAGTGATAGAAAGCGGATGGAACTGAAATAGGAGTCACCACAGTGCAAGACTTGTAAAGGAGAATTTCCATGGAGCTAGCTATAAGGCAGCTGCAATTGTTTCCCCAGGTATTAGTAGAGTATCTGGCACACAGTAGGCACTTCATAAATATTTACTGACTCTCCCCACAGAGTTTCCACACACCAAGGACCCATATCACTCATAAATTAGCCTTAGGAAGGGATAAGATAATATAAATGATTGGTATAAGCCGTCCTCAATAGTAAACAGATACAGGCATACCTTGTTTTATTATGCTTTGCTTCACTGAGCTTTTACAAAGAGAAGTTTTGTGGAAACCCTGTATCAAGCAAGTCAGTCGGTGTCATTTTTCCAATAGCACATGCTCAAATCATGTCTGTCGCATTTTGCAAATTCTTGCAATAATTCAAACTTTTTCATTATTTATTTCTGTAATGGGGATCTGTGATCAGTGATCTTTGACATTATTATTGTAACTGTTTGAGGGCACCATGAACCATGCCCATATAAGATGACAAACTTTATTGATAAATGCTGTGTATTTTGTCTGTTCCACTGACCTAGTCAATCAGCAGCCATCAACAAGAGGCAAAAACTCTCCAAAAAAGATTGACTCATTGAAGGCTCTGATAATGCTTGTTTTGTTTTTTTTTTAGCAATAAAGTATTTTTAACTAAGTTACGTACATTTTTTGGACATAATGCTATTATACCCTTAAAAGACTATAGTACAATGCAAACATAACTTTTATATGCACTGGGAAACCAAAAAGTTAATTTCACTCCCTTTATCCCAATATTTATTGTTTTTTGCAGTAGACTGAAACCAAACCAGCAGGATCTCTGAGCTATAGCCCAACAGCAGTCAGGGCCCAGAACGGAGCCTTAAGGATTCATCCACAATGGAGCATGTATTAGGACCCAACAAAGGAGGCTGTAGGGGTCAAATAGAAGTTATAAAAGTACTAGGAAAGAACAGTGCCATAAAATCTTAAGGAAGAAAAGGTGGTCCAGAAAAAGGTGCTCAGCAGTGCTGAAAATGAAAAAGAGGGCAAGAAAATTGAGGACTGAGAAAAAGTTTGGCATTAAAGGACAATTAGTAACTGGAAAGAGTAGTTTCCTTTGAGACCAAATAGAATAAAAGCTACAAAGCACTTAGCAAACTTTGAAGTGTTTTAAAGATCCTTGAGCACAGGTACTATATTTTTGTGTTTGCAACCTCAGTGCCTTGCACACTTGAATTCAATGTCTTGAATTGCAAGACCAGATGACTAAAAGCCAACTTTACTGTAGTGAGGATTACTATTCTGGAATGGGTAGACTAAAAACCCTCCAAGGCCCTTTCCAACCGTGGGATTCTGGGATTCCCCCTACCATTAACTGGCATGTGCTTAGAAACTCCAATTTTGTTACGAGTGAAGTCACCAAGGATTTATTAAGCTCTCACTATGTGCCAGGATACAAAGTCAGTCAAAAAACATTTATTAAGCACCTACTGCATGCCAGACACTGTGTGCCTGTTACTATACAGGGATACAAAGAAAGACCAAAAAAAAAAAAAAAAAAGACTCTGCCCTCGAGAAAGTTACAATTTAAGGAAGGAAGATAATATATAAAAGAATACAGAAGTCCAGAAAAATGCAGCAAACCTGGCCTCTCTCTCCTTAAACAGGGATTCTGCCAGGAGCTCTCTGAACAATTTTCACTCTCCAATCAGAGGGAGAAAGAAGGAGGCAAGATTTCCAATACTTATTCTGATGGCGGAGATGACAATGGACAAAAATAACAATTAACAACCGAAACATAATAATCTTGGGAGGGAAAGCACCAAGGAAGACCTGGAAATATCAACGAAGCATTTTTTTTTAACGAACAGAAGAGAACAGAAAGGAGTTCAGAGTTAGATACAGATAGCAATGCAGCTTTGGAACAAATGTGTTGAATTAATATGTACTTATTTTTTTTGCTTTTTTTTTTCTGAGGGGGGAGAGCAGGGCAATTGGGGTTAAGGGACTTCCCCAAGGTCACATGGCTAGTAAGTGTTAAGTGTCTGAGGCCACATTTGAATTCGGGTCCTCCAGACTCCAGGGCCAGTGTTCTATTCACTGCATCGCCTGTACTTTAAAAAAAAAAAAAAAAAGATGACTGTAAAATTCAGTTTCTTATACAAAACTTTCTGCTCTTTATAAAAGAATATTTTTTAACTTGTGTTTGTCAAGTAGAGAATAAAAATGCAGGTTTTAAAGATAATGAGTTTTAGCATAAGAAAGTAAATGTGGGGGCGGCTAGGTGGTGCAGTGAATAGAGCACCGGCCCTGAAGTCAGGAGTACCTGAGTTCAAATCCGGCCTCAGACACTTAACACAAAAAAAAACTTGCCGTGTGACCTTGGGCAAGTCACTTAACCCCAACTGCCCTCCAAAAAGCAAAAAAAAAAAAAAAAAAAAGTAAATGTAATGCAAAATTCACAATCTGGCTTTGGAAAGAATTTTCCTATCACAAGTAACACTGCTACTTAATATTTGTGTAAACAAATAAGTAAATACCTAGCCTCAAGCTCTCAAGATCTTCCTTAAGATCTGTCACTTTTCTACTGAAGGGTAAAACTGACAGTTTTAGTCTTCCACTTGTTACTTTATCTAAGATATTTGATACTTTACCAATCTGTAAAACAGAAATGCATGTATATAGCATTTTGAAGATTATGTGTCTATGATTATGAAAGCGGGTTATTAAATGCTTAGCTCTTTCATACAAGCTTAAGTGCTAAACACCTTCACTATCTTCAGAAAAGTACCTTACTATTGAGAGGAGAGTCATTTTACTCAGGAATTTAGCTCAAGAGGACCAATCATAAAGGAATAGATAAATGGAGGTTGGAAGAAATAAACTCCAAAACAGGCATTAAAAAATAAACGGTATTGTCCAAATGCATATGAGGTAGCTATTTCCACCATAAGCAAGTTTGCTAAAACAACTGTTTAAAGGATTCTGAAGATACTCTCAAATGTTAATGCTATCAGTCTGTATTGGTATCTTTGTTATTGTAGCTACACTGCATAACATTGTGTCTTTAATAGATTTGACTTAAATTTTGTCAAAGAATTGAATGAGGAATGAAAGACTGACAACCCAGGCATTACCCAACATCAGATAAAGTAATCTTGTTAACCTGATGCACTGTACAATTATGCTCCTTTTGTTCATGGGGTAGAAACTTCCTACACAGATGCAGATCCGCAAACTGGTCTAACTCATAAAGAGAATAGGAGGGAGGAGCCTTGGCCAGGATTGAGAGGTTAAGAAATTTGCTCAGGATCATGGAGTTAGAGGTTATCCTGAAGACCCAAGGTCTTCTGGACTCCTAGGCTGGACTGAAACCACCCTACATTGGCTCTCATACAAACATTAAAGCTAATAATCAAAGACTACAAATTCACACAAACTCTATACCATCATTTAGATAAAATTCAGAATAAGCTGTATAACCTTTCTTCAAAATTGATTCATCAAATTACCTTGTACCTCTGTCCCTTTTTAAATTACCAGAGTTTTCCTCAATAGATTACATTTTACTTGCAAATGTCTTTGAAATTCTACCAGAATCATGGGGCAGTTTTTAAAAACTTGGTAACATAACTGCACATCAGACTCAGCAAAATCAAACCCACAAATTGAATATAATTATCATCATATTTACATTTCTACTGTAGTTGGAATTTGGCACTCAAACTTTGTTTCCACCCACCACAGTTCCAAAGGACTCATGATGAAAAATGCAATTCACCCCAGATCGAAAACTTATGGACTCAAGTGCCAACAAAGGCACATTTTTTCCCCTTTTTTCTTGTTCTTCTCCCCTCCCTCCCCCATATTTGGCTAATGTGGAAATATTTTTCATGACTTCACATTTAGACTGGGTTTTGTATTTCTCGTCCTCTCAATGGGTGGTAGAAAGCTGGGAGAGAGAAAGAATCTAGAACTGAAAATAACATAAAATCATTTCATCCTCAGCCTTGGCTACTGATGCTTTTAATTTTTAACTCCTCAAATGTCCTAGGTTTTTTTTTGTCCAATTATCCTAAATGGGTATTATTGCAAAAATATACTTACAGATTTGGTTTGGGTTTTTTGTTTGTTTGGGGGTTTTTTGAGATGAGGAAGGAAGGGGTTAAGTAGATACTAAATGTTTTAGAAATATTCTTCTAAGGCAGCCCAACAAGCTACCATATATGTTATTGGTTATATTTAATGACTAAATCTAGACAAACTTGTTGGTTGGTTACATTTTCCATTTGATTGAACCGTTCCAACTGGTTGAGTTGACACAGGTAACAAAACAGGCAGATTCCTGAGTGCATTTGCCTACCGCGTCAGCTTATTTTTTCAAAGAACCTCTTATACTATTTGATGAGACTTCAGATTCCAGGGAACGAAGTTTGAAAAATATGGCTCTTGAGTAATATCCACCAGTTAGTCTGAATCTGGCCCGCCATCAGTGGCCTCATCAAGGTTTCTAGTGCCCCTCCCTGACTTTTCCTTACCACCACCTTTGTTTGCAATTCCTAAAAGGACAAAGCAATTCTGCAGCTATAAAATATGTTACCTTTTAAATTTCTAATAATGGATTAGAGCGATGGTTCTCAATGTGTTAACTGGGTACTCATGACGTTCCCAAGACCTGTTCAGGAGTCTTCAAGGTCAAAACTATTCTTGTAATAATACATTTTAATTTGTCATGTGGCAAATAGATAAAATCCATCTAGACAGAAGCTCTTAGGCAAGATAAGAGGATGGGGGAAGTGGTTCTCAATCATATTTAAGGATATAAAGGAGTCCTGAGACCAGAAAGTCTCAGAACTGTTGGACTGTTCATCTTATCCAAGAGGATGAATAAATTCTGAAGCCCAAACCAGCAACAAGAACACAAGTCAGGGTCAGAAACCAAAAGGAAGTACAAGAATCAAATGACATCCAAGAGAAACCAAAACTAGGTCACATTAGATTAAAGCCAGAATATATTCCAATTTTATCCAAATTGTGTGTTTTGATGTATGGGTGTGGGTATGTACATACACCTATCTCTGTATCAGATACATCTGGGGAATTTTGTTTTTAAGTCATGTCCTTTTCCTAAAAAGTACTAACAATATGTACATGAAGCAAGTTAAACAACTAAAATTGTAGGTTTTTTATCAAGAGGAGAGTAATATATATATAAATATATATATACACATATATATATATTTATATATATAATACAAATGGAGAGAGAATTTGGCAAGATCAGCTGGAAAAATACTCTTCCAAGAGGAAAGAAAGGCAAACTAATTATTTCTGAATGCAGAGTATTTTACAAAAGCAATCATAGGATCACAGAATTAGAAGGGCAAGGAATTTCAGATGTATATGACATTTTCCATTTTAATTTGATGGATTATCAAATTTTTCATTAATAATGAATTTCAATTGTTATTTTGAATTTAATTCACTCCATTTTGATAGCTTAATTATAGCGACTGTATTAAATTTACCATTTAACTATCTTTTTTTGTTTTTATTTTAAGGGCAACTGGGGTTCAGTTATTTGCCCAAGGTCACATGACTAGTAAGTGTTAAGCATCTGAGACCAAATTTGAACTCGGCTCTTCCTGATTCCAGAGCTGGTGCTCCATTCACTGTGCCACCAATCACCCCCATATAGCTATTTTGAAGATGTCTTCTAAAGTTCCTTCCAGTATCAGAAAGATTAACAGTGATCCTGACACCAAAGACCCTGTTCTTCCCACATCATCCCGCTACAGTACTCATCCAGGAAAGCACTTAACACAGAGAAGGAGCCAATTGCCACCTCCAGGGCAAACAAACCAGCTGACCTGAAGCATTAGGACACAAGAAACAAGAAGCAGAGTAGGATAGTCAAGTCAAATCACCAGGACCACTCCCACCCCAATGGAGACAGCACAGGCCCTTGAACCAAAAGGTCCTGGAAAAAGTAGCATCCTCCAGACTACATGGCTGCTTCCAGTGAAGGCCTTGCACACAGCATGAAGAGGATAAATTTCCGGGGGGGAAAAAGAGACCTACATCTGGACTGTGATTTCACTCATAAAGGCAAGTCCTTCTTTCAATGCAGGTCAGCCAGCACCTTCTCTATGACTTAAAGTCTAAAAAAATTTGTCTAAATACATTAATGCATTATTGGTGGAGCCATGAATTGGCCCAGTTAATTCAAAAGAAATTATAAATTTCCATTTGAAATTTGAATTTCAAAAAAAAAGGTGGAACTATGTACAAAAAAATTGCTAAACCATGTGTATCCTTTGACATAGCAACACCACCATCAGGTCTATACCCCAAAGATGTCAAAGAAAGGATACCAAGTACCAAAATATTTATAATGTTTCTTTCCACAAGAAAAACCATATTTGAAATTCACCACAAGAGGGATAAGACTAAGGACTAGAGCAGTGATTTCATTGATCTAAAGAAGACTAACCAAGTGGAATCTAAAAAGAAACTTGCTTTTTACTTTGAGAAGGTAAACAACATGCTAAAGAGAATGACTTAACAATTTTAAAGCCCTTTAGAAACATGTTAACATAGAAACATTTAATATAATTGCAAATCGGTCCTCTGACTGTAAAAGTAACAAAACTGAATTCCTAAAAATACTTTAAAATTTAATTGTTATGCTGTTCCAGTCATATATTGCCCCATTTGGTGTTTTCTTGGCGAGGGTACTGGAATAGTTCACTATTTCCTACTCCAGCTCATTTTACAGATGAAGAAACTGAGCCAAACAGGGTTGACTGACTTGCCCAGGGTTACACATTTTAACTCAAGCCCAGTGCTCAATCCACTGTACCACATAGCTGAACTTTTAAAATATAGACTTTTTAGTAATTCAATTTAATAATTAATAATTTAATAATTCACATTCACCCTCTACATGAGATCAAATTAAAGAAATTTTACTGCAAAGTCAGCATATATGAAATAACATTTGACAATTAAGCACCCCAAAACTAATTAAAAAAGAAGATATGGGGAAAACAGCTAAAAGAGAAATCAAGAAAGATTTCAGTATGCCTTTTAATAAACAAGAACTAGAGCAACTATCCTCAGATACTTTAATTTGGTCACTAAAATGACCAGTCATTTGGATGTTCTGGTCCCAGTAATTCAATTCATCTAAACTTTTAAATGACCCCTACATTAATAACATCCATTATAATATGGTACCTGGGAAAATTAGTCCCTTTGGATTAAGATGTTTCAGTGACAAACTATTAATAACAGTGAAAGGCACCTTTGTAGATGCTGTTCAAAGAGTAGTCCATACTTTGATCCTCAATATCCCATGAAGTTAAAAGGTTATGTGTAATCTATATTTTATAGATCTAAAAGTCAAATCAATTTTGGAAATCAACAAGGAAGACTGCACATATTCTGTAACTGATCACTTGTTTTCTATTTGGAAGATACTATAGTTAGAGATAATTACTTTACCGTGACATAGAGCAGCAATCACACTATACATGTATTTAAAAATTTATGTTACATAAAAAATGAAATTTATTTTATAGGACAATAAATAAAGATACTAGGATGCTGCAATAAAGTCATGCCATAAAGCAAAGTTAATTCAAGCCAACAACAATAAAAGCATGAGAATTTCAACATTCTACAGACTGAACATAAGCATCTGACACAACATCTTTCCAAAAGCATTTCCCACAGTAATCAAATGGAAATAAAGGTACCACAAGGTGGTGACTAATAAGTTTACTGAAGTCATAATTAAAAGTAAGTATAGGTTGCTTTAAGCAATTAAGCAAGTTCCAAATGGAAGAGCCCTTCCCTCTGTTTTTAACTTTAGGCTTTATTTTTAGTCCTGCCCAACCTTTTTTTAACGCCATTTTGGGTTTTCTTGGGAATGACACAGAAGTGATTTAACATATTCTTCTCCAGCTCATTTTACCTAAGAGGATCTGAGGAAAACAGGATTAAGTGACTTGCCCAGGGTTACACAACTGCTAAACTTCTGAGGTCAGCCAGTCCTTAGAATTCAGGATTAACAACAAAGTGTGGTATAGAATGGAATAAGTAAAGCTATGACAAAATTTCATTGTACTTCATTTTAGTAATGAAAAGCACAATGAATTTGAAATCCAAAGACCAAGGCTTGAAAGGCTAGATAAGCACTTAACCTAAGTCTCATTTTTCTTCTCTATAAAATATAGATAACATTTGCACTACCAACCTCACAGGGTAATTATGAGCATCAAAGAAGATAACCAGCAGGAAGGGCTTTGTAAACCATAAAGGGCTATATAAATATGTCAGCAGTTTTTATTAAGTGCTTTCACTAGACCAGACAAGCAAAAGAGACCACTCAATATTATTTCACAGATTAAAACAGAAAAATTGCCTTGTGTTTCTGTGGCAAATAAAAGAAATAGCTAAAGTGATTCCAGGCCACTTTATTCATCAATTACCCTAAGACTGGATGGAAGAACAACTTTGTTTGAGTCACATCTACTAAGCTTTTTATTACCCTTCACAGAATTCTGATGAGAATCTCAAAATTACCAAGCCTCAAATTCTCATCTGAAAATCAGATCTCTAATTCCTTATAATCAAAAATATCACCTAAATTTACGATTGAAAGATCAAAATGATAGGTCTGAGAAAACTGTTTAAAACCAAAGTTAATTCAATGAAAAAAGAACAGTGGCCATGAGAAATGGGGGTGATGGTGGTAGGAGTGGCAGCATAGCAGCAGCAGCAGCAGTGGCGGCAGCAGTGGCAGGTTCAGTATGTCTAGACTGCATTACCAGTCCAAGTTCAGAGAGTGTAGCCCGTGACAACACCAGGCTCCTCACAGGGGAACTGAAGGAGTGACCAAGAGGACTCACAGCATGACAGTGAGTAGGGTACACTCTGCACTCTCTATGAAGACTTCTCAAAATGAGAAGGGAGAGAAACTATCTGGAAACCGGGGAGACTTTTCAAAGACTGGATGGTCTTGGAAGTCCTGGGTTTACACAACCTAGGACCCTTCCTGCCTTCCCTTGCTGTCATCAACATTAAGCCCCTTTCAGGAGTTTTACACCTCCACCCTTGCTTGTGACGTTTTCCCCTCCCTTGCTTTGGCTTTTGCAAAATAAGGACATGTATAATACCTTGGCTTCCTGTCCCACCTCCCAGCCCACAGGAGATAGTGGTGGGCTTCTTTGTTATCCACTTGGGTTAGATTTCAAGCCAAGAATGAGAGCCCACCTCCCAGCCAATGGGAAAAGGGATGGGGGGAGGGGGGGTCTTGACTGCATTAGGGTATAAATTCTTGTTCTGTCTTTTGTAACATGCCTCTTCTCCTTGATCTCCACCATGGAAAGGACCACCCTCTTCCTGTTCTTACAACTTCCTGTTCTTTCCTCAAGACACCTCTGACTTTTGATTTTTCTTGGGAAGTGGATTTTTGGGGTCCCTGAATCCCACACAACAGGAGAAGGAAGAACTACCAGAAATGTGAAGAGGAGGAAGAGAGAGTCACCAGCTTTGTAGATTTCATTTCTGAGGTTCTGACTTTTTTGCTTTGTATATGCAGGACAAGGCATCCACCACACCACATTAATATGGCATTAGTGCTGTCAAAGGACAGTTAGAACCCATGGCAAATGAATGCTTCTATAAATAATGAACAATTTGTGTCATTAAACTTAGAGAACTATCAGAAAAAAAATGATGAAAACTCTTGACTACTTCTTCTAAAGGCCAAATCTTCAAACTATAAATTAGCAAACCTTCCACAAACAAATAAAAATAGGTGGCACAAGGGAAAGAAATGTTTTATTTTTTAAAAAAAGACCAAGGAAAGTCTGCTACATCCTGAATGGACACACATGAAGACGGACAATACACAGGATAAGGTATGGCGATCATAGGTACACTGAAAAACATACCAATAAAATAAACCCTCATGACAAAATATCACATTCCAGTGTCTCTGTTTTCTCACAAATCTAACAATATTATCTGAAATCTGTCACTGTGAAGATACTTTGGGGCTGCCCCAGAAGGCCAAATCATCAAGGTGAGGCAGAGCAGAGGAAAATTACAGTCCTCTTTAAACATATATCATATATATTTGTATGTGTATAGGATGTTAAAGGAAGACTAGCACCTCTGGGGCTCAATCTACCTTTAATGTCCAACCAGTCACCCAACTCTCATGTAAGATTCCAAGAAATTATAGCAGCAGCAGCAGCAGCAGCTGCCATGCCCTCAATAAACCATCTTGGCAGAGGTTAAACCAGGTTGAAAGTAACCAACAGGCCTCAAACCCATTGGTGAGTTAAAAGGAGTCTACCCCAAGCATGTGAAGACTCCAAACCCATCCCACACAATGGACAGATGAGAACAATTTGTTCCAGTGGCGACTGAAGCAGGTCATATGCTTGGTGAGATATCAAAGGCACCAAGGAAATCACTGCAACCCAGGGCATTAACACGCCAGTTTTTCTGACTTCTGTCTTGCCACTAAACTTCAACAACTCTGGGAGAGAAAGTGAGGTTGATGACTTTGTGAAACTCTGCCTCACTTAAATCCAATTCACATCATGAAAGACAAACAACAATATGATGAAACAATTCATCTTGCCTACCTTATCTATCCATACAAATAACCACATATAAAAGAAAGAACTTGAGGGCAGAAACAATTTTTCTATTTTGTCTGTGTATCCCAAAGCCTCATGCAGCACTCTCTGTATACTGACTTCTTATTTGTCTATTTTTTACCTAGTTCTGAGATTTGGTTACCTGTGAACTCCTGACTGACAGTTTCCCATTTGCTATCTTGGATCACGGCACTATGATAACTTTGCTCAGGGGAGTTCATTCTTCTCAGGCCCTGCCAATTATCCTCTAACCACTATCTCAATGAGTTTTGGCAGCTGAGATTCTGGAATTGTGGCAGCCTAAATTCTTCAACTGAAATTGATCTTTTTTTTCTTCCTGAAGTGTATCTCTCTCTCTCATTATACTCTCTCCTTCTCTTTCCATTTCTCTCCTTCTCTCTTTCTCTCTCTCCCCTCCTCTCTCCATTATTAACTGTTATATATTTGTTTGTAGATTTCTTATTTCATCATACTAGACTATAATCTCCTTAAGGGCTCAAACTGTTCAGCAGAACTATGTTGGTCTGACTCTGGCTCTCAAGAAACAGAAATACATATATAACCACTTCTAATCTAACTAAGGTGTTTATGAATAGCACATAAACCAACCACACGGAAAACACGAACACGAAATCAAACACACACACGCACACGCGCACACACAGACGCACACACACACACACACACACACACACGAAGACATGTTTTTCTGCCTCCTGATCATTGTTGGGCCCCAGTCTTCTGTTTCTGAGAAACTTAAACCATGCCCATAACAAAAACTAGAAAATGAGTTCTATCCAGAACAAACCAATTCAAAGCGGAGTGGAACAGGTAGATTCTCTGTGGGTTTTTAAACAAGGTAGACAAAAAGAGCACTAAAGACCCCAAGTATCTTTGAACACAGCGACTAGGAGTAGGTTAATTAAGAATATAGTGGTTTGTCAAAGTCCTTCATTATCAGAATACGAACCCATGCATTTATTAGCCATTCCAGCTACTTGTCTACTTGTTCCTCCAGAAGGAAGAGATCTAGTCTAACTGACCTGCCATGCTAGTATAGGTGGAAAAAAGCCCTGCCCTTGGAATCAAGAGTGACCTTGAATAGAAATGTGACTCTGGCAGATACTAGCACTATATAGCCATGAACAAATCACTTAACATTTATGCACGTATCATACCACCACCTGTAGTATCCTCCCCATAGGGTAGTTGAAAAGATCAAATAAATTAATTAATCTATATACAGAGCTTTAAAATCTTAAAACACAGAGAAGGTTCTTGATGCCACTTACACTTTATCACGATAATAAGAAAATGAGACTCCAAGGAATGGAGATGAAGAGAGAGATCCATTCCAGGCTTCAGAGTTATTATGGGCAAAGGCATGGAGACCAGAGATGGCAAGGTGAAAATGAGGAAAAGGAGAATACTCCAGGGTAAACAAAGTGCTAGAGGATGACAGAAGGGAAAAATATCTTTCCAGGGGGCTGGAGGTTTAGGAAGGTTTTTGAGAGAACTTAGTATTTCATCTGGGCTAAGGGTAAGTAAGAATGCAAATTTATATATTACGTGAAAGTTAACAGGGTACCTTGCTCACAATAGACTTATCATTATTATACCCATTTTACAAATAAGCAATCTAAGGCTTTGATAAGTGAAACAAGTGGCCCATCACCACACTGCTAAAAAGTATTAGAAGTGGGATTTGACCCCAGGTCTTCTGATTAATTCAGATGTGCTCTCTGCTACATATATGTGGTAGAATTTCAACAAATAAAGGGAGAAGGGAATTTTGAAGGAAAGCATAGCCTAGACACTGAAAACAATGTCAGCTAATGCTCTAGAAGGCAGAAGAATGTGGGAAATATATAGGAGGGAGAGAGGAGTAAGTAGATGCGTGAAGTCCATTTAGGCTGGAGCTTAGATTGTGGAGCCATTTTCTTTTTCTTTTTGATAGAGAGATAAACAGAGAGACAGATTTATTCTTAGCTTTCAATGTTCACTTCTATAAGATTTTGATTTCTAAATTGTCCCCCCTTCGGAAATATTTCTATATTTCCTCCCTTCATCCTCCCCCCTCCCTAAGACAACACACAATCTGATGATATATGCTATATCAGCACAATCATAGTGAGTGTATTTCCACATTAGTTATGTTGTAAAGAAGAATCAAAACCCAAGGAAAAAACCATGAAAAAGAAGAAAAAAAAAAGAGAAAATAATATGCTTCAGTCCTCATTCAGACTCCATATGTCTTTCTCTGAATGTAGATATAGCATTTTCTATCATAACTCTCTTTTGGAGTTCTCTTAGGTCCTTGCATTGTTCAGAAGAGCTAAGTCTATCAAAGTTGGTCATCAACACACTGTTGCTGTAACTATGTTCAATATTCTCCTGGTTCTGCTCACTTCATTCAACATCAGTTCATGTAAGCTTTCCCAGGTTTTTCTGAAGTCCATCTGTTCATCATTTCTTATGGCACAATAGTATTCCATTACATTCATATACAAGAACTTCGTACTCCAACTGATGGGCATCACCTAAATTTCCAATTCTTAACCACCACAAAAAGAGCTGCTATAAATATTTTTGTACACATGGGTCCTTTTTCCATTTTTATGATATCTTTGGGATACAGACCTAGAAGTGGTATTATTGCCAGGTCAAAAGGTAAGCACAGTTTGATTGTCCTTTAGGCTTAATTCCAAATTACTCTCCAGAATGCTTGGATCAGTTCACAATTCTACCAACAATGTATTAGTATTCCAATTTTCCCACATCATGTCCAACATTTACTATTTTCCTGCTTTTTCATGTTAGCCAATCTAAAAGGTATCATGTGGAACCTGAGAGTTGTTTTGATTTGCATTTCTCTAATCAATAGTGATTTGAGGCCTTTTTTCATATGGCTACATAGCTTTAATTTCTTTATCTGAAAACTGCCTGTTCATATCCTTTGACCATTTATTGATCATTTCCCATTTATTGGGGAATGACTTTAATTCTTATAAATTTGACTCAGTTCTCTAAATATTTTAGAAATGATACCTTTATCAGAGACACTGGGTGTAAAAATTGTTTCCCAGCTTTCTGCTTCCCTTCTAATCTTTGCAGTATTGGCTTTGAGCAAAAACTTTTCAATTTAACGTAATCAAAATTATCCACTTTGTATCTCATGTTTACCTCTTATCTGGTCACAAATTCTGCCCTTCTCCATAGATTTGACAGGTAAACTATTCCTTGCTCTCCTAATTTGATTATAGTATCACTCTTTATATCTAAATTGTGTACTCATTTTAATTTCACTTTGGTATACAATGTAAGATGTTGGCCTATGCCTAGTTTTGGGCATACTGTTTTCCAGTTTTCCCAGCAGTTTTTGTCAAACAATGAGTTCTTATCCCAGAAGCTAGTGTCTTTGGGTTTATCAAGCAGTAGATGACTATAGTACCTGTATTATTTTCCCTAGCTCTAGAAAACACTTTTTTGGTAGTTTGATTGGTATGGCACTGAATACACAGCAGTTTTTTAAGATAAAGCAGGAAAAGCAAAGTGGTACCAGACTGTAGATGGTACTGAATGCAAGGTTAAGACATTAGAACCTTTTTCAGATTTCTATGGAGCCAAAGAAGATTTGTGAATAGTGACAACCAAATCTATAACGATTAAGCTGGCATGGATGTGTCAAAAGAGTGAAGGCTGGAAGAACAATTAGCAGGCTATGTCTTATAGTAGAGTCCAGGAGAGTAAGAAAGGCCAATAGTTGCAATGGGAACAGAACTGATAGGAGGGATTCAAAAGCCATGGGGGGACAGGGAATGACAGGCTATCAAGATAGGACTTGGCAGGTGAAGGAGGAAGTCAAAGACAACACTAAGTTTTGGAACATATTTACACAGTTAAATCAGAGTGCTGCTGATAAAAATTCTGAAAGAGGGATAGATTTTAGGGAACTAATACTTTGGGCACACGGAATTTGAGGTGCCAATGGAAATCTACCTTCTTCCAAGTACTTGCTAAGCACTTTACATATTATCTCATTTGATCCTCAAAACAGCCCTGTGAGCTAGGTGCTACAGATGAGAAAACTGAGGCAGAAGTTAAGTAACACCCAGATATACATGACTAGTTACAAGCTGAGGTCAGATTTAAACTCAGATCAGTGGGAAAAGGGCATTAAATTATTCAGTGAGAAGCCAAGCAGAAAAGAAGGTAGGATCAAGGTCCCAGGTTGAAACATTAACTTTGGTGAGATGCAGACTCCCCTCATTCTTTGATACCAGAGAAAGGCCTCAGAGGACTTTTGGAGACAAGATTGATTCAAGGGCTGCTAAACTGGAAGGGACCTCAAAAATCACTTTTGTAGCTCCCTCTTTTCAAATGGTCCAGGGATCAAAGGTGGCACAGCTGTCCCATCTGTCTAACAGGTAAAACAAAGACAGAAGGATAGCAAGAAAGTAAGGTGTTTTAATAGCCTTCCTATTGAAAAATGTCCACCAGCTGTGATAAGATCACTATCTACTAGTATTCCCTTCCCCCTGCCACTTGGGTCAGGCTACTTCTCACCCACACCCACCCCCCAAACCTCCATTAAAAGTTGTCCCTGGGTCTTGGATGACCCAACAGACTGGCCTGGGTCTTGGATGACTAAGGCTTAAGTCCCACATCCCCAGATGAAGCTTCCTGGTAGCCTCAGGCCAGAATGATGTGACTTCCTACTTAATAAGGGACATAAAAAGGCCTCTTCTGGTGGAAATCTGAAGGCAGAAGGAATCACCACACCCTACCCTTCAGACCAGATTGGCAGAAGCCATCTGACTAAGTATTCTTTTTAAGTTAGGGTTAGGTCACCTTCTTTTTATTACCCAGTAAATGACATAGTAGTCTCATTTCCTTAATCTAACACCTAAACTAACAGATGAACAATGTAGTGAGGCTGCTGCTTACATAAGGAGATGAAAAAAGTGTTTCAAATCATTAATTAGAGAAATGCAAACTTTTAAAAAATAAACTCAAAGGTAGCACCTATCAAACTGAAAAAGACTATAAGAAGAAAACATTACCAAAATTTTGAAAGGAAAATAGGCACACTGGAGATCTGCCCATCCATTCTGGCAACCAATCTGTAATTAAGCTAAAAAGTCACCACACTGCTCATGCCCTCTGAAACCCCAAAGAGATTAGTGACAGATTCCCAAATACATACATATATACATACAGTGTGTACGTAGTGTGTGTATATATACATATATGTATATATATATGGGTAAATATGTGTGTATATACATATGCACATATATACATATACATAGTAGTTAAAAACTGGAAAAAAGATAAGAATAAGGAAGATTGAGCAACAGATGAATAAATCACAATACATGAATAGACTGAAGTGATTAGAGAGACAAACAAAACTTATCCATAAATCACTTTTTTTTTTAAACAGAGTACTATAAACTGACCCTCAATTCAAATGGGGCTTGAAGGTAGATGACAGCTTGGCTGTTTTCCACCTTATGGAAAAATCATTAGGGTTTTTCTTGAATTTTCAGAATATGGAAACTATGTTTCTTTCCCTGTTGTCTTAAATCTCAAAAAGAGAAAAAACAGTCCCTAATCAAGCTAATTTTGAAAGGGGCTTTCCACCTTCTCTCTTTCCACGCCTGGTTTTGGATTTTAATATTTAGAAAGTTTCTGAGGCATGGAAAAGGGTGGGTAAACTTACACCCACAATCTTCTCAATAAAATAAGAGTAGTCATCTGCTAAAAACTTGAGTAGAGAAGCATCTAGGCAGCGCAGTGAATAGAGCACCAACCCTGGAGTTAGGAGGTCCTGAGTTCAAATCTAGCCTCAGACACTTAATACTACCTGTGTGACCTTGGGCAAGTCACTCAACCCCAACTGCCCTGCCTTCCCCCCTCCAAAAAGTCAAGAAAAAAAAAAAGCTTAGAGTTTGAAGAGAGTGTCAGAGATCTGGAATAATAGCAGGGTGACTATGATGATGAGACAACAAAAGAGGAATAAAAGGATTAGTGAAGCAGTTAGGTACAGCTGACGTCATAAGATCATATAATGTTATATCTAGAAGGGACCTTAGAGATCATCTAGTCCAAATGTTTCATTTTACTGATGAGGAAACTAGAAAGCTTAAGTTATTTTTATCTTTGCACAAAGTCACAAAGATAACAAGTGACAAAGCCAACAACCAAATCCAGGTCCTCTGACTAGTCAGGATTACTATACCAAGACCGCCCCTTCTCTTTACGCTCCTCTCTTTTTACTATTAAGAGACACTCTGCTTTCCAGAGCAAAGGTCCAATAAGCAAGCTGTGTTACGCCATGAGCTTGGCATAACAACAATCCTTTGCACTCACCCTTTGGATGAACTCAGCTGCAACAAAATGCCAGAACTGTTTCATACCAGCACTGGATGGTCCCTGAGCTCAGACAAGCACCTGTAGGAACCATGTTCCATTCATGAAGCCCTGCTATGAATCAAAATTGTCTCATTGTTGATGCTACCCCTCACCGCTACAGCTCACTGCATAACCATTACTATATGTAATGAGATTTGCTCACATGAAAGCAGGTCTCCTCCTAGTTTCTAGTAACTAGTATCTAGCTTCCCTCCTCCCACAAAAGAAAGAAAGTTTTTGCTTACAACCACTGTTGGCCCTATTTTTTAATTTTGCTTTTACTTTATTTTATTTCTTAGAGTTAACTGTGGTTGTGATGATCTGTGTGAGCTCTGATAATTTTCAGTTAACTGCGGTTGTGATAGCCTGTGTGAACTCTCTGGTGATTTTAGACTTAAGAGCAGTTGTATAACCTCTGTGACTTTTTGGTCATTTGTTTTCCGATTTGACAGAATCCAAATCAAGTGCTCTTTCTATTCTTGCAACCTACCTAAGTACCATTTACTTGTTGTGCATCAGAATACTTCTAGAGTGCATAGCAGTTTTGATCTAGAAGTCTAGAGTTCCCCAAGGATGGATCCACAAAAACATCAAGAGGGTAAGGGATTTAAGGGAGGAAGAACTCCCAAGTGGTCTGAGTACAGTCTCCTGCCCTCACATTCCTGTGTCCTCCATCCTCAAACCTCTTCACCTTCATCTCAATGACTTCATTTTTTCCCTGTGCCCATTATCCCAGTTCCAGCCTCACACGCATTCTACTTGACTGAAGGTAGAGAAGAGGTTGCATTATAATAGATGAAAGGAAATTATTTCTCCACTTTAATTCTTCTCATGTAGGACAGAATCTTTTCATTTGCCAACTTGACCCCTACTGTATCCCTGTCTGATTTAATATAGGGTAAAACAAAAAAAAAAAACAAACCATAAAATATGATCCTAATACTGAAGGAACCAAAATCAAAGGCCAAAAGGGAAAATGCAGACCCTCTCTGAGCTCATGCCCAGATTAAATCCTTTCAAATCAATTTGACAAAAATTTCACCTACTATGTTCTAGGCAATGTAAGGTGCTACAGATAGAGACAAAAAAATTAAATAATCTTTGCTATGAATGGACTGGGGAAAATATGTATATAGAAGCCACTGATAGAAGTTAGAAAGAAGGAACCACCATTTGGACACTCACCTTTGCAACCCAAGTCACTTGCAAGTCTCTGTCCCTCATCCCCCATATCCAATAGGTGCCAAGACTTGCCCCCCACCCCAAAACAGACACACACACACACACACACACACACACACAAAGCTATGAAAGCTTAAAACTGCCCTAAGACTTTTGAATGCCCCACATTCATATTAGCTTGTCAGTGTATGTATTGTCCTGCCCTCAACAGAATGTAAACTATGAAGGCAATTATTTTTCATTCTTGTCTTTGTATCCCAAGTGCATGGCACATGGTAGGAACAATAAATTTGTTTAACTAAATTTAATAAATACAAGATAGAAGCAAAGTAATTTCAAAGGATGGAGAAAGCACTAAAAACTAGAAGAAAATTAGGAAAGGCCTTATGCAGAAGGGGGTACTCGAGATATACCTTTACTAGAGCTTTCAAGAGACAAAAAAGTGAGAACACTCCAAGCAGTGAGAGGGAAGACGGATCATACTGTACAGGGAACAAACAACACATACACCAGCTTGGCTGGAACACAGAGTGAGGGGGAGTAATGTGAAATTAGAGTAGAAAGGGAGTTTAGAGCCCAAATGTACAGGGCTTTAAATGCCAAATATAGCTAAGGGTATGTCATTCTAAAGGCTTAACTAAAGACACTGAAACCTCTTCAACAAAGATGAAATGGTGAAGGGAGAGTCTTGGACAAGGTGACCAATTAGGAGCCTGGTTAGCATTTATATGATGTTTTAAGGTTTGCAAAGCACTTTACAAATACTATCTCATTCAATTCTCACAACAACCCAGGGAGGTAGGTACTATTATCATCCCCATTTTACAAATGGGAACTAAAGCAGAAAGAGGTTAAGTGACTTATCCTGGGTCACATAGATACAACCAGATTTGAACTTGGCCTTCCTGACTCCAGGCCCAGTAGCACTGTGCTACTGCAACAATCCAGAGAGAAAGTAAAGAAGGCCCAAACTAGGATAATAGCCAAGTGAGTGAAAGGATCGGGCAAGTACAAACAACATGTGTTGTGGAGGTAGAACTGGAAAGACTTAGCAACTGATTATATGTGGGGGAGATCGAGAATGATTCAGAGACTGGAAACACAGGTGATGGCAGGTGAAAAATCGAAGGATGTGGAAGCCCCCCAAAATAGGAAACTTGGGAAGCAGGGTGAGTTTCACCAGAAAGGTAACAAGTTCCATTCTGGATGGATGTCTTGAGTTTGAAATCTCCACTGTGCACCCAGGTGGGGATGTTCAGCAAGCAGTTGCAAATTCCAGTCAGGAGTTCAAGTGAGAAATGAAGGACAGATTTCAGAATCCTCTTCAAGTGCATAGAGAGCTGGCCTCTAAGCACTAGTAGAGACCCACAGGAGAACAGCATTCAAGTCCCACTTCTGACGTAGTCACTTAAGTCTCTTCAGTCACTTAACCTCTCTAGAACTCTTAAGTTGTAAAGAAGGTATGCAGGAGTTCCCTATACCAATGAAATTATAGGTCCAGACTTTATCCATATTCCCTATCCCACAAAGTGATCATTTTTGAAACTCTGAGAGTTCAAGTCCAGCCTCATACCCTTACTAGTTGTGTTATCCTGGGTAGGTCATTTAACCTCTATACCCCTCAGTTTCCTCAACTGTACAGTGGGGATAATAGCACCAGCATCCCAGGGTTATTGGAGAATCAAATGAGATAATTTTTGTGAAGCACTTGGCAATCTAACTTAAAGTTCTACATAAATGTTGTTAAAAGTATAAAAAGAGAAGAATGCCTAGGACAAAGCCCTGGGGTATACCCACACTTAGCTGGAAAGAAGACGATTTAGCTCAGCAATGGAAACTGACATTTAACTCTACCACATTCCCCATCTGTTATTATTTTCATATATATATATATATATATATATATATATATATATATATATAGTAACTTTGGTCATAATATTTATGTAAGCTCTGTTATTGCTCACCAAATAGTTTTATACAACCCCTGTTATTGCTAACCAAAAATTATGTTTAATGACACACTAACAATTTTGGTATTTTTATTTCTTAAAGCAATGAGTCACTACTGTTTTTCCATAAATTTATAGAAACATCTACTTATCTGTAACAGACATCATATGTGTTAAAGCTTCTGGTATACCACAGAAGAATTTTCTATATCACCATGTCAAACTAAGTCAAGAATAAACTTCCAAGTTGGGCTCACCCTAAAGAGAAGATCTAAGACTCTGTCAGATAAACAGGAGATAAATTAATAATGGCTAAATAACCTCCAACGTGGAAATACCACTAAGATGAGACAACAGGAGAATGACAACCCCACATCTTCTTCCGCCTCATTCTTCCCTGGCTGGGTTTTTGTGCCAGTACGTACGTTGGAAAGTTTCTTATATTTTTGGACTCCATTCCAAGATAACATAAATACATTCCTCAGGAGTGACGGCAGGACCCGCCGGTACTGCCAAGTTTTTAAAACTAAGCGGTCTCCAATCCCATCATGCAAATTTTCTAACCGGACTGAAACCATAACTGGGAAACTACCAGCAGTATCTTATCGAAAAACAGAAAAGTCAGTAGCAATAGAAACTCAGACGCAAACTGACCCTATATGGTGCTGCTCTACCCAAGACCGGCAGTCAAGCCATAGCGGATAACTTGGGAGACACTCCCCGCCCCCAAGGTCTGGGGTCCCCATCCTACCACGGGAGTACGCGAAAATCCGTAAGGTGGGCTGCTGGAACACGTACATAGGCTTCAAATTCCCAATCAAACATATAAAAGCCGGCCTAGCCCAGGGGCGATACTTACAAACTTAGCTCTTTTCTCTCCCGGTTCCTCCACGGGTGCGGGGCCTGGCGCGTGGCCCTTCCGCCGCTGAGGTTTGATGTCCCGGCCACCACGGGACGAGGACGACGAGGACGACGAGGACGAGGATGAGGAGGGCGCCCCGGCCAGGCCGTGAGGCTGATGGGGACGCCGTGACCGGCTCCTCTCCATCCTTCCCGAGCTCTGCCTGCAGAGCTAGAAAAAGCGACGGCGGCTCTGCCTGGAGCAGGGAGCGAAGGTGAGGCTGCTAACCACGCGCCGGGCTGCGCGACGGGGCACGATTCACCCAGAAGCCGGGGGCACTGACAGACCCGATCTCCGCACCAGGAAACCCCGGATGCGGCCAAACCCAACCGTCACAGCCGACGCCGCCGCCACAGAGGTCCGAATACTCCCGCCACCGCCGCCCCGCCCCCGGCTCGGCCAATCCGGAGCCTCCCGGGACGTGACGTAAACGCATTAAAGCCCGCCCTCTTTGAGCGGAGCGTAAGTTTATTGGTCGGAGTTGTCAAAAACCGGTAGCTGAAAACTGACCAAGGGGCTTGTATGTACTTTTTGTACTTTGTTGGATTTTGCACTGCAACTCTTCCTCCTCTCCTGAGGGAGAGCTGTGACTCGATGCGCTCTGCACTTCAACAGTCGAGTCTTAATGGCTAGTTCTCGTCCCCGACCTGCTGTTTCCCAACCGGGATTTTGCCCCCACGACTTCTCTCTTCCCCCGCGCGTTTCAAAATCGCAATGGCTGCTGGGAAATGTAGTTCTAGCTGAATATTTCCTGAAACTGACCCGAAAACTAGAAGCTTTGAGTTTGTTCAGAAACTGCAGGTCCTAGTTTGTGCCTCTAGCCCCTCAACGAGTCAAAGGCCAACCAAAAGAGAAAAGATTCTAGCTACTTTGATGAATACAATGATCCCCAATAACTGCAAAGAACTCATGAAGAAAAAAGCTATGCTCCTCTGGAGAGAGAATGAATGAACTCTTAGTCTTTTTGTACAGATTAAAGCATATTTTTTCCCCTCTTTATTTTTCTTGGCTTTTTTTTCAACATAGAAAATATGGAAATATGTTTTGTATGACTTCATATGTATAATGGATAAGTCTTGCCTTCCCAGTGGGTGGTGAAAAGGCTAGAGGAAGAAAATTTGGAATTCAACATTTTAAAAAATGAGTTGTTAAGAGGGGGGAAAAGTAGAAAAGATTATTGTATGTCATAACGGCTACATAACACGTCAAGAATTGCAAAGCACTTTACATATATCAGCTCACCTGTGCTGTAAATGTTATTATTATGCCCATTTAACAAATGAAGAAACTCAATCTGGGAGAAATTAAGTGACTAGTGTCAACTCGAATTCAGATCTTCCCGACCCCAACTACAGCACTCATTTATGGTGCCACCTAGCGCCTATAGGGGTAGCTGTCAAGTCACTCAAAATTTATTAAGGGCTAGAGCTTGGTCCTTGCCTTGCTTATTTAAAGACAAGGACAGATGTGGGGAGGAGGAAGGATATCAGTAGACTAGAAACACGTAGCAACTAATCTAGGTTGCTGGTGTGAAGAACAGTTGAGAGGGAGGTAAAAAAGGACATTATTATAGTTCAGCACCAAAAGATACATCTCATGAGAGTGGGTAAAAAAACATAGAAACTATAAAGCATTTTGCTTTATATTTTCAAGAGTGGGACATATACAGATTTAAATATGTATCCTAATGACAGTAATATATTAATACAATAATGATAAAAAGTACAATAAAACTGGAGAAATCGTTTATATTTCATAAAATATGACTTGCATAGTTGAGGTCAGTGAAAGGAGAACATAATGAGGTACTGGTATTACCACTAGAATATATCATAGTAGATTTATCTGAACCAGTAAAACTGTCCCATTAGGTACTCCCTAATGCCATGTAACTCTGTTCACTAAAGTTATGCTTTGTCACTATTCTGCAGAAATACCCAAAGAAAGACAACTTACCTTAATTCCCCTTTATTCAATTACCTTCAGACCACTAGTCAGGATCCAAAAAGATATGGAAACAAACAATATGCAATTATAGGAGAACTAGGGAAAAAATAGTAATTGTACCAGGAATTAGCATAAGGATGATATGAACAGGGGGAAAGACCTATCTATACAAAAACAGTCCATAAGCATTGTTTCAGAAAGCAAAAACCTGGAAATAGCTTATGTGCCCAACTGGGAAATGACTAAATGAACTGAAGAATTCCTTGGTCAGTCCTAAAGACAGCTAGGTAACGCAGTAGATACAGCTCTAACTCTGGAGTCAGGAAAACCCGAGTTCAGATTTTACCTCCAGATGCTTTATTAACGCCAGGACACTGAGCAATTCCTCTGTTTGCCTCAGTTTCCTCCGCTATCAAACGGAGATAATAATGGCACCTATGTTGCAAAGTTGTGCTTAATATGTGTTATATAAATGCTTACTCCCTTCCTTCTTTCTCCTCCCCCAACGATTGGTGGGCTCCTCCTCAAAAAATTACCTTGTGTATTTTTTATACATGTGTGTGTATGTGTGTGTGGTGTATGTGCATGTATGTACATATACACACATATAGATATAGATACAGATATATACATAGAATAGCAACTGTTGCTTTATTGTCAGGACAATCTTCTTAATAACTAGAGGAATTAGAAGAACTGGATGCTGTAAGGGTGCCCATCAGTTGGGGAATGACTGAACAAGTTGTATATGATGTGATGGGATACTACTGTGCTATAAGAAATGATGAGTTCGATGATTTTAGAAAAACTTGGATAGACTTGTTTGAAATAATGAAGAGTGAAATGAACAGAATCAACAGAACATTGTATATAGTGACAGCAATATCGCTTTAAGAACAATTTTGAGCAAGTAAGTAATTTTGACTATTATAAACACCCAAATTAACTAGAAAGGACATATGAAGGAAGACGCTACCTGCATCCAGAGAAAGAACTGATGAACAGAAGTATTATAGAACGATTTTACAAATGCACACACACACACACACACACATACTCACACATACATATTTGTGTCTAATGGTAACCATCTCTAGAGTAGCAGAAAAGGGAATGAAGAAAAAAAGGAAAAAAAGAAATGTGCATGATAACTTTATTGTATATTTTTTAAAGAAATAGCAAGCTGTACATAATAGATTTGTAGTTTCATGTGCCATCATCTTTTTATTATACTGTGTTATGGAAATGCTTGCATTATTCCATAAGTTAAAAATTAAAGAACATTTTTTAAAGAAAAAATAAATAAATGCTTACTGACACACACAAAAAAATTAGAAGAATAGGCTGCCTCAAAATTGAGTCAGTTTCACATCACTTGTGGTCTTCAGAGCATGGATATTGTAGTGGAGATTCCTGTTCAGATACAAGCTATACTCAGTCACCTTTAAGGTCCTTCACAACTCTGGGATGATCCTGTAGGCTTCAAGTCCCTGGCCAATGGACCCAAATACTTCTGCTAAATTAGCTCCACAGAAGCAGATCTTCCTATCCAAAAGACCTGAAAATGACTTAGTCTTTTATATTTGTCAGGGTGTCAGGGTGTTCTAAAGACACTTTGGAGAGGAATTGCTAAATTTTTAGTGTGAGCATTTATCCCTCTGAAATCAGCAACTGCTACAAATAGACTTGATTATATTTTCTTGATCATGTAGACGTAAGAAAATGATGAACATGTTAATAATACAGATTATTAAAAGCGTGCCCTATGTACATTTTTTTCCAAAGAACATTTGCAAAACATTTACTAGCATATCCATTCTTATAGGTAATAGAGAAGAAACAAACAAAAAATAAAACCTGGGGTGACCATTCAATTATGAAACATTCTTGCCTAGCAACTCCTTTGAACTATGGACATACCTCCTCACACACACACACACACACACACACACACACACACGCACACCCTTTCTTATCCTCTGCACCCTTATCCCTAAAACTCACACTTACAGTTTGGAACCCCCAGAGGACTTTTGCTCCAGGTTCAATGTAATCTGTGAGCTCATATTATTAAAACTATAGCTCACCACCTGCAACCTGTACATTCACCTTTAGTAGCTAAAGAAGACAATTAGCACCAAGAAAAGACATTTACTAAGATGTTTCTGTAAGAATAATGGCTACAAAATGCTTCCCTAGTAAAT
>CM053600.1:126590421-126635169 GCA_028646575.1 Pseudocheirus occidentalis | reverse complement strand
TTATTCTCAATTTTGCTGTGTAGGTGATTCTTGGTTTTAATCCTAGCTCCCTTGATCTCCAGAATATCATATTCCAGGCCCTTCGATCCCACAGTTTAGAAGCTGCCAGATCTTGGGTTATCCTAATTGTGTTACCACGGTATTCAAATTGTTTCCTCTTGGCAGCCTGTAATATTTTCTCCTTTAACTGGGGATTCTGGAATCTGGCAATAACATTTCTAGGAGTTTTCTTTTGGGGATCTTTTTCAAGAGGTGATTGGTGAATTCTTTCAGGTTCTATTTTGCCCTCTGATTTTAAAATATCAGGGCAATTTTCCTTGAGAATCTCTTGAGGGGGCTTTCTAAGTTCTTTTTTTGATCATGGCTTTCAGGGAGACCACTAATTTTCAAATTGTCTCATTTGGATCTATTTTCCAGGTCAGTGGTTTTTTCAAGGAGATATTTCACATTACCTTCTATTATTTTCATTTGTTTGTATCTGTTTAATAGTATCTTGATTTCTCATAAAGTCATTTGCTTCCATTTGCTCCACTCTAATTTTTAAGGAATTATTCTCTTCAAAATGCTTTTGAGATTCTTAAGGCATTCTTCTCCTCATTGGCTTTTTGGGCCTCTTTTGCCATTTGAGTTAATCTATTTTTTAAGGTATTATTCTCTTCAGTCAGGTTGTTGACTCTTTCTTGCATCGTTCTCATTTCTCTTCTCAATTTTTTCCTCCACTTCTCTTATTTGGTTTTCAAAGTCCTTTTTAAGTCAATCTATGGCTTGTAGGCAATCTTTATGTTTCTTGGAAGCATTTGGTGTGGGAGTTCTGACTGTGTTGTCCTCTTCCTGATCCATGCTTTGATCCTTTTTGTCCCCAAAAAAGGATTCTAGAGTTTGATTACTGTTTTAACTTTGCTTCCTTCTCCTCATGTTGGCCAGTCAATTAATTGCTTGATTTTTTCGCTCTGTAGAACTCTGCTTCTGGGTGGGGGGGAGAGAAGCTCTGTCTCAAATTGCTGGAGTTTTCACAGCTGCTGGAGCTATTAGGTGGGTACTGCAGCCCCACCAGCTTTGGCTCACTGAAAGTGCACCTCAGGACCACCACCCAAGACCACAATCTGGATCCAGGCCGCTCAATGCAAGAGCCCTTGGCCTTTGATCAATCAATTCAGCCCCACTACGGGGTCCACAGGCCAGGAGCTCTGAGGCAGCTGGGTCGGGCTGCTTCCTTGCCCTGGGGGCAGTTTGGCCGGACTGCTTTTTTTTTCCCCAAATGTAGCTCGAATTCCACTGACCTTTCTCTTAGCCTTATTTCTCCTGGCTTGATAAATGTGGAGATTGCTCCAGGTGCCACCAATTCACTGTCCTGTAGACTCCAGCTGTGGCTTCTTCTGACCACCCTGGGGCCAGGCCGCGGTTTGGGGCTGGGCTGACCTCTGCTCCCAGCCTGCCGCAATAAGCCCCTCCTGCCAAGCTGCCTTCAGCGAGAGATGTGTTTTCTGTATTTTTGTGTGTGTTGGAGCCCTAAAATTTGTTTTGAGTCATATTTTATGGGTATATAAGGTGGTTGTGTGGGAGCTGCAAAACTTTGCTGCTTCTACGCAGCCATCTTGTCTCTGCCCCCACTTTTTTAAAGAAACATATATAACAAAATTGCTTAATTTGTTTATGTCCCCATCTGCATTTCTTTTTGTTTTCTTTTGTGCATCAAAAACTGCTTTATTTGTTTTTTGGAGGGATAAGTGGGGGGTTTCTCTTATTACTCACTATATCATTCCTTCCCCCCACTCCTCTCCAGAAGCCCTCCCTTGCAACAAATATGCATGGTCAAAGAAAACAAATCAGTAGCAAGTAGGCCATGTTTGAAATTGCCTAGCTCATTCTGTGTTTCTAGTTCTGGTTCTGCCTTGGGCAAAGTGCCACACCAACAGCAATAATTGTGGTTAAGCAGTAGGTGAGGCAGGCCAAAAGAGTTATCTTGATAACCAGAGCTTGGAAATAATATAAGGCCAAAGCTATTGAGCTCAGTAAGATCTGCCTTTGATTCTTTTTAGAGATCTAGGAATGACTTTGAAGATCATCTAGCTTAACATTCATTAAACTGAGGACTGGAGAAAACAAATGACTTGTCTAAGGTCACATAGGTAGTAATAGAGTCTGGCTGCCTCATCTCCTCCCTTCCTCCCTCTCCTACCATGGAAGCAACAACAGATCCTTATTCTTGTTCTCCTTATGCCAGGTCCTATTTGGCTTGTGGAGTAGGTTGAGCTATTGACTTGAGGGAAAGATCCTGCACTATGCAAAAATTTCTCTCCCACACAGTTCTACCAATTAGAGAATCCTTTAAGTTAAGGGTGGGGGGGGGAGGAGGGAAGCAAGTCAGGAAGTGGGATAGATGTGGATTTGTTTGTTTATATTCTGGTAAAGCTTTGTTTAATCCTCTTACTTTCTTCTTAGTCAAGCTAAGATGTTCCAAGGAATTAGAAATTTTGAAGGGATTGGGAAATGGAAAGGACTCTGGATTAATTTTAGAGAAGGAAGAACTTTGAGGGCAAGTTAAGCCTGGGTGTTGTTTCTGAAATAGCTAGTGTGAGGTCCTGGCTGGGCTCCTGTGGATTTGGGAAAAGGAGATGGACCAAAAAGAAAGAGGAAATGGAGACACAATAGTGTTTGCTAAGATAGGTAGGCAAGCATCACTAAAAAGACCATGAAATGGGAAGGTATGACACTGTTCCTGGGGAAGCTTCTGCAGTTAGGTACAGAGACACCAACTCCAAGACAGTCAAGGTTTCCATTGATGCAATGGAATGGGTGAAAAGATCCATACCATCAAGGGGACCATAAAGGGACAGGCAGAAATAAATCCTTAATACTGTGATGTGAGCTTCTACAAGGAGCTTTGGAGTGACTACAGGTGCTAACTGGGCTCTCTAAATTCCAGCATCCTAGGAAAAAAATCTCATTTACCCTGCCCTAGGTGCAGATGTAAGGGCAGGCCCTGCTCTCTCTTCCATTCTCATTCAACTTGTTAGGTTCCTACCCAAGCCTGTCTTTCTTTTCCTCCTCATCTCCCTTATTTCCTGCTAGTCCTTGACAGTGATAGCAAATTATCTTCAGTAAACTGGTCCTTTGGTGGTGTTTCTCAGTGACTAGATCAGGGGTGGGAAACTGTAATGGCAAACAAAGAAGCAGCTTACACCTTGTTTCAGTTTCTTTTCTTTTCTTTTCTTTTCATTTCTTTCTTTCTTTTCTTTTTTTTCCTTCTTTCTTTCTTTCCTTCTTTCTTTCTTTCTTTCTTTCTTTCTTTCTTTCTTTCTTTCTTTCTTTCTTTCTTTCTTTCTTTCTTTCTTTCTTTTTGGGTGGCAATAGGGGTTAAGTGACTTGCCCAAAGTCACACAGTTAGTAAGTATATCAAATGTTTGAGGCCCAATTTGAACCCAGGTGCTCCTGACTCCAGGGCTGGTGCTCTATCCACTGTGCCACCTAGCTGCCCCTCAGCTTAAACTTCTTTTGAGCCTTGTATCAAGTGTGTTAAGAAACAGAATCTGTGAACCCCATAGCTTGTGAACCCTAGAACTCATGAATTCCTGCAACAGGAAGGGAAATAGCTAATGACCAGGCCAAGACAGCAGGAATTGAGAAGAGGACTCTTGTGCTGACAGAGTCAAAAAGGAGAATTGTGGTATGCTGGCACTATGTCTGCTCTGTTTGTGTTGATGTTTGTGATACTTTGTACAGAAGCCCTGGAGCCTTAGTGGAAGCCCTGAAAGAAGACTTTCTGCTTCTCTGTTTACAGAAGTCCTATATGAGGGTTTTGGAGGTCCTGGTACTTTACTGATGATTTATGCTGACATCCTGGACTTATTTGTGGGTCTATGTGGATTTCTATGTTGTTGATTGGTGTTGAGTTTTCAGACTTTGTTGGTGGGTCTGTGTTGATTTCACAGACAGATAGTCAATTGATGATGGTGCTGGCAGTGTGAATGAATATTATTGTGGCTCTGTTAACCTTTGTCTTCCCAGAAATAGAAACTGTGAAGGACTTGAGATGGACTGGACACTGTGAACTTCAATGTGGAATGGGAACCAGATGAAGAAGTGGGCAAGGAGCTGGACAAGGAACTTGGAGCTGCCTGCTTTTGAACACAGGTGACAGTTGGATCTCGGACCATGGAAGAGGAACCATGGAAGCTGAAAGCCAGTCTTGAGTCAAGCTGAAAGAAGACTTTACTTGGATACTGTGTACTGACTGAGAAGATCATGATTCACTGTAACCTCGGGTGGAGTACTTTGACTTTTGTATTTTGTGTCCCTTAAGGAGGTAAGGATGATTGAATGACTGAGTTACTAAATGATTGAGTTACTAAATAATTGTACTTTGTTGAAAACTATGTGACCACTATGATGAAAACTATGTGGCCATTTTAGTGATAAGTTGTTGTGAATGCTGTACCTTGTTTATTGTGAATATTTTGCTCTGATTTGTTATTGAACAAATAGAGTGTTCACTATACCATGTAATCAGAACCTTGAAAGCTGTTCACAGCAGCCATCCTCTGGAAAGCTGCTCATGTGTGGCTTTACAGAAATCTGTGGCCTTGAGGTCAGATGTGGCCCTCTAGACTCTCAAGTGCAGCCATTAACTGTATTCAAACTTCACAGAATAAATCTTCAGATTCAGTCAAAGGGCTACACTTGAGGACCTAGAAAGGTCACATATGACTTTGAGGCCACAGGTTCCTCACCCCTAGACTAGAGAAGAGATAACAAAAAGAGTTACTTTCTGTTATATCTATCCAGACAGACAAACTATCTATGACTGTATTACTTTTTTACTTCAATACCTCACAGAATTTTTATTTCAATCAGTATAGGTATTCTTCAAATGGTCCTTCTACTTTTTGAATTGCAATGAACTAAAGAAGATTTAATATAGATAGCCATAATACAAAATACTTAAGGAAGAGATGCTAGATGACAGGTTCTTGCCTCATTCTTCTGAATGTTTTTCCCCTTATTTTCTTTTTTTGTAAGTCAAACAGAAAGGGTTTGCGGTTTTTATTTTTCTTCCTTTATGTTTATTTATTTATTTTTTAGTTTTCAACATTCATTTCTACAAGATTTTGAGTTACAAATTTTCTCCCCATCTTTCCCCTATCCCTCACCCCAAGATACAAAGCATACTAAATATCCCTTCCCCCAATCTGTTCTCTCATGTCCTCCCCCATGCCTCCCTTACTTTCTTGTAGGGCAAGATGAATTTCTACACTCCATTGCTTGTATATCTTATTTCCAAGTTGCATGTATAAAACAATTTTTAACATTTGTTTTTAAAACTTTGATTTCCAGATTCTTTCCCTTCTTCCCTAATTACCTACCCTTACTGGGAAGACAATTCAATAGTGGTTGTACATGTGTAGTTACACAAAACATTTCCATAGTAGTTATATTGTGAAAGACTATATTTTCCTCCCTCCTATTCCACCCCACCCATTTATTCTATTTTCTCTTTTGACTCTGTCCTTTTTCAAAAGTGTTTACTTCAAACTTCCCTCTCCCCCAACCTGCCCTCCCTTCTATCATTCCCCCCTCTTATCTCCTTCTCCACTGCTTTCCAGTAGGGTAAAATACCCAATTGAGTGTGTATGTTATTCCCTCCTTAAGCCGAATCCAGTGAAAGTAAAGTTGACTCATTCCCTTTCACCTTGCTGCTCTTCCCCTCCATTTTGACAGTTTTCTCTTGCCTCTTTTATGTGAGATAATTTGCTGTATTCTATCTTTTCCTCTCATTCTCCCAATATATTCCTCCCTCACACCTTAATTTTATTTTTTAGATAGCATCCCTACATAGTCAACTCATCCCTTGTCCTCTGTATATGTATACATGTAAGCACACACACATATACACACACATACCCTCCTATACATACATATATGTATAGATGTAGATAAATATAGAAACAGATATTCCTTTCAACTGTCCTCATACTGAGAAAAGTCCCATGAGTTACAATTATCCTTTTTTCCATGTAGGAATGTAAATAGTTCGTCTTTAATAAGTTCCTTATGATTTCTTTTTCATTACTTTCTCATGCTTCTCTTGCTTCTTGTAACTAGAAAGTCAAATTTTCTATTCAGTTCTGGTCTTTTCAAGAATGCTCGAAAGTCCTCTATTTCATTGAATCTCCTAAAACATTATACTCAGTTTTTCTGGGTAGGTGGTTCTTGATTTTAATCCAAGCTCCTTTGACCTCCAGAATATCACATTCTGATCCCTTTGATTGCTTAATGTAGAAGCTGCAAGATCCTGTGTTATCCTGATTGTGTTTCCACAATATTCAAATTGTTTCTTCTTGGCTGCTTGTAATATTTTCTCCTTGATCTGAGAACTCTGGAACTTGGTTATAATATTCCTAGGAGTTTTCTTTTTTGGGATCTTTTTCAAGAGGTGATCAGTGAATTCTTTAAATTTCTATTTTGCCCTCTGGTTCTAAAATATCAGGGCAAATTTCCTTGAGAATTTCTTGAAAGATGCTTTCTAGGTTCTTTTTTTGATCATGGCTTTCAGGTAGTCCAATAATTTTTAAATTATCTCTTTTGGATTTATTTTCCAAGTCAGTGGTTTTTCCAATGAGATTTTTCACATTGCCTTCTATTTTTCCATTTGTTAAGATCTGTTTAATAGTATCTTGATTTCTCATAAAGTCATTAGTTTCCAATGACTCCAATCTAATTCTGAAGGAATTATTCTCTTCAGTGAGCTTTTATTTTTTTTAACAGATCAAGAGCATGCAGCGCCACATGGCCTCCTACTGCAGCCTGCTGGGCTGAGTGCTGCGGCCAGGCTGTCTGCCCCCTGCCCAGCCAGGGACCTGTCCCATTCTCTGGTCGACCAGATACATTTATTCTGTGATGCTCTACACATGTTGTTCACCACAGGAGTGGGAAATTAAAGGGATTGCTTGTACAAACACAAACTGGAAAGACCCATACCAGTCTGGACAAGGGCTGAGGTGCCCGGTATGAGGGTGGGGGAAGCAGCCACACTGCCCTCCATGGCCGTGGGCTCTGGTCATGGGGTGAGGAAGGGTGTGCCCCCAAGTCCCCTGGCACCTGCCAGGAGGCAAAGCCACCCCTGCTTCAGGGTTGCCAAGGGAGGACAGGCACCAAATTTTGGAGAAAACATGGAAAAAAAACATCTATAAGAGGGAGCCCAGTCATATACACACACACACACACACACACACACACACACACACAATCAAACAGCTGCCTCCCACAATCAGGGCAGGGTCATGGAGGGGGCTATGTATGTCTGGAAGTACTCACAGGCACACTGTCTGGTGAGGAACCTCAGGGACATGGTGTCCACAGCCTCGGCCAGTCCTGTCTTCTGGGCAATCTCCACAGTGTAGTTGTTGGCCAGCTGCAGGGAGGCCAGCATGGAGCAGCATACCTCAAAAGCAGGCTTGCCGGCCACCAGATCGGCAAAGGGACACCATTCATTGAGCTGCCGAAAACTTGCTACCACTTTGTCCCCATAATTGTGGATGTCAAAAGAAACGTGTTCCTCCTGTTCCTGGAGCAGGGGCCCAGTGGTGTCCTCCCAGTCCCAGACACACTGAGATAGCTCCATCTCATGTATATACTTCTAAGAGTTGGCAATAAATAATTCCACATTTCTCTGGACCAACTCCTCGTAGTTCAGCATAGTGATGGTCTCTGGCTCTGGAACACCCTCCAGCGGCTCCTCAGGCTCCTCATCCTCAAGCTCCAAGAAGCTGTCTCCCCCTCCTAGGTGCTTCGGGGACTCCTCCACTCTCTCCTCTTTGAGGGCCCACAGTCCTTCGTAGGCATTGGGCAGCTCCTGCTCCGCTGCCTCTCCCCTCCGCAGCTTCCAAAGGGCATCCGCTGCTCCTTGACACACTTCCAGTAGAGCACTTCCAGGTCTGCAAATGTGGGACCTCTGTGCTGAGGTTTCTTGGAGCTACCACAGCCATTATAAGCAGCCAGGTACCACTCATGAAACCCCTGGAGTCTGGAAGAGGTCTTCCTTTTCCATTTGCCAGACTTGGTTTCCTCCAAATGCTGTGGCACAGAGTAAGGCCTACCTTTCTTGAAGGGCTTGCCCTCCAGGGAGTCAAAGGGGTCCAGGCTCTGCCAGAGATCTGGGGGCTCCTTTTGGTGGCATGATGGGTGGGGGGGCAGCTGAGGTTCTACCCCAGAGCATGTACTTCCTTGATTCAAGACCACCCTGCTGCTAGGCTCCCACTCTGGGGACTTTGGAGAGGCCTCAGGGGCTTCTGGGTCAAGAAGCAGGTCTCCTCCCACCTCCTCCTCACCTTCAGGTAGTTCTGCCTCTGGCTTCTCGTCTTCCTCCTGGGATAAGTTGAACACTGGGGCTGGAGACATGCACATAGAGACGTCCGTGGGCATCTCCTCAGGTCTCTCAGCATCTTGGTGGGTTCTCGGCAGTCTCTGCTCTATTGGGGACAGGCCTCCTGGCTCCAGCAGGAAGGCCCCGCTGGGGTGGGGGGTGGAGGTGTTCATTCTGAAATCCTTGTGGCTGGTCAGGACCTCCCCTCGGCGGCTGTAGAGTGGTTTGCTCTTCTTCTCTTCTTCATCAGGGGGCACCAGGACCATGGGCACCAAGGGAATGACAGACGGCATTGGGAGGCTGGTCGTTCCTCAGGTCTATGTTTGCCCGGGAGTCTGGGATGTCATCAAGGGACAGAAACTCCTCCCCGGGTTCTGGGCGAATTTTGCAGCTGCTTTCAGCACCCTGGCCATCAGGCTGCACAGATGTGGCTTGTTTGTTCTGCCTTGTGCCTGAGATGAAATCCAGAGCCTGGTAGACCAGTGAGTAGAAGTACTCCACCTTCTTACTATAGACACAGGCAGACCCCTGGATCAGCAACGCAGCCTCAATGAAGTTCATGGTGGTTTTTCCTTTATCAAAAGAAATGCAGATCTGGTCCAGCTCCTCCAGGTACTCCTGCAGCTGCGCCGCCACATCCACCTCCCAGTTCTTGGTGAGGTCGCATATGGGCTGCAGTAGGTGAGTGAAGTGGCTCTCAATGTCCTTCATGGATGACCAGGCTGCTGGAGCTACCGCTCCGGGCTCCGCTTTCTGCTTAGGCCACAGTATAGGCCGCTCGGTCTGGCACCATTTTTGTATTTCCCCCCTCAGACTACTCTGTGATGATATAAGGCCTCTTCAGTGAGCTTTTGAGATTCTTTTTCCATCTGGAAAATTCTGCTTTTTAAGGCATTCTTCTCCTTGTTGGCTTTTTGGACCTCTTTTGCCATTCGAGTTAATCTATTTTTTAAGGTTTTATTTTCTTCAGCCAAGTTGTTGACTCTCTTTTCATGATTTTCTTGCATCATTCTCATTTCTCTTCCCAATTTTTCCTCCACTTCTCTTACTTGATTTTCAAAATCCTTCTTGAGCTCCTCCATGGCCTATAAGCAGTTCATATTTTTCTTAGCAGCTTTTGATGCAGGAGTTCTGACTTCAGAGTCTTCTTCCCATTCCATGCTTTGATCCTTTCTGTCCCCAAAAAGAAATCTAAAATTGGATGGGTGTGCTTGCTTTGCTTCCTTTGATTGCTCATGTTGCCACTCAATTTCTTGACTTTTGAGCTCTTTGACACAGTAGAAATCTGCTTTCAGAGGGCAGAGCTTTGTCCCAAATTGCTGGGGTTTTTGCAGCTGCTTGAGCTATTGGGAGAGGGCCGTCTCTGCAGCCTCCACAAGCTCTGGCTCACTGGTCACACACCTCAGGAACACATCCCAAAACCATGATACACATCCAGGCAGGTTAAAGCAAGAGCGATTACCCTGTGAATGCTTGTTTGGCCTCCCTATGATCTGCAGGTCGCAAGCTTTGAAGCAGCCATGTGGATTCGGCTGCAGGGCTGCTGCACCTATTCCACTTTCTAGCTCCTGGGGCAGGGGCCAGACCCGCTGCTCCATCCCCCCGTTCCAACAGAATTCTATACTGACCTCTCACTTTTCTTTGGTATTTATGGGTTGATAATTCTGGAAACTGCCACTGCTGGTGGTGATCCATTCTCCTGAAGTCTGCTGCAGCTGCTGGTCAGAACTGTCCTGAGGCTAAAACCACTGGGTCACGTTGGGCTGGGCTAGGCTCCCAGCACGCTGTGATGGACCCTTTCTGTCTGCCTGCCAGGCTGTCTTCAGTGGGAGATTTGTTTCTCTCTGTGACTTTGTGTGTTCTGTAGCTCTAAAATTTGTTTAGTCATATTTTATACATATTTGAGGTGGTTATGGGGGGAGCCACAGAGTTTTCCTGCTTCTATGTTGCCATCTTTGCTCCTCTCCTTGAAGGTCTTGGAGGCTTTTGATGCAGGAGTTTTGACTTTGTTTTCTTCTGTTTCTATGTTTTGATCCCCTTTGTTGACCAAAAAGGATTCTATACTATGATTGTACTTCCTCTGTTTGCTTATCTTGCCAGCGAATTACTTGCCTTTTGACCTCTTTGCCATGGTAAAGCTCTGCTTCCAGAGTGGAGAGTGCTGCTTCCCAATTTTCTGGGTTTTTGTGCAACTGATGACAGAATTTTTTCCCAGGTACCTTCCTCAGAACTATGAGGAGGGCTTTCTCTCCAGAGTCTCAACAAGCTCTGGCACACTGGCATTTCTCACTCCAGGAACACCACTTAAGACTGCTACCCAGATCCAAGTAGGGCAAAGCAAGAGAATCCTGCCTCAGCGCCAACAGAGAGATTCCTGCAAATGCCCTCTGAACAGTCACTTAGTCTCCCTATGATCTGTAGGCCTAGAGCCAGAAGCAGCAGCCATGGCAGCAATTGTAGCCGCTGTCACCTCTGCCACCCCAGGGGCAGGGGCCAGACCATGTTCTTCTCTCACCCAGGATTAACAGGGTTCTCCACTGATGTTTTACTTTCTCTTTGGTGTTTATGGGTTGAGAAGTATTGAAACAGCCACAGGTGCCAGTGATTCACTCTCCTGAAGTCTTCTCTGGCTGGTCTTGGCTGCCCTGAGTCTGGACCTGCATGGCTTGTGTGGAACTGTGCCCCACTCCCAACCCAGTGTGATAGACCCTTTCTGTTGGCCTGCCAGGCTGCCTTCATTGGGAGATTTGTTTCTTTCTGTCCCTTTTTGGGTTCTGTAGCTCTAAAATTTGTTTAGAGTCATATTTTACAGGTATTGGAGGTCGTTGGAGTGGGAGCTTAGGCAAGTTCCTGCTTTTACTCTGCCATCTTGACTGCCCCCTTATTTCCTTAATATTTCTATAAACTTCCATAGATAACTGCTCTTGTATTAGAGTCTCTCTCTCCTTGTATGTGACTCCAAATTGTTTCCTAAAGTCTCTTCAACAAACACAGCTAAGTATCTCATCTGCTCTAGATTAATTTCTTCCTCCACTTAACAGGAGGCAGCACAGGGGCTGTCCTTTAGCAAACCTAACCTAGACTTATGCAGAAAACAGGACTTCACATGAGTTTTTTAAAACTAAAATTGAAATAAATTAAATAACCATTTTAATTGCATTTAATCTCTGGCCAAAATCTTATATGGGTCTGCTGGTTTATGTGTGACTAAAATCTATTTCTTGTTTGTTGTCAGTTCTTCAAGACTTTTGTTATTTGTAAAGAATATGCATTTTTTTAAAAAAAAATTCTTGTTAAAGATTAATTTTTTTTGGAACAGCCTCAAAGATGTTTCTCTAGAATCTCAGATACTTTACAGATATCTTTAATTTTAAGATAATCCTCATTGATTAGCTAATCTATTTCCTCTCTGGTATATTCTCCCTGACATGTTTGTTAATGTCCTACTGATTGTCTTTTATCCTTTCTAATATTAGTATAACTTTTTATTTGCTTTCCTTATCTGATATTTTCTTTTGGCTTCCTTGTCATCTCTTCACAGTACAAAAATTATATGTCACAAAATCCCTCAGTAGATCCAAAGTTACTTTGGATATATTGTGTTCAATTTGGCCTCCATAATTTATAGAGAAATTTAGTAAAAACTACTAGTTTTAATTAGAGTGTCTTGGGATCTGTCATTTCTTTATGCCCTGGATGTTTTTTAAACACTAGGGTACATAAGTTAAATTATCATTTGTATAATATAACTGCCCAATATACCTATCTAGCCCAATCTTTTTTTTCTTTTTTTTCACTTTGTAAGGTCTTTATTTGGCCAGAGAAAATACATGGTAATGTGCCAACATTCACCCATTGCTCTGTTTTGCTGCCAACCTCTTGTCTCTCTCTTCAGCAGTGTTGAGGTGGATGCCCTTGCCTTGGGGCAGAGAAATCCAAGGCTTGTTACCCAGTATCAAACTTGATGAAATCTGTGATTTTGCCAGTCTCCAGATCAATCTGAATGGTATTGTTCATTTTGATGAGTGGATCTGGATAGCAGATGGTGCAGGCATCATGGGTCACCAGATGGGGAATGGCTTTGGTGCCACATAAGTCTTCCTCACTTTGCACAGCTTATACTTTGCCTCTTCAGTTGTGATTTGATGAACAGCAAAGCAGCCTTTGGTGCCATAAACCAGATGGAAATGTTCACCAGTCTTCTCAATGCTGATGACATCCATGAAGCCAACAGCCATCCATGAAGTGTTTGTGTGAACCTTGCCATCAAACTTAATAAAGCCCTGCATGCAGATCTTCTTGACCTCATCCCCTGTGGGGGCATACTTGAATCAGTTTTGGAGGAAGATGATGAGTGGTAGGCACTCTCTCAGCTTATGGGGGCCTGTGGATGGTCTGGGAGCAAACATGCCAGTCAGCTTGTCCAGCATCCAGTACTTGAGCGCGGTGACACACTTCAGGTGTTTCTTGGGTCCATAAGCCATAGCTGCAGTGAGCCAGGAAAAGGTGGCCCAATCTTTTCAACCGGCTCTAGTCCCACATCTTTAACAATCTATTGAACTTTCTCACCTAAATACCACAGGCACCTCAAACTAAACATATCTAAAGCTGAGCTTTTCTTTCACCTAAAACCTATTCCCTCTTGGAGGTTCACTTTGAACAAAGTTTTAGGATGACACAAGATTCCATGATAAATTAAACTTATGAGACAGATGCACTCAGTGATTCTTTGGCTATCAACATAAAGCAAGGTATAAAACCAGAGACATCTTGCCAAAAAATGTTTGCCAGTTTCCTGGAAGGTAAATTCCAAAGAGAAAAAGGATTCCTAGTAGGTAAGTCAATCAATCAGCAGGCATTTATTAAGCTTTATTTAAGTTATTAATTTATTAATATTTATTGATTTTATTGATTTTTATTAATATTTATTAATTTAAATTTTATATTAATTTATTATAGAATTATTATATAATATATGATATAATTAATTATAAATTATTTTAATATTAATTTTATTAAAATTTATTAATATTATTACATACATTGAGCTTTGGGGATACAAAAAAAGCAAAAATGTTCCCTGTTCTCAAGGAGCTCACACAATCTAATGGGAAACAACATGCAAACAACTATATATATATATATATATATATATATATATATATATATATAAATAAGATAAATACAGGGTAAATCAGAAATCATCCCAGGGATGGGGAAAGGCTACCCGGGCATGATGGGATTTTAGCTGAGATTTGGAAGAAGCCAGAAAAGCCAGAAGGTAGAATTAAGGAGGAATCACATTCCAGTCATGAAGAGCAGCCAGTGAAAATGCACAGAGTCGGGAGAGGGAGGGTTTTGCATCACTTGTGTGTCCAATGCCACTGGATTAGAGAGTAGGTGGGAGGGAGTCAGTTGGAAAAGTAGGAAGGGACAAGAATATGAAAGGTTTTCAAAATGAAGCAGGATTTTATGTTTGATAGGGAACCACTGGAGTTAATTGAATGGGGATGGGGTGGAGTTGGGGTGAGGGAAGTGACATTGTCAGAACTGTGCTTTAGAAATATTTCTTTGGGAATGAGATTGTCCAGATGCTCATATTTGCAGATCACCTTCTGTGATTTCATCAGGTCCTGTTACAGCAAACAGTACAGGGCCTCCTCACTGAATTCTATGGTCACTCAGAAGGGATTATTCTAGCAATTTTCTATTGATGAGATGATAGCATTCAGCTGGATGGACAGCTTATTGTGTTCATCTATCAATACTTACACTTGTACTGTCACTACAAATGGACAATGAGTTAGGTTCAGAGTTGAATAAGAGAAGAAAATCATTTGGATTGCACTTGGCAAATTGCATGGCACTTTCAATGATCCCAAGCTACTTCCCACTGCAAAAAATCCATTAAAAAAATAACAATATTCTCTTGGTGATACTATGTGGCTGTGAATTATGAACCATTATGCTTCCAAATGAATCAAAATTACAAGGTCACTTACAGGTGCATGGGGTGCATTAAGGATGTAAATTGGTGATGAGTTCCTGACTTCTTTTTTTATTTGGTCTTTAAGGGGTGGGCTCATGTGTCTGGGAGAAGGAGGTATATAGGTTCAAATACAGTTCTCTCATGTTCATTCACCTCTTCCATTTTTTACTTTGGTTAAAACTTGGTTGGTTCCAGCATTGTGGCAGATTGGCCCATCTGTTGTACCCCCAGCCTAGAAAGATAGACAGACAGACAGACAGGTGGATAGACAGACAGACAGACAGACAGATTTAATAAGCATTTATTATGTGCTTTGGGGCAGCTAGGTAACACAGTGGATAGAGTGCCAGGCCTAGAGTCAGGAAGACTTATCTTCCTGAGTTCAAATCTGGCCTCAGACCCTTGCTGACTGTGTAACCCTAGACAAGTCACTTAACCCTGTTTGCCTCAGTTTCCTCATCTGTAAAATGATCTGGAGAAGGAAAAAGCAAACCACTTCAGTACTTCTCCAAGAAAACCCTAAATGGAGTCATGAAGAGTTGGACAAAACTAAAATGACTAAACAACAAAAATGTGCTTTAGCCCCAGGGGCTGTCCTGAATAAATCTATTATGTTCATTTTCTTCTTCCTCCTCCAGGACACCCCAAATGACCACATAACCAAGGGTATTGTGCTAAAAATGGCTATAATACATTAAGGAGGATTAATTAAAACATGAAATTGGGGCAAGCAAAAAAACTAAATGGGGGTAGGAGCTGATCAGCATGATGAAAGTACAATATTCAGAATTAATCAGACTGCAAGGAGCAAGGATAGCTCCGTATTTGAAATACAGGGAGGGCAATTCATTGTTAACCTTCTTGTCTTTGTGGCAGAGGGGTAGTTATGGAAAGGAAGAGTATATGTCAGTGACTGCCTCATCCAATTTCATCCAATTAACGGTATTGCATCCATACTGCCAACAGCATATCTGCAGCCGCTGCTTTAGTTCCTCTGTGAAGTGTCCTTAACCTGTGGTCCATAAACTTGTTGTTGTTGTTTTTTAATACTTCTGATAACTGTATTTCATTATCATTTGTTTCCTTAGTACTGACACATTTTATCTTATGCATTTGAAAACGTTATTCTGAGAAGTGTTCCATAGATTTCAACAGACTGCCAGAGGGATTCATGATACAAAATGCATTAGATACAGGCAATGAAGAGGAAATAAGTCCTACTGCACATTCTTACTCCTCAGTAAGGAGAAAGCACTCGCTCCCCAGCAATTCCCCCATCTCTCTCTTCTTACCCGAATTATCCAGGCATCAATTCCAGACAGGTACCTTATGCTTAGCCTCCTGAGTTTTCCCCAAATATCCATTGCTGTGCCTTGAAAGGTGGGTTATACACACATATTCTTAGCAGCTATATTTGTTAAATCTGTTGTTAAAATTAGTTTGCATTCCCTGGACACCTACCAACTAATGATATAAGTGGTCTAAAAGTTGGATTGCATTTAACTATTTAAAATTTGCTGCAGATAACTTAAAAACTAGATAATGGATAAACATGCATAACCAACAGCTGTCTACATTCTGAAATCATGGATTGATGGGTAGTTAAAATGTCTTAAGACTTAATCTGAAAAAAAGTTATTCTTTTCCCCTTGCTTAATAGCATTTTATTTTTTCCAATTATATGTAAAGATAGTTTTCAGTATATACTTTTATAAGATTTTGAGTTCCAATTTTTTTTCCTCCCTTCTTCCCTCCCCTCATCCCTCCACATAGTGGTTCTCAACCTTCCTAATGCTGCGACCCTTTAATATAGTTTCTCATGTTGTGGTAACCCCCAACCATAAAGTCATTTTTGTTGCTACTTCATAGCTATAATTTTGCTACTGTTATGAATCATAATGTAAATATCTGATATGCAGGACGTATTTTCATTGTTACAAATTGAACATAACCCACAGGTTGAGAACCACTGCTCCACAAGATGGCAAACAATCTGATATAGGCTATATACATGTACAATCATATTAAACATAAGTCCACATTAGTCATGTTGTGAAAGAAGAATGAGAGCAAATGGAAAAACCCAGAGAAAGGGAAAAAAGAAAAGAGAGATAATGGCATGCATCAATATGTACTCAGACTCCATTGTTGGCTTTGATTTGCATTCAGACTCCACAGTTCCTTCTCTGGACGTGGAGAGCATTTTCCATCATGAGTCTTTTGGAACTGTCTTAGGTCTCCTAGGTATTGCTGAGAAGAGCTAAGTCTTATCAAAGTTGACAGTCACACAATGTTGCTGTTACTATATACAATGTTCTCTCTACTTACTCAGCATCAGTTTGTGTAAGTCTTTGCAGGTTTTCTGAAATCTACCTGCTCATCATTTCTTATAAATAGTATTCCACTGCATTAATTTACCACACATTGTTCAGCCATTCTGCAGTTGATGGGCATTCTCTTGGTTTTCAATTCTTTGCCACCACAAAAAGAGTTGCTAATAAATATTTGTGTATATGTGAATTTCATGATGTCTTTGGGGAATAGATCTAGTTATCTTTCTTTTCTTGCTGTTTTGGTTGGTAAGAATGGACAAAAGGCAACGAAAAGCTCTGTCTTACATTGGCTTCATTTGTAGTCTAATGTTCGTCTGTAAAGATAGACTGTGCAGTGACCTTGGCTAGTTTCAGACCTGTTCTGCAAAGCTTACATATGGCATTGTTGGTAGAACAGGAAGACAGATGGCAGGGTTGTGACAAGGAACTTGTTTGTTTTTGCAATATGAAAACTATTTCTCCTCTTCCCAGTGCAGTTTTTTTAGAGAGGGGGTTAGACATGGCTCACATACTTTATGGAGATCTGACCTTTCTTAATAAAATGCAATTAGTGTACTTCAAGTCATACATTAATTCATGAATAATTACAATTCAACAAAGTGAGCCTTTCAACCTCCAAGAAACAAAGTGTAACTTGACTTTTATGAAGAAATTCCAGAGGAATCGAAGGAGCTCTTTTCTGCCTCCATTTTTGTCTCTCCTGCTGCCACCACTTGTATTGAGAAACCCTCCTCTGATCGGCAATGGCTTTGGAGGAAGCTATGGCTGGTCTCCCAGCAATATAGATTTGAACCTGAAATTAGCAAGCAAAATGTTGGAAAAGTGAAACGGGTTTTTGAAAAAAAAAAGGTAGGAAATGGGAAGTAATTCATATGATATGTAAAAAACAAACATAATATTTTAGAGCTGTATAGGACTTTAGATATTATCAAGTTCAGGTGGGGAACGTTTGGCCTCAAGGCCATATGTGGCCCTCTAGGACCTCAAGTATGGTCCTTTGACTGAATGCAAACTTGTGTGAAGTTGAAGTTCACTTGATCTACTTGACAGATAAAGCAACTGAGGTCCCATGTGAATAAAAATGACTCACCCAAGGTCACACTGCTAGTGAGTAATAGATCTAGAAGTAGGAAACAGTTCTCCCAAGTGTCAAGCCAATCCTTTTCCCACCACCTCACCTCACAAGCATGCCATTGTCCAGAGCTCTGCATTTAACATTAGAAAACCTAGGTTTGAACCCTACCTACTACTTAATACTCATGTGACCTGCAACAAGTCACTTATTAATCAATGATATTTATTTATGTAACACTTCACATGTAAAGTGTTCCGCAAATCTCAATTTCTCATTAGCTCTTCATGACAACCCAATTAAACTGAAACTCCAGATAATATTATCCTCATTTTGGATGTGAAAATTTGGACTCAAGACATTAAGAAACAGCCATGCTCACATCTCTAATAAATGGGAGAAGCAGGATTTGAATTCAGTTTTTTCATACTGTAAGTAGTACTCCATCTAGTATGTCACAAGAAAAATGTGTTTGCATAAGTAAAGTGGAAAAATTACATGTCTTCTCTACTTCATAGTATTCTTATTAGTCGATTAGTCAAGAAGTGGTTATGAGGCACTTACCACATTCCAGATCTTCTAGGGACACAAATTTAGTCAAAAACAAAATTCCTTACCTCAGGGATCTCATATTTTAATAGGGGAGACACATGCAAATAATTGCTTAAATATAAACCATAAAGAGTATTTGAAAGGCAATCTCCTTAACAGTGGTTGAGGGGTGGAGTTAAAGGGAGAGGCTGGGAAAGGCCTGTAACAGAATATAATGTCTATAAAGAATATTTTAACCATAAAACATTAAGTAAATATAAACTATTAAAAAAAGGTAGAACCAGAGATCAATATACATTTATAATAATGAGTAAGGATGGAGTGATTAAGTAAACCAATAAATCTCATTACCTCAACAAATTTAAAATAAGTCATAAGATGTTAAGCCCTTAACAATGTGATTACACATTTCAATCAATCAAAGCGTGAAAAGTCTTTAATCAGTTTAAGAATGTCCTTGAGAGCTACTGAATGAATGAATTTCAGGGATGTTGAACAGGAAGTCTATTCCAATTGACTAAGGAAACTTGGTAATGACCTGTGGGGCCTATATGAAATTAGGGAGCTAGTTCAGAACCCAGAAGATTAGAATAAATGGAAAGGAAAGAGAATTTCAGCTGACCACCTGAGAAGGTATCGTTTAGGGGAGAGGAGCAAACAGACCCTGGGCCTCAAATTGACCTCCATTTCACTAGAGGATTATCTTATAAATTTCACAGATCCAAATGGCTTCCAGTCTTTCTAGCTATGTTCCTGAGAAAGCTAACGCTAGTGTCTGCTTTGGGAGTCAAGGATGCAGAGGTACAGAATGCCATATAAACTATCCAATATGGGCACTGTGTCAATCAATCAGTTTTGCTCAGCTTTGTTTATTCTTCTTTGCTATACGGGAGGGTTTTGTTGGGGGCAGGGGTTGGAGAAAGGGTTTAGGAATGGTTATTAGGAAGTAGCTGGGGTAAAAAGCAAAAAGTCTCAATAAAACATAAAAAAATAAGCTATTATTATTATTATGCAAGTAAAGTAAAACGGGGAATCAAAGGCAACATTAAATAGATATTTTCCCTAAAAGCTAAGCTTTTGTACAAAGAATCTAGAAAATTACCCTGAGTCTTTCCCTCACTTCAATTATATAAATACATATTCTAAATATGTATATATGTGCATATATATTTCACTTAAGTAAAATGTAGCCTACAACACATCCAATTTGAGGGAAATGATACTTTTTAAAAGATAAGTAGGGTTTTAGGTTTGTATTACTGCCAAAATGTAGTGCAAAATAGAAAATGTTTCATAAATTTATCTTTTACACAGTCTGGGCAAGCCCTATAAATACCAAACCGGATTGTAGTTGACATTTTATATAGCCTTTAAACAGACTTCTCAATCAATCTTCATGACACCCTGTGGGGGAAGATACTACTAACATTCCCATTTTACAGATGAGGAAACTGAGGGTTGGTGAGATTGAGTTGTCCAGAGTCATGTATCTGGTGAATGTCTGAGGTGGGATTTGAACCTATATCTTCCTGACTTTATATCTACTATCTACCACACTGCATATTAGTAGAAAAAGCACAAATCTGGGTGTGCTTTTTTAGTAGGTGGTTTCAGAAAGTTTTTAATCACCCTGAGAAAAAAAGAACTTGCTCAAACATCTGGATACAAAGGCTTTTTCAAATTGTTTTGGACCCATGTGTTGTCTATGATTTGAGATTGCTGGAATCAGACAGATTTGCTTTAGTTGTGCTAAAGATAAGGGAGGCAGATGTTCTCCTATGCTGTGTGCCAACTTTGCTCATTTCATCTGTCCCTTTATATCAGGCCTTTTGAAAACTGGTGTTGAGAAAGTGTGAACCAATCTTGTGCACTTCATAAAAGACATGTGATTGTGTACATATGCCATCCTCCAACACCAAAACTAGTGCTTCCAAGGCAAGAGTGTCTATTGGCAATGTCTTCCCCATCTGCTTTCTGTTGTAAATAAAGAATTAACACCATGTTTAGTAACACAGAAACATATCAAAACTAACAGTACCAGAAGCAATGGCAGAGGAAAAACATTTCTGAAATTATCAAAGTGAAAAAAAGATATTTTTGGATCTAACTCATTTAATTTAGTCTGGCAAATTCAATTACCAATTAAGACCACCCCACACCTCTCCACACTCTATATTTGTACAAGTTTCTATATTGTATATATAGGCTTGCACATTATTTTCAAAACCACCATTCAAATTTATTGAGTTCTGAAAGAAATTGATGTCTTCTATTCATTTCGCATTGCTGAATTTCCAGCATGTGGTTGAAAACACCTTTTAGGTCAGATAGAGTATCTCATATTTCAAACATGAGCCTGTCCAGCACGAGTCATTACTGAGAAATTTGGTTCCCTCTGAGACTTTTCAGAAGAATGCTAAAAATGATCTTTCATTATCTGGTATAGCTAGCCTTCCTCTATTTTAATTGATTTCAAAGTTTAGATGGTTGTTGTTCCTTCTATTCTGCTAGTCTGAATAATTTGTCTTACTATTTTTTAGTGTTTTGTTAACAAGAAGGTCATAGCCATTAGTTTTAGGTGTGGTACTTCCTGAATGCATAGGTAAACTTGATGCCCAAAGGAATATTTTTCCTTTTCAAAAATGTTTATTCATTAATTCAACAAATGTTTACTTAGTGGCTATGGTTATATAAAACATTGCTAAGCACTGAGAGTAGTACAAAGTTTAGATAAACACAGACAGTCCTTGACCTCAGGTTGGTTACAGTCTAGTAGAGAAATGATATACAATTACAGAAAGTTGAAATGTACAATAGTAAAAAAATAAATGCCCTAGATAGAAAATAAAGTGGGAAGAGAAGGGAAAAGCTATTTTTTTGACTAGGAGATCAAGAAGAGCTTCATAATAATATCTAACAATTATGGAGTATTTTGAGGTCTACATAGAGCTTGATGTATGCTATTTGAACACAACACCTCTGTGAGCTAGATGCTATTATTATTCTCATTTTACAGGTTGGGCAACTTAGTCCAAGATAACATTAAATTTCACATCCAAGGTCTGGGCAAATCTTGATATTAATAAGGATCTGAGGCAAGATTTGAACTTCCTTCCTCTAGCACTCTAATCCACTGCATCACACAGCTGCTTTATTTGAGCAGTGTTTTAAAGGAAAATCAAGAATCAGTCTGGGAAAATGAAATAATCTCCTTATTACTTCCTTAGCCCTGTGACTACAGAGAAGGAGGGGCTTCAGCAGTTCAAAAAGGAGAGACAGTTTCTGACTTACTGTCTTCCTTTGAATCTTCCACTGTGGCAAATTGCTCTTTTTCACTTATGTTATGGTTGTTGTTGGGTTCAGTCAAGTCTGACTCTGTGAGTCCATTTGAGGTTTCTTGGCAAAGACATTTGAGGGATTTGCCATTTTCTTCTCTAGATCATTTTACAGATGAGGAACTAAGATAAACAGGGTTAAGTGACTTAACTAGGTCACACAGCTGCTAGACTTTGTTATTTAGTATTTGCATCCATTCATGTAAGTCTATTTTAAATGTATATATGACTATTTAAAATGTGTATAACAGCATGGATTTCATATAAATCTGGAACTTCTTATCCCTATTCTCCATAGGGTGTTTTGGGTAAGAGCAGCTACACAAATGTGGATTAAGACCCTATCCCTTTTATTCTCTCAACAGACTAGACAGGCACCATAAATCAAATAGCAAAGCATTTAATTAGGACACAATACTCAGTACATCAGGGATTCATGATTTTTTTAGACAAACACAGATAGAAATCCATCTATAATTTAGCAGATAAGTCTTTGAGGTTTTTCTGAGGCTCAGAAAGTTAAATAATTTGCCAATGGTCACATAGTTCATGACTGCTACAGGAAGGAATTGGACATTGGTATTTCTTACTCCAAGTCAAGAACCTAAGGGCACTATGCTACTTTGCCTCATTTTGGACAAAACAGAAAAAGAATTAATAAGGAAAAATCAAATAGTAGAATAATTCTTTATGTGCTCCTATACATGAAAAGAAACACTGAATCTAAGATTTAAGAATTGAAAGGTACCTCAGCAGTCATTTGATCTAACTCTTACACCCAAAGTACCTCCACTATAATCCAACAAGTGTTTGTCCAGCCTCTGCTCGAAGACCTCCAAATAGGGGCATCCCATCTCCTCTATCAGCAGCCCATTTCACTTTGGAATCGCTCTAATTGTTCTAGTGCAGGCCTTTATCACATCACACCAGGACTATTATAATATAGTAATAACTGGGTGAGTATGTCTACTTCAAATCCCACCCCACTCCAATCCATCCTCTATTCAGCCACCAAAGGGATTTTCCTATAGCACAAATTGGACCATGTCACCAACACCTGCTATTCAAACACCAGTGGTTCCTTTTTACCTCTGGGATCAAACACAATATTCAAAGACCTTTATCACCTAGCCCCTTCCTCCCTTTCCAGTCTTCTTACACCTTACTCCACTATAGCTATTCTTCTAGTTAGTGACTCTGGTCTCCTGGTTGTTCTACAAGTAAGGCATTCCATCTCTCAGCTCCAGGCATTTTCTCTTGCTGTCCCCCCTGGAATGCTCTCTCTCCTCAACTTTGCTTATTGTCCTGTTTTCCTTTAAGTCCCAACTAAAATTCCCACCTTCTACAGGTAGCCTTCCCCAACCCCTCTTAATTCCAGTGTCTTCCCTATTTCCTGTTTATCTCATATATATATGTGTGTGTGTGTGCAAACATGCATACATATATATATGTATATATAAAATTTGCTTTGATATGTTTCTTTAAGCATGTTGTCTCCCCAATTAGATTGTAAGCTCTTTGAGGACAGGGATTGTCTTTTTGTCTCATTTTATGTCTCCAGTGCTTAGCACAGCATCTGGAGCATAGTAGGCATTTAATAAATGTTTATTGATTGATTGATTGATTTTGTTGTCAGGTCCACAGACACACCTAAGTTACATACAAAAGGGTGGTTATCACATGGTTTTTCTAATTCCTAATTTCCCCTTCTTCCTTCAATAGGAAGATGCACAGCTTTCTCCCTCCTAATTAAGTTAAAGAAAATGAATTATTTTAAATTCCCAAACTACCTCTGTCTTCTAGTGTCAGGATCATGCAAATTATGGAATTTAATAACCTCAAAGGTTATTATGAATGGAAGGGTCCAGGGTGGGCTGATGAACTTTGACATGCATCCCTGCTGCTAGGGCAGACACAGGGGTTTGTCTAGCCAAATCAAAGCAGCTGGAAAGGAACAATTGTTAAATTCTGGAGTGAGCATTTGCATCTTGGAAATCAGCAAATGCTACAAATTGAGGCTTGATTTACTGTTTTGTTGATTGTCTAGACTTAAAAAAGTAATGGAGAAAATGTTAATGCAAATTAAACTTTAAAATGTGCCTTTTTTCTTGGTGAACCAATTGTTAAACATTTACTTCGTTTAATATTCATTCATTAACTAATTCATTATTGTTTATCTGTTTTATTATTTGTTATACACACACACATATATGAATTATCTCCTGATTGATTATGGCCAAGTGCCCCATCTATTGTTTAAATTAAAAGAATAGATGAGCATGATTAAATGTGATTTCCTCTACTATAATTCTATTTCAGTCCCTTAATGCTACATGGATGTAATTGTAGGTTCTTGACACCAAAGTCCTTGGCCTTGTCAAATGGTTTAATATCAGAAATGAATATGATGTCATAAATGGAAATACTATGAAAGAAAATGCATTCCCATTTGCTTGGCTATTGAACCCTAGGGACCATATAGCTTTTCCATATGATTTGTACCTTAAATGTCTTGTCACGTGTTATTTCTCTCATTAGAATGTGAGCTTCTTCAGAGCAGGATATAGCTTGCTTCTGTTATCTGTTATATCTATTATTTTGTTATATGTTCAGTAGAGTGTTTTACATGTTGTTAGAACTTATTTTCATCCATCCCTCCTTGAAGACAAACCAACAGAATACAAGTCCAAACAGGTCTACTAAGTTAGAAGGGCTTTGAATCCAGATATGTCTATTATATGAAGACAAGCCTGGCTAATTTTGGAAATGCATATTACTAGGAGATTGGTCACACCTAATGAATTGCTCTATCCATCACAACTCTCAAAGATAATAATGGTAGGTTGTGATCTGTGTCAGAAAAGGCAGTACCCACACCAAGGAAATCAGGGAGCCTTGAAATCAAATATTAAAGTAAATGGTTATTTGAAATAAGAATAAACAAAAGCATATTCAACTGGGAATCAGTTCTGTACCCATCAAAGTCATGTAAGCAACTGTTCTGATGATTTTGAAAGGCTGTTGTGTCCTAATTCAATCAATCAAGTGTTTAGCCAGGGCTTTATGATCTAAAAGCTCTATTGTTTATTTATTCTGTTTATTATAAATCAGAAGTCTGTCTTCCTAATAGTCTTCTTTCCAAGTATATTGATACTTCAATTGACTTTGAATGGCCCTATTTCCATAACAATCATTTTCCTTGTATATGTATAGTGTTTTATAGTTTACAAAACACTTTCACATGTATTCCATCATTTTAAGTGATTCCAAATTTAGACAGAGCTAATGTGGTAATTGTTAAAAGTCCCATGACATTGTGATTGCTTGTTTGACATAATCCTAAAATAACTGTAATAATAACATCTCACATTCATAGGCCTTTATCATTCTAAATATCTCTTTATATAGGATCTCATTTGAAAATAATAATAGCTAGCATTTATATATCACTTTGAAGTTTACAAAGCTCTTTAAAAATATCATCTTGCTTTATCCTCACAATAACCCTGGGATGTAGGTGCTGCTATTATCCCCATTTTATAAATGAAGAAACTGAAGCAGACCCAGGTTAAGTGACTTGTTCAGAGTCATACAGCTAGCAAGTGACTGAGACTGAATTTGGACTTAGGTCTTCCTGACTCCAGTGCTGTGCAACCTTCTTGCCTTGGATCCTCACAACAACCCTTTGAGTTAAGTATTATCAACGTTTTAAAGAAAATTAGTAGTTAGAGGGACTAAGTGATTAAGTGACTTGCCCAAGGTCATAACTTAGTAAGGGAAAATTACATCTTTGGACTATAAGTCTAGAAGTCATTTCACTCACTAATGGGTACATATAATGAGTACTTATAGCAAGGCTTTCAGCAACACCTGAAAGAGTGAGTGATATTCTAGGAACTCTGAAAAAGAAATAATAGAACTATAGAGGACCAGAGAAAAGCAAGAAAAGACCATGCATTTACATAACAATTGAAGGAATATGAAGCACTTTCTATAAATTCTCTCATTTTATCCTCACAACAATCCTGTGATGGAAGTACAATAGGTATTATTATACTTACTTTAAAAATGAGGAAAATGAGACTCTGAGAGGGTCGTGTGATCTCCTTATAAGGCTAGTAAGTTTCAGGCATGGGCTTCAAATTTAAGTTTGACAAACAGTCTAGCTGTCTTTCCCTATGCCACACAATGAGGGTTGAGGTAGAAGAAGGAGGTAGAGAGAAAGGGGTAACAGGTTCCCATAGGATAACAGATCACAAAAATGAGCAATTTTCAGTCTAGAAAGCTGGAGACCTCAGCCTTCTGACTGATTCAGGGTATGATTAAAATTTGTAAAGGCATGAATCAAATGAATCAATAGGCATTTTCAAGTACCTTCTATTTGTGAGGTACTATTCTAGGCTTTACAAAGACAAAGACAAAACAGTCCTGGCTCTCAAGGAGATTTTATTACTGCTGGGTGGTTTGAGCAGAAGTGGTGGGGAGATAAAGGAGATGTTTGACCTTTGAAGGAAGCTAGAAAGGTGAGGAAGTAAGAAGGGAGTGCATAAGGAGGGAATGAATATATATATTATATATATATATATATCTTGTGCAAAGGTGCAGAGATGAGCCATGGGGAGTCGCATATGAAGAATAGCCAATAGACCAGTGTAAATGAATAGACAGTGGGTAGAGGGGATTAGTCTGTAAAGACAGGTTGCACAGGGGTGGGGAACCTGCGACTTTGAGGCCACATGTGACCCCCTAGGTCCTCAAGTGCATGTAGCTGACTTCTGAGATTTGGATTCAATCAGAGCGATGCACTTGAGGATCCAGAGGGCCACATGTGGCCTCTAGGCTACAGGTTCCCCACCTCTGCAGAAGTCAGTTTGAGAAGGGTATTAAATACCAAAGAGGGGAACTCGCATAGAAGGAAGAGTAATGAGAATAATCTAAAGTTGGGTTTGACAAGGAGTGATGGAGGAAAACAAAATTTTTTTTTTAATGAAGAGTGTTCAGTGTAGAGTGAAGAGTGTAGGGATGAGAGGGGATGATCTTTAAAGTTTCTTCTAGCTCGAATAGTCTATAATATTTCTCACATACATATATTATATGTATACACACATATATGTGGTCTGGGCACCTAGGTGGCTCAGTGGATAGAGTCAGGAGGACCTGAGTTTAAATCTGGTCTCAAACACTTACTTGCTGTATGACCCGGTTTGCCTTACTTCCTCATCTATAAAATGAACCAAAGAAGGAAATGACAAACCACTCCAGTATCTTTCCTAAGAAAACCCCAAATGGGGTCACAGAAAGTTGGACATGACTGAAACTACTCAATAACAACACAGTCAACTAAAAATGCATATATACATTCTATAGATATGTTTGTTTTACCTTATTTTAACTGTGGATGAAGGTTTTTGTATTCATTAACACATTAAATGAAATAAAAGAAGAGAAAATCAGTGAATGACTGAGTGGAACAAATCATACTAACATTAAAAATTTTAATTTTTTTTTGCATTTAGTTTGAGTGGATCTTATTTATGTAACTCTGCAATGCATAGACAACATATTCCGTATTTTGAAAATCCCACAGAGTAGGAGAAAAAAATTCCTTAAATTAGATTGTAACTTTGGTTCTAGGAGAAGCCAGGACTTAACAGAATCCAAAAGTAGATTGGAAAAATTAGGCTATTTTCCCAATTAACTTGTCCCTGTCTGTAAGAATGCACTTAGCACATTGACTGGCACATAGCATACTCAATAAGTATTTAATGGTTGAAAATACACAGTAATGGTTTTTTGTCTTTTCTGCAGTAAAAATGATTTCCTTCACTAAAAGAGGACTAAAGTCTTCTGATGCCCCATCTCCTCTTGGAGATGTGCCTGGGCTCTTAAAAACAGAAGGTAAGGTTATTGGCAGCAGGTCTGTTCCTAGTAGTTAGGCTTGGAGTCAGGGAGCCTTGGGTTCAAATCCTGCCAGAGACACTTGTTAATTATATGACCCTGAGCAAATCATTTAACCTTTCTCTGTCTCATTTTTCTCAAAGTGAAACAGAGATCAGAATAGTGACCACCTTAACATGGTTGTTGTAAGGATGAAAATATATGGAAAGGTTTTTTTTTTTTACCTTTAGGCACTACAAAAAATACTATTATTGTCACTAATTAACTATGTGACTGCTGTTGTCATGACATAAGGCCTTCATTTTTCACCTAAAAAATTAAGGGGTCTTTCTAGCTGTAAAATTCACTGCGATTCTGTGTTCTCTATTTCTTCCTCAGATATAGAACAACAGACCTTTCCAATATGGTGAGGAAGTTGTTTTATACAGTCCTCTGTTTAAAAATAGTTTTATTATGTTTTATATATTCAAGATGGGCTTTAAAAAGTTTAGAGAGAAAAACCTGCATCCTTTCAAAAGCTGTTGGTCCTGACAGAATGCCAGATTATAAACTACAATGAGAGCCGGGGTCCCTTGTAAAATGTTAAGACCTGCAGAGCTGCAACGGGAGATGATTATGTGGTAATCCTGGGATCGGAGGGGAGAAGAGAAAAGGCTGGAGGAGTGAGTGATTGACAGCCCAGTGGGAGGTGAAGGGGGGAGGGGAACACGATAGGTTTTGCCCTTGGTGGATGAATGGATGAATGCCATGTTTTGGGAGAACAGCCTCCTACTTTTTATTTATTTTTTTTAATGTGAGGGCACATGGAGACATTTGGTCTGTTCTGAACAGGGAAAAGGACTGAAGGTCATCTCTTCTGGTGAAGGACAGTTTAAGAGAGAAGAAAAGATTGGGTTCTAGTAAAAGTGACTAGGGAAGTATATCATTAGCAGCTTAGCTTTCAGCCTATTGCCACTGTTTCCACTTTTCCCATCTCAGGAAAAACAGCTGGAACTAGGTATCTGGGAGAAATTTGGGAGGAGGTTATATTTTTGGTCTAACAGAAAGTACTATTTTTGTTTACCTGGATAGCTACAAGAGGGTAGGGAGAAGGTAAAGCATTGCAAGTAGCCAGAACACATTACAAAAAATAATATATGTGCAGGAAGGAAGGTAGAAAAAGAAAAAGGGAGGGAGAGAAAGAGGAAGGAAGCAAGGCAGGAAGGCAGGAAGGAGGGAAGGCAGGAAGGCAGGAAGGCAGGAAGGAAGGAAGGAAGGCAGGAAGGAAGGAAGAAAGGAAGGAGGGAAGGAAGAAAGGAAGGAGGGAAGGAAGAAAGGAAGGAGGGAAGGCAGGAAGGAGGGAAAGAAGGAAGGAGGAAGAAAGGAAGGAGGAAGGAAGGAAGAAAGGAAGGAGGAAGGAAGGAAGAAAGGAAGGAGGGAAGGCAGGAAGGAGGGAAAGAAGGAAGGAGGGAAAGAAGAAAGGAGGAAGAAAGGAAGGAGGAAGGAAGGAAGGAAGGAAGGAGGAAGGGAAGGAGGGACAAAAGAAGGGAGGAAGAAAGTAAAAGAAGGAAGGGAGAGGGAGGGAGAGACAGACAGAGATAGAGATGGACAGAGAGAGAGAGAGAGACAGAGAGACAGAGAGACAGAGACAGAGACAGAGAGAGACAGAGAGAGGAAGTTAAGACAAAGAGCGCAGTATAGGAAATAGTATATTAAATTTTTTAAAAGGCATAGGGACTAGACCTTTGATTTAACCGATTTTTTTGCATGAGGCAAGTTCTTCTACCAATGGTATGTTGCTACTTTATCTACATCTTAATAGTCTTAGAAAGCTGTCTACAGAACACAAGGCTTAACTGACTTGCCTAGGATCACATAGCTAGTATGTGTCAGAAGAAAGATTTCAACTGAGATCTTCCTAGGTTCAAGGCCAGCCTTCTCTGTTATACCATGCTGCCTTTGAAATGTATACTTAAAATATACTTAAATATTTGAAAACTTTTTCATAAAAAGCTGCATACAAGAGATTCAGTGTCATAAATGATCTCTTTTCTGTTTGAGTTTTTTTCAAGTTCATATGATAAAAAACTAAAGAGAAAAATAATAGATGCTTATTGACTTAAAGGGAAACCCTATAAAATTCATATATTTTCCCCTTAAGTTACATCTAGAACTTTGTCAACTACTCTTGCAATTTTCTCTAAAATCTTAAAGGTTTAATTTCTGTGACTTTCATTTTAGGATCAAATATTTACTGGAGTTCCTGGTCTTGTAGTCCAAGTTAGTTCTTTCCCTAAAAGGAAAGGAAGCTGTCCTTGAGATTTTTCTAAGGAGCTAAGACCTGAATCAAGTCATCATTGCGGTGACTTTTGGGGCACTTAATGGCATAAAAGAGGCCAGTACATGTGAAGTCAGTGCCATTCAGAATTGGCAGATGTCCCACAGCAAATATGAGTCATCACATTCTACCCACTTGACCAACTGCAATTCTATAAAGAAAAGGGAGGGACATCTAGTTGAGCCAAAAGCTTATTGAGTATTTTTTCCATTCTATGGCTAAGTAAAGCTCCTTTTGTTTTCTGTTAAATGTTCTAAGAATATCACATTTTGTTCCCATCTCAGACCTGAACTACCAACTCAGCCTGTTGGGCCTGACCTGCTGTAACTTTCTGTCCTGTGCTTCAATCAAGTCCTAGGAGACCAACATTCATACTATTAATTTAGAAAGAGTCAAATGACTCAGGACCCACTGCTAGATTTAGTGCATTGTCTAGGGGTATTTCATTAAGAAAACAAGAGTATAAATGAGCAAGGGACTAAAGAACAGAAAGAAAGGCTTGATTATATGAAAAGTAGCTGGATAGAATGATGTACAGTAATGTTAGAATACTTAAAATTGAAAATACAGGGGACAATGGTTGTCCCACCAGTAAGTATAGGTCTGTATGGGTAAGTCAAATCTTTTTTTTCAGCACTTTTGACTCAGAAGAGTAGGTTGCCAACATTGTGACATTTTCTAGGGGTTTTTTTTGGACCTTGCTTTTTGGGTATCCAGAACCTGATCAGCAGCAGCAGAGCTTTAAAACCTGAGAAATAGTAACAATCATCACCACCATCATCATCATTTACAAATACTTCTTTATCTATTCTGTATGATATCTTTACACATCACATAGCTACATAAATGTCCATTGAGTGCCACGCATGGAGCATTCAGTTTTGTTGGGTTTGTTGGGTTTCCATACACATAGAATTCTCCACTATTTCAGCCCTTCTTTTCCTTAGGTCATTTGTTATCTCTAATTGAGGTTGGATTTGCCAGACACACACCCTTCAGGCTGGTTATTTTTCTGCTTAAACTTTTTAGGTACAATTCCAGTAGCTGTCACCAAGGAGCCAATTAGGACAGAAAAGGCTGGTGCTAAGGCCACATCCATACCTACAAAGAATTGAGGAACATAGGCAGAGGTAACTGAAAAACAAGAGTAAATTAACAATCCACTAAATATTCTTCAAAAATTACATAATTTGAGAGAGAAAAAACGGAGAAAGAAAATTATAGATCAATCTCCCTCATGAATATAGATGCAAAAATCTTAAATAAAATATTAGCAAAAAGACTTCAGCAACTAATCACAAGAATAATACATTTTGATCAGGTTGGATTTATTCCAGGAATGCAAGGATGGTTCAATATTAGGAAAACCATCAGTATCATTGATCATATCAACAATAAAACTAGCAGAAACCATATGATTATCTCAATAGTTGCAGAAAAAGGTTTTGACAAAATACAACATCCATTCCTATTAAAACACTAGAAAGTATAGTAATAAATGGAGTTTTCCTTAGAATAATAGATGGCATCTAATTAAAGCCATCAGCAAGTATTATATGTAATGGGGATAAACTAGAAGCATTTCCAATAAGATCAGGGGTGAAACAAGGATGTCCACTATCACCCCTTATCTTATTCAATCTAGTACTAGAAATGTTAGCAGTAGCAATTAGAGAAGAAAAAGAAATCAAAGGAATCAAATTAGGCAAAGAAGAGACTAAGCTATCACTTTTCCCAGATGATATGATGATATACTTGGAGAATCCTAGAGAATCAAGTAAAAAACTTCTTGAGACAATACATAAATTTAGTAAAGTAGCAGGATATAAAATAAACCCACATAAATCCTCAGCATTCCTGTATATTTCCAACGAAGTCCAACAGCAAGAGATAGTAAGAGAAACCCCATTTGAAGTTACTGTAGACATTACAAAATATTTGGGAATCTACCTGCTAAAACAAACACAGAACCTTTATGAACACAACTACAAAACACTTTTCACACAAATAAAATCAGATCTAACTAACTGGAAAAAGATCAATTGCTCATAGCTGGGTCAAGCTAATATAATAAAAATGACAATTTTACCTAAATTAAATTACATATTTAGTGCCATACCAATCAAACTTTTAGAGAACTAGAAAAAGTAGTGACAAAATTCATTTGGAAAAACAAAAGGTCCAGAATATCAAGGTAATTAATGAAAAGAAATTCTAGGGTAGGTGGTCTAGCTGTACTAGATTTTAATCTGTATTATAAAGCAGCAGTCATCAAAACTGCTTGATACTGGCTAAGAAATAGAGTAGTGGATCAATGGAATAGATTGGATACAAAAAGACTCAGTAGTCAATGATTATAGTAATATACTTTTTGATAAGCCCAAAGACTCCAGTTTTGGGGATAAGAACTCACTATTTGACAAAAACTGCTGGGAAAATTGGAATAAAGTATGGCAGAAATTGGGCATAGACCATCATCTAATGCCATACACCAAAGTCAAGTCTAAATAGGTGCATGATCTAGGTATAAAGGCTGATACTTTAAGTAATCTGGGAAAACAAGGAATAGTTTACCTGTCAGATTTATGGAGTAGGGAAGACTTTATGACCAAAGAAGAGTTGGAGAGCATTATAAAATGCAACATGGATAATCTTGATTACATTAAATTGAAAAGTTTCTGTACAAACAAAGCCAATGTAACCAAGATTAAGAGGGAAGTGGGAAATTGGGAAAGAATTTTTACAACTAGTATATCTGATAAAGGCCTCATTTCTAAAATATACAGGGAATTAAGCAAATCTGTAGGAATACAAATCATTCCCCAATTGATAAATAGTCAAAGGATATGAGCAGGCAATTTTCAGAGGCAGAAATTAAAGATATCTATAAGCATATGAAAAAATGCTCTAAATCACTATTGATTTGAGAAATGCAAATCAAAACAACTTTGAGGTACCACATCTCTCCAGCCAGATTGGCTAAGATGACAAAACAGGAAAATGGCAAATGCTGGAGAGGATGTGTAAAAATTGAAACACTAATGCATTGTTGGTGGAGCTGTAAAACAGATACAGCCATTCTGGAGAGCAATCTGGACCTATGGCCAAAGGGCTATACGTAATTGCATACCCTTTGACCCAGTAATACCACCTTTGGGGTTGTATCCCAAAGAGATCACAGAAGCAGGAGGAAGACCCATATGTACAAAAATATTTATTGCAGCTTTCTTTGTGATGGCAAAAAACTGGAAATTAAGGAGATGCCCATTTGTTGGGGAATGGTTGAACAAGTTGTGGTATGTGAATGTAATGGAATACTATTATGCTATAAGAAATGGGGAGGAGATGGTCTTCATATTCACCTGGAGGGGCTTATACACACTGATACTAAGTGGAAAGAACAGAACCAGGAAAAATTTGTACACAATCACAGATACATCATATATGTGGCGACCAACTTTGAAAAACTGAACTCTTCTGAGCAACGCACAGTTATAAGACAAATCTACAAGTCTCAAGATGGAATGAGATATCTATGTTCAGAGAAAGATCTAGAAAGAACAGAGTATAAATGGAGACTGAAGCAATCTACATGCTAGTATTCTTTTCCATGTTTGGTTTTCTTTCTTTATTCTCATTGTTCACTCCATTGGTTACAACCCTTCTATACAACCAGACTAATGTCCAGTGTGAAAGTATTTGCAGCCACCATGGAGGGAGGTTGGGGGTGGGGGGGAAGAAAAAGGGGAGAAAATTTGAAACTCAAGGGACTGTGGAATCTTGCCAACTAAAAGCAAATAAATAAATCAATTTTAAAAAATTACATGATTTGGGGCAACTGGGTGGCTCAGTGAATAGAGCACTGACTGGAATCAGGAGGACCTGAGTTCAAATGTGACCTCAGACACTTAACAGTTACCAGCCGTGTGACCTTGGACAAGTCATTTAACCCTAATTGTCCTTTCTCTCCTCTCTAAAAAGTTTTTTTAAATTACAGAATTGGATAGATCTGTGATATCAGTATGGTATAGTGGATCAGCAGGCTCTCTTCACTCCTATTTATTGTTTTTATTACTATTATTATTATTTTCCATGAGTTTCCTAATCTAACATTTAGACTAATATTGCTGTTTTTCTAGTTTTATGAAATAACCCTTTGGTAATTTGGCATGGCATTGTAAATTAATTTAGGTAGAATTATAATTTTTATTGGGGTAGCTAGATGGCACAATGGATAAAACACCAGCTCTGGAGTCAGGAAGACCTGAGTTCAAATCAGACCTCAGACACCTACTAGTTATGTGACCCTGGGCAAATCACTTAACCCTGTTTGCCTCAGTTTTCTCATCTGTAAAATGAGTTGAAGAAGGAAATGGCAAACCACTCTAGCATCTTTGCCAAGGAAAACTCACATGACTTCATAAGGGGTCAGACACAACTGAAATGACTGAATAATTATTGTCTTTGTTTATAGTTGCAGAAACTAAGGCAGACAGAAGTTATTGACCAGGTTCACACAACTGATAATCTGAAAGACCAAACTTGAATTCAAGTTTTCCTGTCTCCAAATCCAGCTGTCCCCATCCACTGTATCCCATCATCTAGCTGTCCCTATTTCATAGCATCAAATTGTAATGTCATTTCAAACAGTTAAACTTGAATTAGCCAAACAGAATTCATAATACTGATACTGGGAGACAGGTCAGGGATCATGATAATCAAAAAAAGGAAACAAAAGTTTTGGGAATTGAGAATGGAAGGAAAAGCGGACCCAACTATAGCACAAAGTTATGCTGTTTTCTAGTAGATAATGAATCAGTCAGATTTTCTAAGCAGATAACTATGATTCCTTGGCTCAGGTTAGTGAGTTCTAGCTTCATTCTTGCCTTGCATCTGAGAGTACATTTGCCTTGGTGTTAGTGTGAGCCCCACTGCATCCCCAGCTGTTGCTGAGCCTGACAGCCTTCATTCAGACCAAGTATTTGATTACTCTGCATACTATTCCTTGATGTCTTTAACACAGATGTTGACAGCAAGTGCTTGCTTTTCCAGCACTCTGATCAGCTGTCCTTGCTGGCCTCTAGTGGATAGATGGAGAGATGGTTAATACATTGAACTCTTAAACTCTCATTCCCATCCTGCCATGACTTTCCCTTTTGGCTCAGTGCAGGACATGACAATCAGGCAGGGTCAAAGAAACATAGAAATGTAGAATCAGAAGGGCCTTCAGAATTAATCTATTCCAACCTATATCTGAGCATCATCTCTGACACAGTATGTGGGCCTCACTTTTAAGAGTGTAACCTGTGTCCCATACCTGGGCAGAAGAGCAGCTCTGGAATTAGAGACCTGAGTTCTATCTCTGTAATTCCTTAATCATTATTACCCTCTCCAGCTGATGTTTGCTCCCACCTAGAGACTCTGGGAACATCCGAACCTGTCTCATTTTAGTCTTCCCTAGGGATATTAAATTGCTCTAATGAAAATATCTGACTTTCAAGGTGTGGAACATAGAAAATGTTTTATTGATGCACATCTAAAGAACAGATAAGAGACTGCTCCTGAGTCCATTTAGCAAGGAAAGTTCTATATATTCCACCTAAAGGTAAAAGGCACTTACTGTCCCATTTCCCTCAGAATGGTTCCATCTAAGTTCCTGCAAACGATTCATGTCACCAGAAGGGGAAGTCTCAGTAAACCAGTTTCACAGCTACCAAATCTAAGTCCCTTTTCCCTATTCCCAGACTCTTCTGTGGGGTCAGTCCTTCTTGGGTTTCAGTGTCCACTGTCTTTACCCCAGCTCTTAGAAGATTCACCAGTTCACTCTTTTGCAGAAGTTGTCTCTGTCTATGTGATAGGACTTTTTACCCAATTCCTGGGAAGTGTTAGTCATAGTTAGTAGGTATCCAAGCAATCTTTGTTTTTGTCAAAGCTTTTCCTCATCCAAAGTACTCCCTGAAATATTTTTTTTCTTTTTTGGAGGGGAAGGCAGGGCAACTGGGGTTAAGTGACTTGCCCAAAGTCACACAGCTAGTAAGTGTTAAGTGTCTGAGGCCACATTTGAACTCAGTTCCTCCCGACTCCAGAGCTGGTGATCTATTCACTGAGCCACCAACGGTTCTGATGTTCCCTGTTTTTTCATCCTACCAACAGTCCTTGCTCTGTCTGGGCATGAACGCACAGCATTATTGGAAATGTTTCTTTTATTCAGTGAATCTGCCTATTACCTCTCTCCCTCAACCACTTGAAGAAGAGAAAGAGGAAGAGAATGAAAGTTTAGCTGAACTGTTACAGGTTCTCACATATACTTGCTAGAAAAAAAATATTCCAAATACCACTCTGCTTCCTTAGCTTCTTAAAGCTGGAATATCTATAGTGAGAATAACTAATGCCTGAAATCAATGTTTATCAAATCAACTTCATCAGACAACATTTATGATTGTAGTATTTGCATAGAACTCATAAATGTTGGCTTAGAGGGTGGTCTGGGATGCATATAAAATTAAGGGTAGATTGGGGAAATTCTGAAACAAAATGTAGGAAATTAAGCCTATTTTCATGCCAAGCTTCTCATAAGTACTTTTGGGCTGCTCATAATTTTACATTTAGTATCTGAGAAGGGATAAATAGATCTAATGCCAAAATCCTCACAGAATCCTCCCTCTACTTCATATCACATGGAAACAGAGTTCTGTAAAATCCAGGTTGGCAAATGCTGTCCTAGATAAACTTAAGTGAGTCTCGCAGTTTTATTTGCTGTCTTCTCTGGTTATTGTTAAATATTTGAGTACATTTGGTTTTGCTAGGTAACTCAGCTTCAGTTTACTAATCTGTAAAATGTGGATAATACTAGCATCTACCTGCTACGGTTGTTGTAATATTAAAAGGAGATTATAATTGTAAAGTGCTTTGAGAATCTTAGAGAGCTAGGTAAATGCTACCTTTTATTATTCTCTTTATTTCAAAGTTTATGCTATATTGACTTACCAATCAACTGAGTTCTGTTTCTTCATATTCTTTGAGTTTTCCTCATCTTTAAGCCACAAGAATGCTTTCATTTTCCTCTTTTTCTGGAGTGACTTATTTCCAGCTTAGATAGTCTTGATTTGTTCTTAGGGTTCATCATTTGAGAAAGCTGGTGTTGAATCTATTGTATGGGTGCTATTCCATTAGAGGTTTTCTATGTAAATTATACAGGATGAGTCTCTGCTTATAGTTTGGGAGAACTCCTATTTTGAAACAGTAGTTGTCTGAGACAAATTGTTTGTCTGAGACAGATTATTTTTATTATCCTCAAAGGTAGCAAATCTTTGTCCTTTGAGAGTAAGATTGATTTGGAGGAAATTGATTTGTCTTTTAGAACTAGATCCAGTGAATAAGATGAATTATCAAGCCGATGACTGATAAAATCCTTCAAATCAAATTAACATACTTGTTGGTACTTGGCAACTTCAATGGAAAGGTAAGAAGAGAGGAGAATTGGGAGGAATACATGGGAAGAGTATGGTTCAGAAGAAATAAATGAGAAATTCCAAAGACTTTTAAGTTATACAAAAACCTCATACCTCTATGCCATAAATACTTTCTTTAGGAAAAAAAAAAAGCTATAGTTGCTAGGCAGAGTGAGCACCACATATGCACATGCGTGTGCATGTGCACATGTATGTGCATGCACACACACACACAAGGAGTTGATTACATTTTAACAGATAGGACAAGATGATATGGACATAGAAGGTATGCCTATCAATCAATAAGCTGGTGTTAAGTGTTAACTACTCCGGAGTTAGCTGTCTTTGCACAGTCAAACCATCTGCTTATCAATACTAGTATCAGAATTTACAACAAACAAGAAGGCAGACTAGTAAAAAGAAAAGAAAAGAGGTATTACATACAGTTAAGAAATTTTAATTCTGAATATTTGAGGAAGTTATTGAAAATCAAAAATGAAAAATGGACAGAAGAATGGCAGACAGGAACTATAATAATTTTATCCAGAAGTTAAACCAAAGTAAATTAATTACTAGAATAAGGAAATAGAGAGACCTGGGTGCCTGAGGTAAAACTAGGCAACAATATAAATGTATTTTTAAAAAATCTTATAAGGAAGGATGATGGATAATTGATGAGCACCATCATTTCATAAAGGTGAAACAAGTCTACAAAAATCTTAGTAAGATATCCGAATAAGTAAAATCATCCCCTGGGCATTCAAGGACAAAATGGCAAAAAGACTACAAGAAAAATAGAAAAAATATTTTAAAACTACTACAACAAAATCTTTTCCCTTAAGGATAGTGAAATCACCACCCTTGGACTCTAACATTAATTCCTATAGAAGAGTTATAAACGGCACTAAAGAGAACAAAAACGAGAAAAGCAGTTGGATTGGATCAAGTGTATATCGACAGGGACCATGTTGGAGACAAGACAATTATCAGGGGCATTGAGAGATCAATTTACAAAGTATCTAAAAGATACTTTTAGATAAACATGTAGGACAGAATCTCCAAACTCATTGATTAAAAAAAAAACCACGACCAAGAAAACTTCTTACCTATATGCCTGCTTCTATCGATACGAAGTCTTAATGAGTGTCAGCTATGCACAAATTAAGGTTATTTGTAGGTAACAATCTGACTTTCCCAAGTGATGTCAAACAAAGCATCACACCTTTGCTGTCTTACAAATGACTTGATGTAGAGAATATCAAATCCCACCTGGCTTATTATTGTTGATTATGAAAAAAAATCAGCTCTTTAGATCAAAACATCACATTACATTCTCTTTCACAACACTGTGTAAACACATCCACCTATCAAGATTATTTAATATTCATTCAAATATGTAACAGAAATAGCTCTATTCAATGACCCTCTGATATGAAAAAACATCAGGTGAAGAATAAAACAAGTGACCAAAAATTTGCCTTTTTGGATGAGATCCGGAACTGAGTCCAGATTGAATAGAGATTCTTTGTGAATCATGAGCCCCTCCAGATACTCCTCTTTTCAGATGACAGTATGATTGCATCTTGCCCCTGAGACTTTCCAGAACCTCCATTAAGAGAGCTATAGTCATTCAAAGGAATTTGGTCTGTCTAGTCACAAAGGAAAAGTTAAATGTATGAAAAATATTTGTTGTCCAGATTTGAACATGCTTGTGAATGGACAACACACAGATCTTGTCCAACAGTATATGTTTCTGAGATAGATAATAGAGATGGACAATGAGCTAGTAGTATCAAATAAGGAAAGTGGGAGAAATCGTTTTCAGAAAACTGCACAACATTTTTTATGGACCCTAGAATCCCCACAACAGCAAAAGCCATCTTTTTTTTAGATATACAATTATTTTGCCAGGGTTTCTGTGTGTCAGGGAAACATGGGTCAACGCTACCTCCAATGAACTAAAGATGAGCATCATACAAAGAGCAATGAGGAATTCTGGTTGATATAAGTACACTGAAATGTATAGCCAAGAAGGCATTCCAAAGAAGGACAGGGGTAAAATATGCCATCCAAGAATTGTATGACAGGAAGAAAAGATGGGTTAGTTATGTGGTAAGAGTGAGAGGTGTTAAGAAGTAGACAGCTGGAATGTTTCACTAGTATCCTCAAGTATATGTTAAGAGAGGGAAAATAAGCCTTCAGAATGTTGGATGTATCATCTATGATGAATTTTTGAAGGAGGCTGCACAGGATGGTTAGGCATGAATGGGCTGTGATCTGCATGTCTGAGTGAATTCATAAATAAATGAAATCATAGATCCATTTGACTATCAAACGAGTGTTTATTGATAAGTATTGATGCAGCAATACATGTTTTTCCAGCATCTCAATCCAAATAAAGATGAAACAATAGTCTAGGAGATATTTTCTTAATCTTGTATCCTGGTTTCCATTAATTTTTCTTATACAATAAAAGAAGATTTAGGAAGGAATATCCTGTAGCTTTAGCTCATAATCTCCAGCATATATCCTCTTTCCTACATTCCTTTTGTTGACTGAGTCATTAAACTGGTACATTTCTGTAACAATGCTTCTTTTAAGGTTGCCAGGAATGTTAACTGATTCTTAGACAAGCTGACTTTCTACTTCAGTCACTTTCTACCCATATTTCATTACCAAAAATATTTAAACACATTTATTTTGCCTTCTCAGGGGTGAAGAAAGGTTATCCATTATCATTAGTATTATTCATTGTACTAGAAATGCCAGCTATAGCAATAAGAAAAGAAAAAGAAACTGAAGGAATAAAAACAGGCAATGAGGAAACAAAACTATAGCTCTGTGAAGATGATATGATGATATACTTAGAGAACTCTAGAGAATCAACTAAGAAACTAGTTGAAACAATTAACAATTTCAGCAAAATTGCAGGATGTAAAATAAGCCTACATAAATCATCAGCGTTTCTATGTGCTATCCACAAAACCCAGCAGGAAGAGATAGAAAGATAAATTCCGTTTGAAATAACTGCAGACAATATAAAATACTTAGGAGACTACTTGCCAAGAAAAACCCAAGGGTTATATGAACACAATTACAAAACACTTTTCACATAAAGACATTTAAACAACTGGAGAAATATTACTTGCTCATGGGTAGGCCAAGCCGATATAATAAAAATAACTATTTTACCTAAGCTAATTTACTTATTCAGTGCCGTACCAATCAAACTATCAAATAATTAATTTATAGAGCTAGAAAAAATAGTAACAAAATTCATTTGGAAGAACAAAAGGTCAGGACTATCAAGGGAATCAATTTTAAAACATGTTAAGGAAGATGGTCTAGCAATTTGAGATTTCAAATTATATTACAAAGGGGTAAATCATTTGAGACTGCTAAGAAATAGAGTGGTGGATCAGTGGAATAGATTAGGTACACAATAAACACTAGCAAATGATCATAGTAATCTAACGTTCAACAAACCCAAAGACCCAAACTTTTGGGGTAAGAACTCAATTACTTGGAAAGCTGGAGAGCAGTTTAGCAGAAACTAGTTAGAGACCAGCGGTTCTCAACCTGTGGGTCGTGACCCCTTTGGGGGTCGAATGACTCTTTCACAGGGGTCTCAGGGATCTTAGTAATCAACATACCATTCCTCTATCCATCTCCAGGCAGGTCTGCCCACATGCAGATACGCCCATATACAGTATTAAAGGGTTGCGACATTAGGAAGGTGAGAACCAATGTTAGAGAACAACCAGCTAAGTGGTTCAGTGCATAGAGCACTGGGCCTGGAGTCAGGAAAGACCTGAGGTCGAATCTAGCCTCAGACACTTACCAGCTGTATGACCTTGTGCAAGTCACTTAACCTTCGTTTGCCTTAGTCCAGTGGAGAAGGGAATGGAAAACTAATCTAGTGACTTTGCAGAAAAAAAACAAACAAAAAAACCTCATGGACAGTTTTGGCATTCTGTAGTCTGTGGGATCACCAAGTACCGGACATAACTGAACAACAGCAACAAAGCATGTATGAACATCTCACACTGTAAATCAAGATAAGGTAAAAATGTATAAATACTTTAGACACAAAGGGTGATATCATAAGTAAATTATAGGAGCATGGGAAAATGTACCTGTCAGATCTGTGGATAAGGAAAGAGGATTATGTCCAAACAAGAGACAGAGAGGATTATAGGAAGTAAAAGAGATAATTGCATTACATGAAATTAAAGTTTTTGCACAAACAAAACCAATGAAGCCAAAATTGGAAGGAAAATAAGAAATGGAGAAAATTTGTAGTAAGTTTCTCTGACAAAGGCCTCATTTCTCAAATTTATAGGGAACTGAGCCAAATTTGTAAAAATGAAATCCATCCTTCAGGTAGTTTATGGTAGTTTCAGGTAGAATATGAACAGGTAGCTTTCAGAAGAATTAAAAACTATCAATAGTCACATTAAAAAATGCTCCAAGTCACTACTGATCAAAGAAATGCAAATTAAAACAATTCTTAGATACCACTTCACATCTATCAGATTGGCTAACATGACAGAAAAGGACAATAACAATTGCTGGAAAGGATGTGGAAAAATTGGGATACTAATGAATTGTTGGTTGAATTGTGAGCTAGTCCAACCATTCTGGAGAACAATTTGTAACTATGCCCAAAGGCCTATCTAGCTGTGCATGCCCTTTGACCCAGCAATACCATTACTAGGTCTGTAATCCAGAATGATCAAAGAAAAGGGAAAAGGACCTATTGTTCAAAAATATTTATAACAGTTCTCTTTGTGCTGTGCAAACTGAGGGGATTCCCATCAACTGGAGAATGACTGAACAAGTTGTGGTATATTATCATGATGGAACTGTGCTATAAGAATGATGAACAGGATGGCTTTAGAACAACCTATGCAAATATATATGACTCAAAGTGAAGTGATCAGAACCAGGAGAACATTTTGCACAGTAACAATAATATTGTAAGGATGATGAACTATAAAAGACTTAATTACTCTGATCCGTACAATTATCCAACATAATTTCAAAGGACCAAAGATGAAAGATACCGTCCACCTCCACCGATAAACTCTGAATCCAGATTGTGGGATATTGTTAAACTTTCTACATTTTTATTGTTTCATTTTGTTTCTGTTTTCTTTTGCAACACAACTAATATATAGAAATATGTTACACGTTTAGACAAAATCAAATTACTTGCCTTCACAAGGAAGGGGAAGAATCAGGAGGGAGAGAGAGAATTTGGAACTCAAAATTTTTAAAAATTACTGTTAAAATTTTTATATGTAATTGGGAAATATTTAATGCAATAAATAATAGTAATTTTTAAAATGCTTCTATTTTGAATAGTAAAAAAGTTTGGTTTTCTCTACAACAATGAACAAAAACTTCCCCATGTGCCAAATCAGATCTAGAACTTAAGGAAGAGATGAACTACCCTACCTTGATATTAAGCTTCATTAGCACAGATCTCAGACACCATATATTTGATTTAGAATGACTAGATTAATTGGCTTGAGCTTGAGTAGTGTAATTTCCGTGGAGAATAGATTCTACTGACGCATTATGTAAATACTTCAGAAGACATTTAGGGAGAAAATAATCACTTCTGGACGAAGAATGATGAGACACTGAACAAAGAGTATTCTTTTCACTTTAGATAGAGTAGGTGCCGTATGTCCGATAACACTGGATTAATTTAAGCCTCTGAGAGCATTCAGATTTGGCTGTTTTCTTCATGGGGCTTCCACATTTATCTTCATTTAAGCTCTTTGTGTTCTTCATGCCAGCTGTTTATTACTCTTGGACAAGAGCCTTGTGCTTATCTAGAACCAGTTCATTGAGACATGAGTCTCCATTATATAAGTGTGAGGCTCAATGGCAGGAGGTTGGGCTTCAAGCCTTGGGGTATATTTTTAGAAGGTTTATATTTTAGTGGATATGCAATATTCAGTTTCAGGGTGATATAAGGCAAACAAAACAGAGAATCTTCTGGCATATTATAAAAGTTCATACTTTAATAATAATATTTCTTGTTTGTGAATTATCTGCCCAATTACACTTGTGTTGAGTTACTTCTGATCAAAAGTAGGTTGTCACTGGCAAACAAGCATCAGAGGAAATACATGGTCATCTGCTATGAAATTGTGCCTATTTCAGATATAATTATTTTTGAAGCCAATATTAATGTTTGCCCATTTCTGTTTTTGTGCTCGAATATACAATAACTCTAGCTGTCAAGGACTGACGTAGGACACAAGCAATTCAATTTTTCTTTTTCTCTGCAGGAGAGAAGAAGATCCTCCCATGCAATCTTCTGGGCTACTGTTGTGTGGTGTGATTTATGGATTTCATGTGTGTTTCTTTCTTTTTAAATCTGGAAGTGTATTCTATTGTTTTATTGGGCTATTCATTCTCTTGACATCCCTGGACATAAGTTAATGGAGTCATAATAAAAGGATAGAGAAGTATAACAGACAAGCCAGATGGTATAGATTTAGGACTCTGACAAATTAGGGAAGCCAAGGGTAAAGACAAGAGATAGAATCCCCTGATTCATGTGCACTGGGTTAGTCCAAATTAACTAGTGTGGGAAGGATTCATTATGTCAGAATCCAGGGGAAAAATGGGGGGAAGACTGCAAAATGACAGTAGGGACAGCAGAAATGATGGGGTTTTTTTCTTTGATAACATTTACTTTGGATATATGAGATCCAAATGCTGAGTCAGGCAAAGTGGTTCAACATGAAGTGGAGAAGGTATCTTTGGTTTAAGGTATAAACAAAACAGACCCAAGACTGGGTCCTCTGGTTGCCACTGCCAGAGGTCCTATTCTGTTGGGTATTTAGGTTCTATTGGGTGCTGTTTAGGTTCCCTAATGGTAGAAGAGGATGAGAGAGCACTGAGTGGAAAGGATTATGGAAGCACAGCATCCAAGAATCAGAAGAGTTCTCAGAGCTCATCTAGTTCAACCAAAACCTGAAGAGGAGTTCTCTCTCTAACATCCCTGACAAGTGATTATCTATCTGTTTGAAGACCTTCAATAATAGGAAATCCACTGAAGAGGCAACCCCTTCCACTGAGACAACTACCATTGTTCAGAAGTTTGTCATTACAAAAAGCCTGAATCTGTCTCTTTGTATCTTCCACCTACTACTCATGTTTCTGACTTCTGGTACCCAAAGGAAGAAATTCAATTATTCTTCCATATGATAGGCTCCCTCATACATATAGACAGCTATTAAATTCCCACCTAAGACTTCTCTTTTACAGTCTAAGCAACCCTAATTTCTTGTTTTGTTTTGTTTTTGTTTTTTTGCAGGGGAGAAGGCAGGGCAATTGGGGTTAAGTGACTTGCCCAAGGTCACACGGCTAGTAAGTGTTAAGTGTCTGAGGCCACATTTTAACTCAGGTCCTCCTGA
>CM053600.1:126570086-126589921 GCA_028646575.1 Pseudocheirus occidentalis | reverse complement strand
TTTTAGTGGTCTCATTAGATACAATGAGGCTGACAAGTCTTTGTATCATCCGAATTGCAGTTTGGAGTGTTCCCAATGTGACTTGCATGAGTCTCTATTACATTATACAGGTTTCATGATGAGAAACTTCCTAGTACATGAGCATGTCTTTGTGATTCTTATTCTGTTCCCCATTTAGTGGAACAGTGTGGCATAGTGGAAAGACTGCTGCATTTGAAATCTTACATCCAATTTTTGAATTGCAGTTCTATCGCCGCTTGACTGTGTCACCTTGAACAAGTCATTTAACCTCACTAGAGAAACCTCAGTTTCTTCATCTGTATTATGGGGGGGGGTTGGATCGAATGGTCACTTGGGATCCCATTCAGCTCAGAATCTATGATTCTATAAACTTGGGTGTGAGAGATACTGTGGCAGTGATTTGCCACCATTATCATGTAGTAAAGGGTCAGTGTTTCAATAAAAGCTAAGTCTATAATGAAAAGGTCTTTCAGAGACAGTGTTGACTACATTTCTGATGTGGTACTTGTTCTGAAACAACACATCCCCTGAGACTATGTTTTGAGAGCACAAATATAATACTAAGTCTTTATAATCCTCCCTGATCAGAATTAGATGATAACTTAGACACGGATGATACAATCCAACCTCATTGCTGAATAGATTAAAATACCAAATCACAAAGAGGTTAAACAACTTATCCAAGGTCATTTATCTTAAGAACTAATCCTTCCTAGAATAGTAAAGACAAAAGGGTACAGGTAGAGGTATAGATATTTTTTATTCTTGATGAAGAAATTCCTCATTTTTTTTTTTACAGCTGATTAGTGAAACATTTTTTTTTCATCAATTAGCTTTCCATATAATTTTGTAAGCATTGGGTCTCACAGCTGAATTTTTCATTCTTTTTTCCTCACCTCAGCATTGGTGAAAATTACAAAACAGCAGCTAGAAAATTAAACCAATTTGGGTTTCAAGAAATACATAACTATGCCAATTGGCTGTTTATTGTTAACACTCTATACTGTGAGAAAAGTAGTAAAGATATGAAACTCATAAATCTATTGCATGATTTGTCATATCAGAGATGGTGAGAAAACTATCACAGGGGAAAAGTGTAAATTGTTATATTGGACAGGAAGAAAAGTCTATTAGAAGGGAGGAAAAGCCTGTGTAGGTTTATAATTGAGTAACAACATGAGGTCATTAACAGTGGCCTCAGAAAGACACTGTATATTCTTCTCAAGTAGGTAACAAATAGTATCTCATAAGTAGGACAAAGAGTATTTGATATGATAAAAAGGGTGACTAAAGTACCAAACTAACTAGTAATCCAGTCTTCTTTGGAGAGTCTTTGAAGGTTATCAAAGGGAACAGAACATTTAGTAGTTGACGGGGAGAGCTCAGTCGATGTAGGGAAGTCCATAAATACCCTTATGGAAAGAAAGAAGACTGTCTAGCTCATGTCCCAGAAAACACTGATCTGAGTAACCTTTGAAGTACTTACTAGGGTAGACCCCTCACTATCGTCACTGTTCTTTATGATGAGATCTGTAGTAGTGAGAATAATTTTTTTAAAAAAAGAACTCTGGTAGTCTTACAGTATAGATAAGATGGTATTAGGTTCTCTTAATGAGACTCCTTAGTCAAATTTCTGACTCACATCATCCTAGAAGTCAATTTAGGTTAACCTTTGGGGCAGATTAGGTGCTTTCAGGGCCCTCATTGTTCCCAGGAGCAGGGATTGCATCTCTATGCTAGATTAGTTGATAGAATTTGATGATATGAGCAAAGGTGGGCAAAGGTTAAGGAAGAGGGAGAAGGCATCTTTTTCACTAGACTATAAGCTCGAGGTCAAGATTTTATGTTTGTTTATCTTTTGTGTTGTCTTATATTCAATGCCTAGGACAGTGCCAGACAGGATCACAAATGGGAATGACTTTCTTGGGATATCCACTTCTCTAACAGATTGGCATCACTGTATTGTCTATTTAATCTGAAGATGAAAAGTCTATTTCTGTGGTTCAAGGTTACACAACTCTTACAATTCAAAGCTGGATACCCTGCTCATATGCTTTAGTCAAAGGAGGAGGCTGAAAAGGGATGAGATTAATTTAAGGTAGTGTTATACCTAGTGTGGGGCAACTAAGGTTTTGCTCTAGAACTTAAAAATTTTGAGTGTGTGAAAGTTGAACCATTCATTTTTAGAAGATTTTTCAATTAAAAAATTTGTCGTGTTTATATTTAGATAGTGCTTTCATCTCTTCAACAGCATAGAAATGTGTGTGCAAGAATAGTTAAACCTGGATTTACCAGATGGCACTCTTCCTTCTCCCTCCCCCCTTTCCCCACCAGCCAAATATCTGGTGGTTCCTCCATAGACAAAACTTTCTTTTTCCCCCAGTAGACTTGAAACATTATTGAAGCTCTCTTTTCATGGGGTCAGAGTCCTGGAGTCTCTACGTGGTCGGCTTAAGGTTGCATCTAGTGCTATTTGCCCTGGCCTAGGAAACATTTCAGGATGCTTGACTGGCAGCAAAATATCTAGTTTTTACTTTAATTTGAGTATAATAATGAAATTCATACATTCTATTAATAACTGCTGTAGAATAAGTTCTGCATTGATGGCAAATTCTCATGTAGACAGGTTTTGTATTGTTGGTTGGCTGGTTGGTTGGATTTCAAAAGAGCAAAGGAGAGCTTAAGATAAAGCCCATACTAATAAGTTACCTATCCTTGCAACCTGACTACCTTTATTGATTTATTTTTATTCCTTTCCAATCTTTGGGTTCAGTGTTTGTAAGCACTGCTTAGGTGATAAGTCATTCTTATGATCATCTTCTGTAAAGTTATCATTTCTAATAATGTACAAACCATTTTGCTGGTGATGTCTGAATATTTCCAAAAAGTTCAAAATTAAAAAAAATTTCATTTATCCTCACCTTCTACCATTTTACAAATTAGAAGGTGAAGTACACTTCACATTAATGACTTGTCCAAGAACATGCAATAAAGTCACAATTAGAACTGGTTTGTGTTTCATGCTTTCCTAATTTAGTTGGTACTCAGTGAATACACATGTAGACCAGTGCCAACTTGCTTATCCCATGACTGCTTTTATCTTGTTAAAACAGAGAAAATAACCCCCATCTAGTGCTAAAAGTTTTAAATTTATACTGGCATTAAGTAAGAAAGAGAAAAGTTTTTGAGACATAGATAGTGAGATGGAAATGCAAATATCCAGACATTAGACAATATGCCCAAGACAAATCTTTTACATTTTGTTTCAGGATTCTCTGAAGGATATGTGGAATCTTTTGTAATGCTTTTATTTAACATTCAACTTAATTCTGGGGCAAAACCAGTAAGGAGTAAATTAAAAATTTGCAGCTGGTGCTAACCTAGGCATTTTAGACATACATACAACAAATGGAAAAGAATACATACAGAGATAACAAGTTCAGTAATGTGTGTGTAGAAACTCAAGACACGAGATTAATCTTGGGGAAAACACCAACTACATTATTGAGGAGGAAAAAAGCTCCACTGGTATTACTAGTCAAGAGAAACCTAGGAAGTATTAGTGCTAAAGAACTTCAGGATTGCTACAGGTTAACAATACAACCATACCAACACAAATATTCAGCTTGGAGAAGCTTGAGGAGCAATTAATAACAAAGTATATGAAAGTCTCTTCATAGATAGGCATAAAGAGATGACCAGATGTCTTTAATCTCCTTTGAGGATGAAACAAAGAGGAATGTTTCGGCTAGCTTTAAAATAACATGTCTTGACGGTCAGTTTCGTTGAGCATTTAAATTGTATAACTTGAGTTATGGGATTTTCCTCTTTGTCTCAAAGTAAGATATTAATTTTGTAGGGATGGTAACTTAAAAGTGAATCTTTTCAAGGTTTATTGTAGAAAAGAATGACTCATTGATAAATTAAAAGGGAAATCCTGGAAAATAAAAGATTAAACACAGAAAATAAGCTAAGGAACAAGGAAGATGTCTTCCTCATCAGAAGATGGATTCCTTGACAACAAGGAATGTCTAGCTTTTTGGTTTGTGTAACAGTAGCTACTCTGATCATCACTGCCTGAAGGCTGGCAATGTTACATCTCAGTCTATGCCCCAGAGTTCTCCTTCACCCTTATGGCGATTTAGGGGTGTACAGATTCTCTGCCATTGGCTTCAGCTCCTATTGATTGTGTTTTCACGATTTCAATTTCCCTTGTAACCTAGTTCCATTAAACCTCTTAATTGGTAGATTAGGTTTTACAAAGGAATATTTACTTCAAACATGTAATAAGAATGATTCTTCAAACATACCCCTCCCTCCCCCCACATGTGGGGTATAATCCTCCCCTGTACCACTTCCGGGTAGGTAGGAGGGGAAGTGGGGGTGAGGGTGAGGGGAGAGGTTTAGGCTTTCAGGTTAGCTCAAAACTAACTTGTATAGCACCACCCCAAGTCCAAACTTCCTCTGGGGTCCCAGTTCTAAGCACCATGGCTTTTCAGACATTTCTTTCCAGTCTGGGTAACTCACTGCAACATCCAGCCTGGAATCCTGGTGCCAAGGTCAACAGGGTTCAGTTTCAAGGTGAATGGTGATTCTAGCCCCTATGTCTGGATCCAAAAAGGACAAATGAAATAAAGCAAAATATTCCAAGTCTGTTTCTTGAAGCTACTGGGTTATAAGGAAAAGGGAGAGCAGAGGAGGTTATTCCTTCTCCCCTCATCAGTTTAGTTCATGGCACCAACCATAAATGAACTTAGACCTTCACCCTTGTGGATGAAAGCAGGAAAAAGGGTGTCACAGGCTGGCAGTTTTTAAAGATGCAGACTATTCAAGCTGTGCAACCAGTAGAAAGAGGTTATTCCCATTCTGCTGTAGGGAAACAGAACATCTTCTCCCAGAAGCTTGTCCCTCTGTCTTCAGTGATCTAGACATTCTTGAACCCCACTCTTCTTACATTTCGATTTCCAATGCTTAGTGCAGAAGCTCATAAATGCTTCATTCATCCAGAATATCTATAAGTATTTTATAAAGTCAGGTTTTATTAAAACTAATGTTGAATGGCATTTCAACCAACTAAATTTGTTTAGAATTATTTACATTTACATGAATTCATTTCAATGAATAAGGTATCATCATAATTTTTTTGGCACTAATTCAGGGGCTATCAACCTTTTCATGTAACATCTTCAGTAATCTAGTGAAACTTATGGACTCTTCCTCAGAGTAATGTTTCTAAATGCATAAACAAAATATATAGGATAATAAAAGAAACCAAAGGCTAGTAAAAATAAAGATATACTTTTTTATGTAGCTTCCCAGATTCCTCTTTGATATATAATTTCTCTAAATTCCTCACTTTCATTGTGCTATAGCCTAACAAATTTCTCTATGTTAATATACCATTTTTTCCCAGTCATTTCTCAATTAATGGGCACCCACTTTATTTCTAAGATTTTATTTTTTGTTTTCATTTTTGCTGCTGTAGAAAGTGATGCTATGAATATGTTGTACATAGGACCTTTTTTTTCTGTATATGCCCACAGGTGGGAACTCTGGATTCAAGAATATCAATAACTTATTGGCTTTTTTCACATAATTCCAATGGTTTTCCAGACTAGTCAGGCCAATTCACAGTTCTTCTAAGAGTATATTAGTGTGCCCACCTTGCCACAAACCATCCCCTTTTGGTCTTTGGCATTTTTATCAATTTTCTGACTGAAAGCTAGGGGCTATTTCAATTTGCATTTCCTCTTATTGATGATTTGGAGAACTTTTTTCACATGATTGTTGAGAGTTTGAAATTCTTTGGGGAATTGTTCAGATCCTTTGACTGCTTATCTACTGGAGAATAGCTCTTTGTGTCAACTCCCTATGTACCTTCGATATTAGTCTTTTATCAGATTTACAAACACTTTAAAAGGTAAAGCTCAAGAAGGTTGAAGAATTACCTAGTTTAGTCCTAAGGATATTATGTTCAAGAGTACAAAATAGGAATCTTGAGATGAAAAGAAGTCAGAAAACCTGGTTTATATTTCTGGCTCTACCCAAGTTGCCATGACCTGGGGCAAGTCTTCCTTCTGAATCAATTATAAAATGATGTGAAAAATACCTGTCTAACACAACAGAAGGTTTTATCCTTTAAAAAAGAAAGTAGCATAGTAACACTTTTTTTTAAAAAAGTAGACTTAGCAGCTTCTATTTCCGTAGAGCTTTATAGCTCATCTATTTCTGTCTTCATAATAGCCCTGTGGGGTAGGTGAGGGCAGATTATCATACCTCATCTATGTTGTTCTTTTAATTCCTTGGAGAAAAGTAATTATATAGAGTATATTAATGCCTTTGAAGCTAGCCAATTAAGTCTCTTAACATTATTACAGTCAGCTCTTTCCAGTCATTTATCTCCAAATTGCAAGCTTCTCACTCAAGGTTAGAAACAGGGACACTATCTAATAAGGTGGGTATGATCACCTCAACATAGAAGAAGCAATAAATGTATGCTCTGTCTTTCCAATGTTTCCTTTTTCTATGTCAAAGATGCCCAGGCCTTCCCTATGCCAAGCGATTTTCCTTTGAACCTGCCACTCATTCAAGCTATCACCCTCTATTTTTCATATCCTTCACTGTAAAACTTCTTTCAAGAGAGGGTCATCTTTTATATACTTACTGCATAGTGCCATATATTTCATTTTTCAGACCATTGTAATCTGGTTTCTCTCTTACTAATCTATTGCAAATATTTTCTCCAAGGTCACTACTCTTCTGCTAATTGCTAAATCCAATAGTATTTTCTCAGACCTCACCTTCTTTGGCCTCTCTGAAGCACTTAGTACTATGGACCACTCCTTCTTTCTAGATGCACCCCCCCACCCCACGAATGTATGGATTCTCAAACATTGTCCTCTTCTTTCTATCACTCATCAGGGTGGACAAACCTGAGATTTCTGTCCTCCATCCTTCTCTCACTTCCCTTTTTTCCCCTTTATTGTTCTCATGAAATTCCAAAGTTCCATTTACTACTTCTATGCAAATAACTTATGTCTTCTCTTCTATCTGTCCCAAGCTCTAGTCTGACACATCTCCACTAGGACATCCTGATAATATCTGAAGTTGAATATATTCCAAAGCAAACTGATCATCTTTCTCCCCAAACGTCATTCTTCTCCTCACTTCCAGAGCCTGACACATAGAAAGTACTTAATAAATACTCTTTCCCTCCCTCCTCTTTCCTTTTATTGCCACCATCTTTGACCCAATCAACCAGGATCAAAACTTCAGAATCTATTTTAATCCCACCATATTTTAACCCCCATATCTAATCTGTTGCCAACTTCTGTTGATTCTGCCTCTATATCTTTTGCATTTATTCCCTCCTTTCTTACTTCCATTCCTATTTTTCACTACTCTGAAGATCTGTATTACTTTTCACTTGTAAATACCAAGAAAGTCCTCTAACTATTCTCCCTATCTCCAGTCTTTCACCAGTTCAATTCATCCTTCAGGGAGTTGCCAGACTGTTCTCTCTAATAGAGCAAGGCAAATCATATCATTCTTCTACTAGAAACCAGCAATAGCTTCCCATTGCTTTTAAAATAAAAAGAAAACTCTTTATTTTGACATTTAAGACCCTCTATTATCTACAAGGTGATAGAAGGGAATGGGAGGGTTCCTTTAGGGAAAGGAGAAGTAGGGTGCCAGGAAAGATTCCTGGGTCCCTAACTCACAGGCTTATATGCACGTAGATTAGGCTTGTATTTGGGTGATGCAATTGGGGAGAAGAGTAAAGGAAATAGAATTCACTTCTGGTGGGGGACATAGTAGTTACCTTTCACTTGAGGGAGTTCTAAGTCCTGACCTCTAGCTCTTACAGTGGTTTCAAGAGCAGCAACTAGATTTTATCAGAGGCTTCCAAAAATATTCTGGGTGGCCAATGATAGGAGCAAACTTCTTGGTCTTGCTTTTGATCTTGTTTAAACCCTAAGGCTTTAGATAGATGACCAAATCACCAAAAATTTGGTGTTTCCAAAATAAGTAGCTCTGAAGCTTTGCTCACTAGATAGTTTAACCAACTTTTAGAATAGTGGTTAAGGTAATACAGCTGGACTACAGAGCTGAAAAGTAAACAATTATTGCCAATAGCTCCAGAGAGTTTTGCAGTCTCCCTTCCATTCTGGAGTTGCCCTTAACTAAGTATGTTTAAGCAGTTCATTTTTTTAATCTAGCAGAATAATTGTGTACAAATAGTGCCCAGGGTATAGCTTAACTTTGGTGTTCTTGGGTCCCTGCATTCTTGCCTCTTTGTATGTGTTAGTATGCTCTGATTAGCAGTATGCTAGTAAATGTTTAATAACCAGCTCTCCTATACACAAAACAAATTGTGGCTGAGACTAATTCTACCAGAGTAGGTCTGGGAGAGGGTAGGGTTATAGTCAGGGATGTTACCAGGAAGCCTTAGACACAAATGATCATTAGGCTATGATAGAAAGTTGATAAGAAACTTTTCCCAAGACCCAGCACATGGGTGTAACAAGTTCTCACTGGGTCTCCTGGGCAGATCAAATCCAGGGGTTCAGGGCAGATTGGAGGTGGTAGCAGCTCCATATATTAGAGCAGTTCAGAGAAAAAGAGAAAGGACAGAGTCCCAGTGAGTGGGATCTAATGGATTTCCTACTTCTGAGGCACAGGCAGGGAGTCAGTCACCAATCAGCTAGGAAACTGAAATTGTCTAGTCCAGAAACTTCCAGACATAGAAAATCCAGATGTGGTAAGTTTCTAGAAAAGGGGTGGGGTAGGGATAAAGAGATATTAGGCAAGAGGAAATGACATAGAATGGCAGAGAAAGATTAAACCTTTGGTTTTCTAGACTACAATATGAACAGACCCTCACAGGACATCAGCCAAGGGAATGTGACATTTGGTTCCCTTTCAAGGTGTCTTGTCTACCTGTGGTCATGCTCAGATGTCAGTATAGAGCTTGTATATAGTATAATTTGGAAGTAGTCTGTGATGACACTGTGCTCTCAGGTTGATTGGATGCTGAATACCTGTTCTCAGCAAGAACCTAGAATGTGACAGTAATCAGCATACATTCAGGCTTGTAGATCCATTAATTTGTCTTTTTACCTGTCTGACAGCATAATGACCCACAGCTCAACACTCATAAAATCATATAATTTTAGCATTGAAGGAACCTTAGAGGTCAGAGCAGAGTAGTGAGAAAGGAGTAATCAAGGATATTATAAGCACAAAAGGCACAGACCAGTCTCTCAAACGGACCTCCAAAACTTTTTTTTTTTGCTATTTAGCATTTATACTCCACCCCCAAATTATTTTTAAATGAACTTCACAAACAACAATAAGCATGAATATTTCCATATTAAAAATAAGAAAAGAGGATTATATATGAAATTTTGAATCTAACATTTAGACTATTTTCTTTTAAAATATACATTAAATTTGTCATGGTAGTACCAGCACTACTTTGCTTGTGTATCACTTCTGACTTTGTCTCTTCTCTGCTGTACATTTTAAGTGTTTCATTTGACACTTTTTTCTTTTGAATTCTTATAATTGTCCTCCCCAAACCCTCCACAACTTCTTTCCAAAGTAAAAACCCTCCCTGGTAACAAATAATGTAAGTAGAACAAAAACAAAACAAATTCATAATTGACTTTGTCTGAAAACATGTCACATCCCAAGCCCTCTCTCTTATGAAATGGGAAATATGTTTCATCATTGGTTTTCTGTAATCATTGTTGGTTACTATATATTTATTAGAATTCTCAAGACTTTCAAAGTTGCTCTCCTTTACAATGTTATAGTCATTACACAAATTATTCTTGCAATATTCGTATATATCAGTCCAATTCACCACTTTTTTTTTTACTGAAATAATATTCTGTTCCATTGATTCTTGTTCAGTCATTCCCCAGTTGATGAGAATCCATTTTGTTTCTAGTTCTCTGCTGAAACAAATATATATATATATGTATATACATACATACATACATATATATACATATATATATATAGTGCGTGTGTGTGTGTGTGTGTGTGTCCTTTCCCTCTATCTTTGATCTCTTTGTTGTATCAGCCTAATAGTGATGTTGCTGAGTCAAATGTTAGATGTTGTTCAGTGACTTTTTAGGTATAGTGTTGTAGTATTGCTTTCCATAATTGTTGGACTATTTCTCAACTCCATCAAGAGTATTATTATGTACCTGTCTTCCCAATGCCCCTTCAATAACTGCTCCTTTTCTTTTTGTTATCTTTGTTAATCTGATAGATGTAAAGTAGAATTTCTAAATTGCTTTAATTGGCATTTTTCTTAGAAGTGATTTGGAATATTTTCCCCTGTGTTTGTTGATATCTTACATTTCTTCTTTCAAGAACTTCCTTTCCACGTCCCTTAATCATTTATCTACTGGAGAATGGCTTTTTGTCTTATATATTTATAAGACTATGTATCTTAACTAAAAGACCTTTTAAGATAAAATTACTGCAAATGTTATTTCTAAGTTCACTATTCCCTATGCTACCTCTTTGTTTTCTCTTCTCTTACAACGTTACCATGGCTAGTTATTTCGTAGTTTAATGCTAGAAAAGACCTGCAAGATTATCCTTTCTATGATGGATTGGATAGGTTTCAAAGAAAACTGTATCTAAAGAAAACTGAGAAATCTGTATCAAATGATACAAAGGGAGCAAAACCAAGAGAACCAAATCAAACAATAACAACATCAACTTTGAAAGAATTGCGAACTCTTAACAGTGACAAACTAAAATTCCAGAAGACCAACAAAGTTTGCTTCCCATGGATTCAAGTTGCAGAAGGAGGCATTCATTGTTGGCTGTAGCTAATGAAAGGATTTATTTTGTTTTATTATGCATATTTATTTCTAAAAAAATTTTTTTTGTCCTTTTCTAGTGAGAGAGGGGAGGTGGGAAGAGAGAAAATAAATCCTTGTTCATTGAAAAAGATGAAATTAAATTTTTAAAAGGACATCCTTCCTAAAACAGGAACCCCCTCTACAGCAGCCTTGCCAAGTTTGCTTCACTTCTGCTTGAACACTTCCAGAGATGGGTAACTGACTAGTTCCCAAGGCAGTTTATTTCCAGTTTTGCATGGTTTTAACATTTGTTCAGTTACAGCAAATGCTTTTTGTGAATCTGCTATGTACTAGGTATTTTGAGAAGTGTTAGAAAAAAAGAGATAGAAATACCACCCCTGTTCTTAAGAAAACTACAATATAAACAGGGGAATATTACAAATGCTAAAATAGGTGTGATATTGGAATGTGATAGGGCAAAGGAAAATTCAAAGTATTCTAGGAAACTTTCTGGAAGATGATATAATTTTTAGCAATGGGAACCAGGAAAGGCTTCTTGGAGTGGGTAATTCTTGAACTGGGCCTTAAAGAGAGAAGAATTTCAACAGAGGAAGTAAAAAACAGAATATATAGCAGAGTAAGGGAGATAAGCATTTGCTGAACATGGAAGTTGTATGCATAAAAGTGGGAGGAAACTGTATGACACCAAAGAACAATTAGTATGATGCAACTAAATTTCGAGTTGGAAGACCTGAGTTAAAAACCAAACTCTGATACTTACTACATCTGTGACCTTGATCAATTCACCCCTCTGGGCCTCAATTGTCTCATCTGTAAAATGAAAGAGTGGTAAGGTCAATCAGTCATTCAATAAGCCAGGCACTGTGCTGAGTTCTGGGCATACAAAGACATGTATGTAACCATCTCTACCCTCAAGAACTTACATTCTATAGATCCCTTCTTGTACAGTTCTGGGTCCTATGATCTCATCATCCCTAGTAAGCCAGTTTGACAGGGAGATAGTTTGTGAAGGGGAGTAGTGAGAAATAAAACTGGAAAAGTAAATTAGAGATTTATGTAGTAAAGGGAAAAAGCTAAAGGCCAGGCTGAGAAATTTGTATTTCATATTAGGAAACATTTCCTTTAACTGAGCTGAAATAAGTCTCCTATAACTTGCATCCATTTAGTGATAGCCTAATGCATCCATCCTAGTCAGGGATAAATGACTTACCCTGATTTATCCTGACTTTGCTTCTGCCCCACTTCTTAGTACAATGCTTTGCATAAGTAGATGCTTAGAGAGATGGGCAAAGAATGGAGTATAAGACCCAACTACCTGGGTGTCTTTCTACAGCAATAACAGCCAAGCCAGGCAGCCTTCATCGGTTCCAGTCGTCAGTTTCAGCACGTGACAGCCAAGGACCGTAAACACACTGTCAGTGCCAGGGAAAACTGTCTAGAAATGAATATGCTAAAAACTGAAGATGAAACTGGGAATATGAGCTTAGCTTATGTTTTGGTATTTTTGTGGACATAACAGATTTCATGCTCATGAAAGCACTATGGGTTGTGTTCTCCTTAGAGAAGCTTTGTGAAGCTCAGTGACTTGGGGGCCTTGTCATTTACAATTTTTTTAAATGCAGCAAATGTCTAATGGCTCAGGGTGTGAATACCCACATTTTGTTCAAGTGTGTTTCTCCTCCTCCTCACTTTACTCCTTATCAGCTACAGTACTCCAAACACTTGTCTCCATTTTCAGATCAAAGCTGATGAAAAAAACAGACCTCTGAAAGGCTGAATTGCCTTCTGCATTTTTGTTCATCAGAAGAAAATATCTATTTCACTGGAATGGGCTGGGTATTTTTTTTTTTTTGTGGAGGGAGGAGGGTGGTGGTGCTTCATCTTCCGATAGTGAATTCTCCTGCTCTAGTGTCTCTGCTTTGCTTATTTCTTACTCCATCAATGTCATCTGCCTTCATGAAATGTTTCTTTTAATTAATTATTCTTGTCTCAAGTAGTCTGTTGTGGCTCACTGGCAAGGCAAAAATTCATATTAGCAAAATAGGATCTGTCACTACAGGGAAATATCTTGGCTTATTCCAACATGGAATTAACCTCATTTAACCAATAATCACTTTAATTGATTGCTAAGATCAATCTTTTTTGTTGTTGTTTCTACTCCAAAGCAGTATCCAACAATGGCTTTTTGGTTCTTCCCCATATCCCCTCCCCCCCCATATTCTTTCATAAGCAAATAGAGAAGCAAGAGGAAAAACAAAAACAAAAACAAAAAAAAAACATAGTTATGCCACTGCTTTGAAGTCTGATGGGGAAAACATGCAGACAGTTTTCGGAAGGAGGGGAATGAACAGAGAACCTTGAAGGTTCCTTCTAGCTCTCAAATGCCGTGATTCTAATTGCCAAATTCAATAAAAATAATTAAAAACCCAAATAGATTTTGCCTTGTGGACATGCTTGCATTTTATATTTAAAAATTTTTTTTGATCCCCATTTATGAAATTAGGTGGTATTCAGCATCCCACAAGAGGAACTGAGTTTTAAAGAAATCTAGCCCTAAGAAAACAAATAAGCACAAATAATCAAGCAAAGAGTCATAGGTTTTATGAAGGTCAAATGAAGCTTACAGATCATGCATTTAGAGGTGGGAAGTATCTTAGAAACTGTGGAATTTCAGAATTGGAAGGAGCTTCAGAGGCTACCTAGTACTATTCTGGAATTACAGACCTGGGTAACTGAGAGATAGTGGTGTCCTTGGCAGAAATAGGGAAATTGGGAAGAGGGAATCGGAGTACATGCTGTGTTCCATACCCTCTGCTCCAAGTAGAATGTAGGGCAGAGTAACAGGAGGATTGAGTTGCTTTCTATTTTGTCTTCATATTCCCAAAGCCTAAGTATGGTACTTGACACGTAGTAGGCACTTCATGAATTCTTGTTGAATTATATAGAAATTAAGAAGTCATTTGTACTTCAGTATGCCTAGATGAATACTTGAAGATGTCTTGTAAGAAAGAACCCTATGTTTGAATACTGCCAGCAAAGGATAACTCACTACCTCCTAAGGACCTCTTTTGTACAGCTATATTGGTTACATTGCTTTTCTTGGTATCACACCAAAAGCGCTCTCTCTGCACTTCCAACCCATTACATCTCACTGCGCCTTTTAGGTCAAGCAAAATACGTGTAATCCTTCTTTCTCTTGACAGCTCCTCAAATACTTGAAGATTTTTTTTTAAACATTTCTGACTTGTTATATCTCTTCCATACTAAACATAGCCAGTTCATCTACTAGTCCATCTGTCACGGTCTCTAGTTCAATCTCCATACAGATCGTCCTCAAATGGACACACTCCAGCTTGTTTATGTCATTCCTTTGATGTCACACCCAGGTCTGAACATAATATTCCTAATGTGATTTGATCAGATTAGAGCACAGCAGAATAACCTCTCATGATAGAATTTGTGTCTCTAGATATAGTCCAAGGTAATGTTAGCCTTTATTTTTTGACTTCCATGTAACATACTAGGCTTGAAATCCAGTTATTCTTCCAAGAAAGTATTGTCTAGCCATGTCTAGAATTTGTGAATTTGTGAAATTTGTGAAACTGATTTTTTAAAACCTAGTATAGGATTTTAAATTTATTACTATGAAATCTAATCTACAATTCAGTCCATTTTTCTAATCTACTGAGAGTTTGTTGGATTTTTAATCTGTCATCAGTGTTAACTATGTTACCCAGTTTTGTGCCCTTGAAAATTTGACCATCATGCTATGTTGTCAAGTGTGTTCTGCCCAGGCCTTGGGTCCTGAGAGAGGCTGATTAATGATTTGCCCTTTGGTTATGGAGAGTCAGAAAAAGAAGAGATTAAAAGCAGCAAGCACATCTTTGGAGAGAATCTTATATAAACTCATATCAGTTAAAGGAGGTAGACCTTCAGATTTGATAAATGGTTTATTCTGAGGAAAGTTACTTTTATTATTGACCTATATCTATCCTGGTAGAAATCAACCTGGAGAGCTACACTTGTATATTCTCATTGAAGGTTTGTTTATATATTTTTGCTCAATGTTTGCACATATTTAATAAATATATTTTGTTGTCATTACTATCATCATAAGCCTTATTGATTTAGTCTCCCCTAATCCTTTTTTTAGGCCAGCATCACCTAGGCTAATACATATGCTTTCTATGTTTTCATTCAAGTCACTGACAAAAATGTTGAGCTACTTTGTTATAGATTTTCTCTCAAGTTGACACTTCCTTGTCAGTGATGATTGTTCCTTGGCATTCAACTAGTGGCCAAATCTGTATAATTGTGTACCTGATATATGATCTCTTCATTTTGCTCATAAGTTAGCACGAGAAACTCTGTACCATGGCACTATTGTTTGAAGATATTTCTCCTCTCATTCTTTCTTTTTTGAATCAAGACATTTGTCCTTCTCTATACCTGTGACACTTCTTCCATTCTCCAAGATAAAAGACTGTCAACAGTAACTAAACATGTGTGTCTGCCAGTTCTTTTTAAAACTCTGTAATGTAGTTCATCTGGGCCTGTTGAATTGAGCTTATTGGTGGAAGTTAGATGCTTTCTTACCATATCTACTCCAGGGGTGGGGAACTTGTGACTTTGGGGCCACATGTGGCCCTCTAGGTCTTCAAGTGCGGCCCTTTGACTGAATCCAAACTTCACAAAACAATTGTCCAGAAGATTACATTGTTTGACTAATAAATCAATGAATATTAAGTATTTACTATGCCAGGCATTGCTAGTTGCTAGGCATTTGTATACAAAGAATGAAATGATTTCTGTTCTCAAGGAACTTACGTTCTAATGAAGGAAACGACAAATACCCACACAAATACCTAAAATATAAACATAAAGTGAATGAGTCTAAATACATCTGAAGTAACTAAATACAAGTTATTTTGGGAAGGAGGGCACTAATGCTAGGAGATCAAGGAAAGGTTTCACATGGAAGATGGTGTTTGAGCTGTGACTTAAAGGAAAAGAGGGGCTCTGTGAGGTGAAGGCAAGGAGCACAGACAGTGTGGGGGCCTGGAGACGGGAAATGGAGCATCGTGTCCCATATGGTCAGTTTGGCTGGATTGCAGAATATGGCGGGCAGGGAGGGCGGTTATAATGTCCAATAAGGTTGTAAAGGACAAGTTATATTGGGCTTTATAAGTTAAAAAGAGGAATTGATTTATATTTTCAAGTTTGGAAAAGGGAAGTGTTGGAGGAAAAGATAATGAGTTCTATTTTAGCTAGATAAAGATGTTTCTAGGACATCCAGGTAGAAATGTCTAAGCTGAAAGACCACAAAGAAAGTACATATCCATTCAGGGATTTGAACATAAGCCCACTGATTCCAAATCTAAATTCAAACATCATGCTGTATCTTGAAAACCAGAAGAAATGAGCTTTTTGTTGACTTAAACCCATACCCCTAAACCAACAAACCCCTTCCTATTTTTAAATTTTTTTTTACAGTCTTTTTAGACTGTGAAAGAATAATGAATACTTTTAGCAACTTACCCAAAGAATGAACCAAAAAGAGAAAGGAAATTAAGATGCTATAACTTTTCAACATTTCAATATTTGCTAAAAATGAATGTACTAGATTTCTTTATGTTTTCAAGAGCTCTAAGTAAAATACTATTGAGGTTTATGGGACAAAACATTAAGTTGTGGGAACTTCTGTATATTTCCAACACCTTTCTCAATATGGTCCCTCTGAACTGAACTTACTCTCTGCTAATCAAATGGGAGAATGTAATTCAATCTTTCTTTAGAGTAAACAATGGAGGTTTTACGTTACAACAGCAACTAGAGCGATAACATAGAGTAGGAATAAAGAATTTAAATAAAGAGTTAGAATCCCCTAGTCCTAGTCCTAGTCCTAGCTATGCTAGTAATTAACTGTGAAGTGTCAGGCAAATTGTTTAACCAGTCTGGGTCTTGTTTTTCATCTGTAAAATGAGTCAGTTGGACCAGAAGACCTTTAAGGTCCCTTCTAGTGCCAAAATTCTATGATTCTGTGAGGCTAGATCAGATGATCTCTTGAAATTTCTCTCAGCTCTTAGGTGTATGAGTCAATTACACAGAAACCCAGCTTTTTCAGGTCATGTAATATCGCTCTTCTTTGTTTCTTCTTCCTTCTTTGTTCTCAAGCCCTTAAGGACATTTCACTGCCTATTAGGCAGGGCAAGAGAAGATGGTGAAAGTTAAATCATTTCACTCTGGCTGCTTGTTAGCAAATCTTGAAATGTTTGAGCTAAGAAGCTTGAGGCTGAAATGAGAAGTCTTACTAATCCAAAGTTTAAAGACTCAGGAGATGGGGTTCAAGGGCAATCTTTAATAGTAATTGAGTATGGATAATTATTATGCCCAGAAAGGAACTGAGACTAGGCAAATGGACCTCCACCCTACCCCCCTCCCCCAGATTCTAAGTAAAATATAGAGAGATCTTTACCACAGAACTCACAGCCCAACCCTGCAGGACAGCATTGGTAACTGGGGAAAAAAAGTAGTGTTCAGCTCAGGAGAATGTGAATGGTGGAGGCAATGAACTGTGAATCAGTGACAGGGATTAAAAGGTATCAGTAGGGAATTAAGGATGAGAAGACTTCACCCTTTTCAGGACTGCACAGGTGGGAAATAACATGTCAGCTAGACCCTTGTGCTCCTCTGTGCAGAGAATGGTTTCCATCTGTTCCCCACGTCTGGATAGACAGAACAAAAGAGAATAGGGTTGCATTACAGCATGAGGTATTTAGGTTAAATGAAAGCAAAGGTTGTAAAGTCTAAGGACAAATTTATCAAGGATAGCTCTTAGGCTGAATATCTTTTAGAAGAGATGGCCATCTGACTAGAATGAGGGAAGAACTAGGTAGACATTTCAGGGAATCAGATTTCAGTCCATCATAAAGATAAACTTTCTAAAAATTGTAGCTGTCTAAAAAAGGAATTGTAGTCTTTCTGTGTTTGGAAGGCAGGTAATGGATTCCTTATCCCTGGGGGTCCTTAGGCATACTCTAGGTGACCATTTGTCAAGTTTTAGAAGCAATTTTATTGTACTTATACATGGGCTCCAAGAAAAACTACCCCTGGTTCCAAGCACCATGTGGGTCAAAACCCTCTCAAAAATCACAACTCAAGAGCTATCACTGATGCATGTACTTTTAGTAGTCAGTGATCGCATTAATTCAAGACAAAAGATATGAAAACAAAACACAGAGTGACAAGAAAATATTCCCTGTTGCACTCATGGGGGTATACTTTTCCAGTAGTTACCATGCCACCAGAGGGAAAGATCAAACATATGAATAATATGGGTAACCCAAGAATATACATGAAGGGTACACATTAAAAAATGCAAATGACTAATGACTACAAATAAGAGATCCTCCTAAGGCACACTTGTGGAGGGCTGATGTGAAGATGACAAGTGTGGTCAGGGCATATGCATAGACAAAGGCACATGCTAGATGCCCAGTTGGGCAGTGGACACACACAAGGAAAGCATACATGTAAGGAACTAAATTGAAGGATAAGGCTACATGACTTAACTAGATACTCAAAATTAGAAGGATAGAATAGGAGGTAGGGGAAACAAGGGAATATAACTTTCTAAGACTATAAATTGCAGAATAGTTGCTAACTTTGGAAGGATTTTCCTAACTGGCAATTTCTTATATTTATGTTATCCAAAAATCCTGACCCTACCCAATCAATCTAGATAGGGTTGGGATTGGGAACAACATAAATATCCTTCTAAAACCTGACAACTGGTCAAAACAACAAAATGAAGATGTTTTATGACAGTGCTTTGTAAATATCAGCTATTATTTTTGTTCTTTTTAGAAGCAAAAAAAAAAGTTACAAATCTGGCACACGGGACTTTCACAGGCAGCTCACATGGTGCTTAGTTAGCAAGCAGCCCAGCAAAAGGATAATTCAGCATACAGGTACATAGGCCATGATTAGCTATCCCATGAGCAACCAACTGTTTCTGATGACTTTCTAGATCAGGCAAGATCCACCCCCTAGCATCTCCTCATTGTCCTTCTTGTGGTTTTAGGTCCTTGTCCATCCTTTGGAAATACTTTACTCTATTCTGGCTACATTTATCCATTTGCCCTCATCCCCCATTTTTCTATTTGGTTTTTCCTCTACTAGGATCTCTGTGGCCTCCACCACAAATGTTCCGCTAGCCTAGTTGCTTCTGGACTATTCTTTTGACTTTATTATGTTTCCTTTCCCATTCAGAGCCCCCTCCCAACTCAGACTGAAGTACTTGAGCTTCAGGGTTAACCTCAACTTCACCATCTACTCCTTCAACCCACTGAGGAATAGTCACAGGCCTCTGATTCTGAGCTGTGATAAAGATTACGCATACATTTAGTACTGGAAAGGACCTAAGAGAACATTGAATCAATTAATTAACACTTATCACATACCTACTATATGCCATGCACTGTGCTAAGCTCTGGAATACAAAAAGAAATCTTAAATAAGTTTGTGGTAGTGTCAGAGAAGAGAACTGAGCATATCTGGAAGATGTAGCAAAGGTAAAATTGGCAAGTCTTGTCAACAGTTTAGAGACAGGGGGGTGGGGGTGGGTGGGGGGGTGGGGAGTCCAGGGGAAGGAACAGTGATAAACAGTGAGGAATGCAGGATGACTCCGAAACTGCAAGCCAGAGGGATTGAAAGGGTGGTGTTACACTCTATAATAACAGTGAAGGTGGTGGTGGGGGAGGTTTAGGGGAAAAGATGACTTCTGTATTGAACACATTGAATTTAAGATGCCTACTGGCCATCCAGTTTGAGATGCAAGATTGGAAGTAAAAAAGAGAGATTGGGAGATTTGAAAATCATCAGTATAGAGATTATACTGATTATTAAATTCAAAGGAACTGATGACGTCTCCAAGTGAAGTGTGTGTGTGTGTGTGTGTGTGTGTGT
>CM053600.1:126558346-126569986 GCA_028646575.1 Pseudocheirus occidentalis | reverse complement strand
GTGTCCTGAAAACATAGAGAATAGAATATCAAGGAGGAGAGTGATCAAGTGTTGAAAGCTGCAAAGAGGTCAAGGAGAATGAGGTTTGAGGAAAGGTCATTAGTAACTTTGGAAAGAGCAGTTTCAGTGGATGATAAGGTCAGAAGCCAGATTGTAAAGGGTCAAAAAGAGGAAAGAATGTGGAAAACATATTGTAGATGATCTTTTCAAGGAGTTTATATAGAAAGAGCAGGAAAAACAAAGGACAATAGGAGGGATGGAAGGGTTAAGTAAGGTGTTTTATTTTTTCAGTATTGGGTAGATCTGGGCATTTTATTGTAGGCAGTAGGAAAATGAGCCAGTAGAGAGGAAGTGAATAAAAATAAGTGATAGTGGGCATGACAAAGGAAAGGCAATCTGTTGGAGGACATGGGGTGGAATGGGATCACTTGGACAAGTAGAGGGATTAACCGTGGTAAGAAGTAAGGCTACTTCACCATGTGACACAGGAGTGAAGGCAGAAAGAGTACAGAAGGCACATGAGTGATAGGAGATGAGGAAGGCAGGGAGGAGATGGAGTTCATAGCAATAGGACCCAATTCTTTCTGTCAAATATAAGGTAAGTTTGTCAGCTGAGAGAATGGGGGGAGGTTTGAGGAGAGATAAAATGGTTTGGAAGAGCCGCTGTGGAGAGCGGGATAGTGAATTGATAGGGAAAGTATAGTAAGATTGCCTGTCAACAGTGAGCACTCAAATGAGGTTATGTAATATAAATTTGTAGTGGATCCAATCAGAATGATTACATGATTTTCTCTACATCAGCACATGTGAAGATGATGAATGGTGGAAGTGATCCACAGTTGAGGTTTGGTTAGACATAATTGGCAATATAATAAAGGAGCTAGGGATTCAAGAGAGGAGGATGGTGTAGAATTGAATTGGTTCACTAAGGAGTGAAGATGAGGGGATGAAGAGAGAGTGGCTGGTGCAGAGGAGATGGCCTATGAGAGTATTGAAAGGTTAAGCAGTCTAGAGATCAGGGGACAGATGAAGAGTAGGATTATGTAAGGGAAGGCAGAGAGAGAGGTAAAAAAGCTAATAGATGTTGGTCAGATAAGAGGATTACAGAATTTTTAAACATGGAAGTGGTACTTTGGTGAGTAAAGGCAATAGCAAAGGTACGAACATTTTTCTGTGTGGCTAAGGTAGGAAGGAGAAGCAGCATAGGGGAGGTGAGTAAACTGAGGAATTGAGGGGTTAGTCTATTTGAGGGGGAATCCATAAGTATGTTGAGGTCCCTTAGTATGAGAGCAGGAATTGATAAAGAGGAAAAATTTTAAGGCAGGCAATGCATTCATTGAGGAAGGAAGTGGATAGGTCTGTAGAGAATAGCTACCAGGATTTTGATTGCATAGTAGTTATGAATAGCGTGAACCTCAAAGGAAGAGATGTTACTGAATGATGAAGAAGGGAAAGAACCTGGAAGTGGCAATGGGGAGTAGGCATATTCCAACTCCCCTGCCTTAACCAGCAAGCCAAGGAGAATGAATGAAGGTGCTATCACTATTGGAAATAGTGGCCAGGGAGGCTGTGTCATTGGGGGAAACTAGGTTTCAGTAAGAGGTAATAGATAAAAGAAGTAGGAAAGGAATAGATTAAAGATGAAGGGCAATTTCTTGCCTATGGAATCCCAGAGAGTACAATGGAAGGTTTGGGTAGAGTGAAAATGAGACTTTGGGGGGATGATTGAGGTCCCTCTCAACAGGTGAAGAATGGGATTTAGATGGTGATCTACAGGAGTTGAGAGTCACTGGGATGTGATGGGTATGATCAGTAGAGGAATATTCATTGTTGAATGGAGGGCATCACTCCTCCACTCTCAGCAGACAAGCCCAACAAGAGATGAAAGACCTAACGTTGAAGAGAGGATTGCTCTTCTTTGCATTGAAGGTTCTCCATGTCCCCCTTGGGAGATTGGGCTGACAACAGCAGGAGGCAGGTGACTTATGCTGGTGGAACAGATAGAAGTAGTTGCTTTGTGGAACAAGGAAAATGCCTGGCATGACCCCCTAACAGCCTACCCTCACAGAATACCCACTATACCCTGCAGAAAATGGAAGCATAGCAATGGTGCATGAGAATCAGTTGTCCCTTATAGTTCCATAGTGATTTCTTGAGACCAGTTTGAGATAAAGACTAGTGAAATTCTCCTTTTTTGCTCTTGGAGTAGTCATGGACTCCTGCCTGGAGGACCCTAGAAACAAGGAACGGCCTTCATGACCCATCTTTGCAAAATATCTCAGACTGTGGGTTGAATGGATTCCACAAAAGAAATGTTAAAACTTTCTTACAGAGTGAGAATATCCCAGAAGCTATGGTGTAGTAGAATGAGGTCTTGCCTTACTTGGAGTTTTCAACACCCTTAAATTCTAGCTAACTAAATTTCCTGGGATTTATTCCTATTCCAACTCTGCCTTTATCAATCACTTGGGCACTTTTTATGATAAGGGATGTGATCCTGGTCCTGACATTTTGCCCATGAATAGGACAGTTAGGAGCTGAAAGCAATTTTTCTTTCTTTTCTGTAAGAATTAAAAAGAAGAAAAACACATTAAAAATCCTAATTGTCTGTGATACCAATCTGGACTCATTACACTAATACCTTACCAATAATAGTTACAGGTAGAGTTAGTCTTCTGGCCAATGCAGGTGACCATTTACTCTTCAAGACCTGTCAGTATCCCAACAACAGAAATACCCCAGATGCATTCATCAATAAAGCCCAGAAGTGTAGACTATACCCAGGGCCAGCAGATGGTCCTCATCTATTTCTGGTTCTTATTTCTTTTGGTTCAGCTGTTTCCCATGTTCAAAACCTTGATTTTTATTTTTAACACTTCACTCAATTTCCACGTGTAACCATTTATGAAGGTCTCTTTAAGACTTGTTTACTTCCTGTCCTGCCCCACTTAAATCTCTCCACAACCACTCTCACATGTTCCTTTTCTCTAATCCCGCTACCACTAGTCCAGTAAAGTCCCCCATTGCCATCCAGCTGGACTACTCCTATAGCTTCCTAAAAGGACTTTCAGACTCTGTTCTCTTTCCCCTTCAATATAGCCAGGTGGCACAGTGGAAAGAGCAGTAAACTGGAAAGTAGGAAGACTTGAATTGGAATCCTTCCTCAGACAGGAGCTATGTGGCTCTGGGAAAGTTATTTAACTTTTCTCTGTCTATTTCTCCATTTGCAAGATGAAAATAATAATAGTATTTATCTCACCGGGATGTTGTGAGAATCAAATGAATTAACATATGTAAAATACTTTCCAAACCTTGTCTGCCTTGTTCTTGGTTCTCTGTTCAAAAATTTTCTGTGCCCTCCAGTTGCTTGCTGAGTAAAATTTAACTCCTTTGTCTGGCATTCCAGGCTCCCCACATTATGGTGTTATAGTATCTTTATTATTTTTACCTCATATTACCACTCTTCATGTCAAAGTCTATCCTTGACAACCTGTCCCCCATTTTTTTTTACCCTTTCCAATATCATCCTGGGCCCAGGTCTAAAATGTCTTTCTTGAGTTCCTATCTATCCCTTAAAATTCAATTAAATGCCACCTCATTTATGTAGCCTTGCCTGATTCTTCCACAAAATTCTGTGTGAGGAGACCTTTCCCCCTCAAATAGAACTTTATTTCACAGCTTTCTGATTCACTTTTCATGTAATATTGTATATTATAATTATTGGTCTGGGTCTACTGGACTGTAAGCTCCACAAGGGCTTACAGAAGGGCATAATACACTTAACTAGGTGTAATAGTCACCTGACGAAAGGCAGCTTCAGGGAATATGACCCCTTATGGTGGTGAGAAGTGCCAACCATGTACACTACAAAGAAACTGACATTTGAAGCCCAGCAGAGAGCTATATCTAAGCAGAATGTCATAAGGACCCTATGAAGAAAGCTAAGGACTTCCCATAGCCACCCCTTTGCTAAGTGTTTTTTATATATGTGGCTCGTTGCCTTTGTACTTTTAGTTTGTGCCCCTGTCTCTTTACAGACCCCATGTTTGTTTATGTGAGGGGGTGCTGCGAATGTTTGGGGAGAATATTTTAGGAACTACTATTCTTGGTAGTACTAGTACAGTCTTTTGGACCATACTTTGATTCATTGTCTGCAATTGGTTCAGGCTTTGATGACATGATCAGTTAGGAAAGGATAGGCAAGAGAAACTTTCTTTTTCTTCCCAATAGCAATTTCCTTTCAGGAGTTTGGCTCCAACTCTCGTATTGGAATTCTTTGAACTGGAACTCTTTCACCAGTAGACTGTCAAAAATTTTTCCAGTGATTTAAAGTTCTCAGAGGTATAGTTAACTTACTTGTTTAGCCAACCAGTTATTCCCTTCTTAGGCCAATCAAAGAAGTTCACAAAGCTGATTCTAAACAATGAGATTACAAGGTATAGATCATCTTGCTTAAACATTTAAAACTTCATCATGTCCATTGACTAATTTATTTGATGAATTTCTATTATTACATTAGTTGGGGTCTACTAGAGCCACCACTTTACATTTATAACTTTTCTGATTTGCAAAGGAATTACATCATTATTTCAAATTTACAACACTACTATGAAGTAGGGTCTATATCAATCTGCCTTTTTACAGAAGAGAAAACTAAGAGTCATAGAAGTAAGTGACTTGCTCAAGGTCACACATCTAGTAAGTGTCAAGTACTTGTAGGGATGTCATTGGGAGAGGAAATCAACTTATGCTGGTCATAGAGGGGAGAGCTAGGGGAAATGTGTAGGAGCTAGAGAGAGTCAGATATCAGTTCCATATAAGGAAATTTCCAACAATCAGAGCTGTCCAAAAGTAGGAGGCAGAGAGTTACCTAGCAAGTAGTTACCTACTTGTCAGAGATGTTGCAGAGAGGATTTCTGTTCAGTAAAATATTGAACTCAATGATTTCTGAGGTTCTTACACATTATATCCCTCAAAAAACATAAGCTCCTTGAAGGTAGGGATTGTTTTATTCTTCCTTTTATTTCTAACACCTAGGATTGTGCCTGGAATGTAACAGGAGCTTTTACAAATTTTGCTGAATCAATGAAAGCATGTGACCAAAGTATATGTCCTGGCAAAAATGCTATAACTGCTTAAAAAGCATAAAATGTTAGTGCAGTTTACTTTAAATGTACCAAGAGTGCTGAATTTTAAGTCCTATAATTTGAGTCAAAATTCTTACTCCTCTGTTTAGTACCTATGTGACCTTGGAAAAGTTATTTCCTACCTATTTAGGACTCAGTTTCCTTATCTGTAAAATGGGAAGGACTGGAATACATGATCTCTAAGGTACTTTTCAACTCCAAGCTGTGATCTTGTGACTATGATGGACAAATCTCACACAAGATGAGAAAAGGACCAGATTGTAATGGTATTGAACAAGGAGTCCATATCTTCTTTATCCCTGTAATGCCTAGTATAGGCCCTTATTCAAAGACAGGGCTTAACAAATGTTTGTTGAACAAATGATTGAATAACTGGAATGTTTACAGTAGCTATAAGTCATATTCTAGTGAGGAGTTTCATCATAGCTTTTAAATATATTTGCACATATTCTTTCTTTTTCCAATTGCACATCAAGAACCAACTAACCTTGTGACAACTTGAAATTACAGACAAAGCATTTCAGAAATATGCTCAGAAACATGTAACCAGAGATATGCACCATTTCCTATAAATTCAGGAAAAAATGAATATAAAGTATGATAGCTTTACTGAAGAAGATACTTCCTCCTGTGTTTTTTAATAGCACAAAATCTTTACCAGCACAGTTCTTGGTAAAAAGAATCTGATAAAGCTCATCACAAGTGTCAATTCTTTCATAAAGCCATTTTTTTTATTCCACTGCTTATTAGTTCTCTCTTCCTCCTTCAATCCTCTCTTCTATTTACTTATTCTTATATGTTATTTCTCTAATAGAGTGTAAGCTCCTTGAGGGTAGTTGCTATTATTTTTCACCTTGTATCTTCAATGAGATTAATAGATAAAAAACTGGGCATGGAGTTAGGAAGGCTTGGGTTCAAGTCCAGCATCTGTTTGGTAAGACCCAGAATAATTAAGTGCCTCAGGCAACATGCTGGGAAGTATCTAAATTAAACTGTTGTTCAGTCTCATCTGATTCTTTGTGACTCCATGGACCATACTGTTCATGGGGTTTTCTTGGCAAAGATACTAGAATGGTTTTGCCATTTTCTTCTCAAGTGGATTAAGGCAAAGAGAGGTTAAGTGACTTGCCCAAGATCATGCAGTTTGTAAGTGTCTGAGTGCATGTGTCCCTGACTCCAAGCCTAGTGTTCTATTCACTAAGCTACCTAGCTGCCCAAAATTAAATTGTAGAATGATTTAATTAGTGAAGGAAGGGTATTTCCCATGCTGTCAAAAGACATATTTTGGAAGATCTTGCTATATATTACCGGTACCTAGCACTTCTAGGTACTTTGTAAATGTTAATTGAATTCACAAGCTTAAACTGTATATGCATAGTGATCAGTTATCTTTATAAAGACATACAAGCCAAGCAGAAAGAGTTTGTGTGCCTATTAATGTGTAATAGCCACCAGCCTATCTGGTTCCTAGTTTAGAGTTGGGGGAGGGGAAGATATCAAACCTATTTAGCCGTTTTCAATCAATCAGCAAGTATTAACTGAGTGCTTTCGACATGCCAGTTCTGTGCTCATTGCTGTACTGGATATCAGAAGAAAAAGTTAAGAGTGACCCTGATATGGTATCACAACATAAAGCTAATAGACTAAATATATTAGATTTAAATGCAGTCAGATACCTTGATCACTTGTCAATTTCTAGCAGTGAGACACCTGACCATATCATAATGGAGAAAAGGGTTGATAAGTATCATAAAGACTTATATGGTATTATCTAGCTTTTCACAAATTCTGAACAATAGAAAATGAATGTAGTGTCAGTTTGAAAAGAGATCTCTCCTCAGAGACCCTGAATAAAAGTTATTCATTGAATCAAAGCTGGAAGGGACCTCCAGAGATTAGTCTTTGAATATTTGCCTTGAAATACTCAATCCATTTAAAACACGTGACAAAGATTTTAGCTCCTCATTTTATATCCTGATTGATAATGAAATTTATTGCTTTAATATCTCAAAGTTCAATTGCTAATTACCTACCCGGAACACACTTCTTAAAAATATTCATACTGTTTTCATTCTAATGGTTTTGTTTTTCCAAGGACATGTAAATCTTATGCACAGGGGTTTAATTGCCTTCTGCAAAGAGAGGAGGAAATTATGAAAATGTCTGGCGTGGGCTGTAAGAAAAGAGAGAATTTATCTCCATTTCCGTCTTTCTTGAAATGTTTTAAGGTTAATAATTGAGAATTGCTTATGGTAAAAGGCACAGTAAGTCCAAAATATGACATGTGCTTCCTGGTGATAGGAGTTTTGGGCTTCCTGGAATTTATTATAATTTCAGTGAGAATATGAATACATCAGTGATCAAATACATTTTAACCGTTATTTCAGAAAATCCAAATACCTTCTAATTTTTAAAATTGTGGACTTCTAAATTTCAGGTTCTTTTCTTGTACTGTTATATTACCAGGATTTGGAATTTCAATGGTAGTTTTCTCTCATTTAATATCAGTATGATGTACATTTTATCTTCTTGGGGAATATTATTTGCAGAGGTAATAAGAGCAGTCATCTGTAATTTGTCTGCTTTTTTTGAGTTGTTTTCTATGGCTCCTGCACATCACTATAGGAAAATTAATTAAACCAGCTCTAAGATCTATTGATAACTTGCTAGATCTTAGTAAGATATTCAGAAAGGGTTATGTTAGCATTCAGCTTAGAGACAAACTTTAAAAAGGTGCTAAGGCCTCCATATAGAGCAATAAATCCAATGGTTATTCTTGTCATAAACACTAACTTCTGTTAATCATGAGATTATACCTTTTCACAAGCTTGGTGAGTGAGTAGTAAGAGTACTGCTGGCTTTAGACTCAGAAGACAAGATCTTCAGTCGGAATTTTCCATTTATTTGCTTTGTGACCCTGGAAAGTCACTTAATCTTTGAGTCTTGATTTCCTCAGCTGTAAAATGGGAACAATCAGGGGCAGCTAGGTAGTGCAGTGAATAGAGCACTGGCCCTGGAGTCAGGAGGACCTGAATTCAAATCTGGCTTCAGACACTTAACACAAAAACTAGCTGTGTGACCTTGGGCAAGTCACTTAACCCCAATTGCCCTCCAAAAAAAAAATAGGGGGAAAATGGGAACAATCATTATCTGATAAAAGAACCTGATAAAATACTTCTTATCTCCCATGTTATTGTGAAGATCAAATATAAAGTACTTTGAAATTAAAAAGCACAGTAAAACATGAGTTATCTTTATTGCATTTTTTAAAAAGTAGTTTTGTGTTGTCTTAGAATTTAACTTCTTTCTCTCTGTTTCTTTGTATTTAAAAACAGACCCAGTATCCCAGTTATTTGTGGATACTTTGGGACTTTGAGGGTTTCATAGAAAAAAAACATTTTTAACTCAACACATTTTAACTTTAACACATTTTAATAACATACTTAATGAAACTGTAAGTGATCCATCCTTTCTAGATTTCAACTTGAAATTATGTAAGAAAAGTGACAATTGTCCAAGCCCTTTGACTCACAGTCCCACAATAAGGTATAGACCCCCAGGAAGCTAAAGAAAAGCTAAGGCCTAATGTATGGAAAACACTTATCAGTCACTCTTTCTAGTAGCAAAGACTTAGATACAAAATGGACATCCATCAAATAAGGAACTGTGATATTAAATGAAAAAAAATCATGGTTTTTAAATGATAATGTGATTTACATAATCATGTAAGTATGATTTATAATGAAAAGTTTTAAAGGTAGAATTCAATGATAATAGAATATTTTTGTTCAATATGAAAAGAAAAATATGAAAAATTGTGAGAAACATGAGATTTATAGGAACTGATGAAGAATAAATGTAATCAAAGGAAATGTGTGTGTGTGTGTGTGTGTGTGTGTGTATAAAATGGTTGCTAAATGTAAATGAAAATATCGCCAAAAGGAATTCACCTTTGAGTACTGGAAAAACCAATGAAGAACCTAGGGGAGAGATAATGAAACATAGCTTCTTTCTCATGGGAAACTAAAAGGACTAAACATATTTTATATAGACTATACAATATAAAAACAAAAAATTAGATATATATATATAATAGATGAATTAAAAATACAATATATAATATATAAAACAAAATACAATATACATAATGTATAAAGAAAAGAATATTGCATATGTACTATATAATATGTAAACTTTGAAAATAAACATATTGTGTATAGACTTAGATAAGGTTTCTGTATTAGAAGTTTTTGTTTAATTTTTCTTTGTCATAAAAGGAGAGTTCAGTGACTTTGGGTTGGGAAGTGACTGCCATGTCAAGACAAAACGCATCACATGTATGAATATAAGTTTATAAATGAAACCCAGTACCCCAGAGTCTGAGGAAGGGCAGCCTGGTGCTGCAGGATATATATTAAGGGAGATAGATCCTGATTAGTAGAAAGAATGATGAACTAGATGCTCTATATCTGCTGTAGGGGACTTACTGAGTTGATGCCAAAGACATTTTTCTGGAGCGATGGACATGGACAGAGGTCACTCTGGGGTGAAGAGAAAGACTTTGGAAGCTATATACACATATCAAGCAGGTTCCCCAGTCTATTCCTGATTTCCAGATTGCCCCCACTAAAGACCTTTATCTCTACAGTAGGTCATTCTTAGTCCCAGAGGCTGAACTCTTTGGAACAAAGAACATGGTCTTTCCCATTAGCTGTCACTCTCAGGCTTAGTCTTTGGACTCCTCTTCCTTGTACAGAGTTTGAGATCACTCTTCCAGGTATTTCATCCTAGCTTATAATGTTGTAGTTGTTCTTGTTGAGTTGTTTCAATCATGTCTGACTCTTCATGATCCCATTTGGGGTTTTCTTGGCAAAGATACTGGAGGGGGTGTGGTTTGCCATTTCCTTCTCCAGCTCATTTTACAGATGAGGAAACTGAGGCAAGCAAGTTTAAGTGATGTGTTCAGGGTCATACTAGTTAAGCGTCTGAGGCCAGAATTGAATTTGGTTCTTCCTGATTCCAATCTGGGCACTTATGATGAGCATTTCCCAATATGTACCAATTTTAGCAATTTCTGAAAGATAATCTATAAAACAAGTAATGTATATTGACCCAATAACCACCAAATGACTCTCAGGTTTGGCACACCCAGTTTTTGAATAACAAAAATAATTAGCATTTACATAGTGCCTATGGTCTGAAAAGGTCATACTTTATATATTTTATCTTTATAATGTTTTAGCTCATTTGATCCTCACAGCAACCCTGGGAGATAGATACTATTTCTCCCATTTTACAGAGGGAACTGAGACTGAGAAAAGTCAAGTGATTTGACCATGGTGACACAACTTTTAAGTGTCTCAAATCAGGTAAACTCAGGTCTTCCAGACTTAAAATAGGACTCACACTAGCTCCTATCCCACCTAGCCACCCCAGTATCTTCTTTTCTCCCGTATGGGTTAGTGGGTGGGGAAAAGTAGCCCCTTTTCCCAGGAACAGGGAAATCAGCTCCAGGAACACGATCTTTATTTCCTCCACTTGTTCGGCCATATTCCTATTCCTTTCATATGAAGGTGAGGACAGTGAAAGGACGAAAAGAACCTGTAGGATTATAGCATTACAGTGTCTTTAGAGCTAGAAACTTCAATATTAACTGTGAAATATGGGAAATGCTGGCACAAGACCATCCAGCATGGCATACCTGCATCAAAAAGGTGCTGTACTCCAAGAATAAAGCAGCATCGTAAAAGCACTAAAGGACTGAGAGTTGCACAAATCCAGAGCCACTTCTACTCTAAATGTTCTAATAGATCACTTGTATCTGATCTGTGCTAGTGCCTTCTGGGGTCATATTGGTCTGCTCAGCCACAGCCTAACACGGTGTAGCCTGACTCCCACACTATGATGTCACTGGTCTTCAGAAATGAAGGATTAATGACAGAGTTAGAAAGGACCTTAAAGCTTACCTAGCCATGGAATGTTATACTTCTTTGGTGTGTTGTGTGCCCCTCTGGTCATTTGGTGAAACCACATCATGTTTATTGCCTACCTTAGAGGTGTCAAACACACGACCAGGTAGCCCCTGAGGCCCACAAGACTCCTGAGTGTGGCTCAAACCAGATTAAAATGCCCTTCCTATATAATTTTAATATGTTTATTATTAATAAAAAAGACATATATAAAGACATAGTTTTCTAAGTCAATTTGTGGCTGACTGACTGAGATCCTTATACACAGTTTAGTGGCTACCATTTTTATTTGCATTTGACACTATTGGCCTATATTCTTTTTTTTGTTGTTTTTTTGTTTTTTTTAATTTTTTGGAGGGCAATTGGGGTTAAGTAACTTACCCAAGGTCACACGGCTAGTTTCTGGGTAGAGCGTCTGAGGCCGGATTTGAACTCAGGTCCTTCTGACTCCAAGGCCGGTGCTCTATTGACTGCGCCACCATTCATATTTTAATTTAATTTAATTTTTTAAAATAAATTTTTTT
>CM053600.1:126476475-126557846 GCA_028646575.1 Pseudocheirus occidentalis | reverse complement strand
GAGGTGCAGTAGATCTTCCCTCTTGGAGACTGGCTGAGGCTTGGCTCAGCTCCTCCTGACTGCCCTGGGGCCTGGCCTGGCTACGTTTCCGTTTCAGGCTGGGCTGGCCTCAGCTACCAGCCTGCCTCAATGTTCCCCTGCTGCCGAGCCACCTTCAGTGAGAGATGTGTTTTATGTATTTTTGTCAGTTTGAGAGTCCTAGAATTTGTCTGGGATCATATTTTATGGGTGTATAGGGTGGTTGTGTGGGAGCTGTGGAAGCTTGCTGCTTCTATGCCGCCATCTTGGCTCCACCCACTTAAGTATCTCTATTGGCATATATTCATAATTGAAGGAAATATTAAATTTCAGTTAGTTTAGTGAAAATAAAGATGTATTTTTTTTTCTGCCAATCAAGTTCACAGATTCTCTGTCCAGTGCTGTTTATACTATTCCCCATTTCCCCATACTTCACTAATAGTTTATGGTTGTTTTAATGAAGATAGATTAATTTAAAAACAAAAAAAAAATCTTTATATTAGAAGGATAAACATGGATAATCTAATTGTTCTCTGCTATGGGCATTGTGCAGATATCTCTATCTATATAAATATAGGAAGATTTCTCTGCTTCTCTGATTTGCTGCATATCTCTGAAGTACCAAAATTGATTTCTTAAAATGCTAATTTGAAAACAGCAGAGATAAGATTCAAGGATGCTTGTTCTTGGATAAGGATTATTTATTAAAGGAAAGACTGGTCCTTTGAAAATTATAATCATAATTATCACTAAAAAACCAATTCTCAATTTCTTATTAAGGCAAAATCTCTATTGAGGTTAACATTAAGGATGGCTGTTGATTACAGTGGGATTTCTATCTGAACGGGGCTATGTAATCAGCTCTGAAATGTCACTCAGACAGCCTGTCTTTCCATAGCAGCAGTAGGGTATGCTTTTTCTTAGCTCCCTGACTTATGGTAGATAGAAGTCTGTCAATAGTCAATAAACATTTATTAAGTACCTACTAAGTGCCAAGAACTGTATTAAGTGAGTAGTGGTAGAAAGTACCTTGGCTATAAGTCAGAGGACCTGGGAAGAATTACTGAATCCTAGCTCTGCTTCATATAATCTATGTCACTTCAGGCAATTTATTTAACTTTTCTGATCTGCAGCTTCTTTTTCTGTAAAATGGTGGTGGGGGGAGCAAGTGCACTGGATGACAGTCTCTAAGGCCTTTTGCAGCTCTTACTTTTATGATCCTATGATCCTAAGTTCATCTGCTGGAATAGCTATTGTGAAAATGTTTGCTACAGCAATTGTGAAAGCCAAACTGAGAGCTTTTATTTTGAGTTAAGTGTTGGCTGTTTGAGTCAAAAGTTGGCTTTAGATATTTGAGTAAGAAATTAAGTCAGACTATGATTGGGCCCTGAGAATGGTGGCATAAAGCACTCTGGAGAGGACTGTTCTACTGGAGTATGAGTCTGCTCTGTAGATGGTTGTATGACATCAACATCCTTGGGTACCTTTGAAGCATTGAGACAAACACAAGTCATGAGGGATAGTGACTCATAGGTGATATGGTAGTTCTTATTGGGAATTGTAGGAGATGAGGCAATCGCCAAACTGGGGACCTGCAGTTACTGCTTCCTGCTGAGGAACTAAAATAAAGAGACAGATAAAGGACTTTTTGCTTCCCACTACTTGTTCTGCTGACCAGGCACAGAGTCAGATATAAAACATTGGTACATCTGAGGAGTTGGCCTGGTAGGGTCCATAAGGATCCTGAAGTACATAGGAAATATACTAGGGATTCAGTATCGTCCTTCACTCCTCACTCTACTCCATACTCCACCCCACAAGTCCAGTCTGTTGCTAGATCTCATCATTTCTACTACATCTTTTGAGTAAGCTCCCTCCACTCACATAACTGCCACCCTTATTCATGACCTCATCACTTGGTTTATTGCCATAGTTTTCTAGTTGGTATCCTTGTCTCAAGTCTCTCCCAACTTCAAGAGATTTTTCTAAAGATTGGGTCTGAGCATGTCACAAACACCCACTTCCCACTCACTCAATCTCAATAACTCCTTACTATCTTAAGGATCAGATAAAGTCCTCTGCTCATCATTTAAAGCTCTTCAAAGTCTGTCCCTTCTGAAGTTTCCAGTCTTTTTATACCTTGCCACACTCTACATACTGAACTAATTGTTATCACCCTTCACTTCCTAAGGAAATTCAACTTTCAATTCAATTCAATTTTCTTCAGGAGATTTCATAGCCTGAATTATCTGAGTAGTCACCTCTACTCTTCCTTTTATTTGGTCTACCTTAATTCAGCCTCTAGGTGACCTCCACAACTCTCTCTTTTACAAAAGCAAAGTATTATTTCTGAGGTGATTCATTATTTTTAAAAAATTATCCACACTCATTTTTAAAGATATAAATTCTTTATCTGCAATTTATTTGAAACCATCATTTAGTAAGAATTCTGAAATATTTAACTTATCAGAAAGTAAGGACAATTTTCCCCCAGAGAGTGGATAGTAGTTTTAAATTTTAGCTGCAAAAATTTCTATCTCTTAAAATAGAAGCAGGATTTCTCTCTGTTTCATATTTTTCCAAGATATCCCAAGTCCTTTTTAAACTGTCTATTTATTATTAAATACAAGCAATTTAGCTCCTTTGTAAGGTTATGCAAATAACTCACCCAGAATTAGCATTTAACATGCAGTTCTTATAGCCACACAAATGTTTTGTATAAAGTTGTTTTAAAAAGATTCAAATCTCTATAATTAGGAAGGGAAAATATATTAATGGGAATAAAGGGATACTTTCCTAATCTCTCCGTATGTAAATTAGCTTATAATTTCTATCATTGACTTTAGAATCAACAGAACAATGGGGCTTTTATTCCTCAATATTGCAGCCTCTCTCATGCTTCTGCTTGACAGTATGTGCCTCTCTCTCTATATATATATCTAAAGGGAATATGACAAGAAATGTTAAATTCTTTAGTTTGTGGGTATGAGATGGCTGGGTAACTTGTGAATGAGGGATTGAAGCTGATAGGCCTTTTCTGTTCTCAGAGTTGTCATTTGGCAAACTACCAAAGTGAAAAACAGGCTACTGAGAGTTCAAATCTCAGTTTTCTTATCCTGTCACATTTTTCTTTTCTGCTTCTATAAATTGGGCCCAAACTGGATTCTATGTCTACCCTTTTATGGCACCTCAAGACCCTAAACTTTAACTGTTGAGTCACTATAGAATATAGAGGGTCCTATCTTACTCCCACATAGGGTTCTAAGCCATTCTACATCCATCTTGGCCCATGGAGGCCTCAGGTCATATAGCTCTGAAGGCATGGATTCTTTTTTATTTTTACCTAAACTTTTGTTTATTTTTAGTTTACATCATTCATTTCCATAAGATTTTCATTTACAAAATTTCTCCCTGTCCTTCCCCTACCTACCACCCCAAAACAGTGATCCCACTGCATACCTCCTCCCCCAATCTGCTCTCTCCTATATCCCCCATCACCCCTCTGACTTTCCAGTAGGGCAAGATGGATCTCCCTACCCCAGTACCTGTATATTTCCCTCCATCATATTCCACCCCCAACTTGTTCTATTCTGTACTTTGTCCCTGTCTCTTTACAAAAAAGTGAGCTTCTGACAACCTTCCACCTCAACCTGCCCTCCCCTCCATTCTCTTCCCTTTCATCCCCTTCCCCCCCCTACTCTCCTGTAGACCAAGATACCCAATTTAGAGTGTATGTCATTCCTTCCCTAAGCCAAGTAGGGCACGGATTCTTAACCTGGGAACTATGAACTTATTCTTGTCATCATTTTGATGACTGTATTTCAAAATAATTGGCTTCCTTTTAAATCTTACGTACTTTATGTATTTAGAAACATTTATGTCAAAACAAGCCCATAGATTTCACCAAAATATCGAAGGATATTGGGACACACAGAAAAAAGTTAAGAAGTCCTGCCCTTGAAGGACCCTGATTAAGTAATTAGAGGTAGGCTTCATCAAGGCCTCTGCTCTCATAGTACTTGCCCATTCTGCATACTTCAGAGCCCAAAGGATAACCAGAAGAATCTTTTCCCCTTTATCTTTCCATGTACTAATTAGTATTATGTTTTTCTCCATAAACCGATTTTAGGATGAGCCATTGCATTGAGGGAGCACAATTCAATCAAGCAAATCCTCTGAAATATGGTCAAAGAAACTTTACAGAAAAGACAGGGCAAATTCCCAGAACACTGGATCACCTTGACAAATTTCCAGAGTGGGTGGGTCATTAATTTTCCCTTTCTATTTTGGAAAAGTATAGACTACTCTACAAGCACTTATCCTATTCCTTTCTTGGGAGAATTAACCAAAATGACCTGTATGAGAATTGCTAAGCAAAGACATTCTTTTGATTGATATATTGGAATAGGAAGTTTATGATAGTAATTCAAGTCTAGGTCATCACCACCAAAAACTACAGAAGGATTATCTGAAAGAGGCCAGACTTAATGATCAATGCATATCATAGCAGGAAATGGTAGAAATTATTCAACATATAAGTGCATGCTACAAAAATATAGAACCTACTGAATACTTAACAAGCTGTACTTTGTGGCTATAATTATACATCGGAAATTTACTCTCTTTCAAAGAATAACAAATGAAAAACCCTGATACTACAAATATACATGTCAAAATATCCTTGAGAATTCAACCAATTAACTGTATTAAAGCTGGAATATCATAGATCAAAGTGTTGCTCACAGTTGTCTAGACATAACTTTGGTCCATAAAACTTAAACAATGCTTTTAAAAAAAATTATAGATATTGCCATACCAAAGGTTCATACTTTCCAAACTACATGGAACAGCAACAACAAAAAAAAACTTTCACAATATAGAAACCTAACAGAAGTGAAAATCAAGCAGGAACTGGAGAAATTACATGTCACTCCTGTCATGCTGTCTACTCCTGGAATTGTACTGAGGATACTTTCAAGGAACCTATATAAAACAAGCTTAAATTTTTATTTACTGATATCCTAATACTTTTATTAAACTACCAAGGAAAGTAGCCATTTGTATCCACCTGTGCAATAATTTGTAGAATATTAAATGTTAAAGAAAAATAGGACAGTATCTTGTTGCAGGAACTAGACTCCAATAAAAGGATAATAAAAATGAATTATTGATGATGATGATAATGATGGTGAACATCTTATTGATCATTTGATATACATAGGTAACACAAAAAAAAATACATTAAAGGGTTTCATTTCATGTAAATCATTCTAAAGCTGCCATTGTATTATATGATTCATCCAATGGTCCTGGAGCAAGTCATTCTTTTTTTTTTTAAACTTAATATTCTGCAAACTATTGCACTGGTGAATGAAAGTGACTTTTTTTGTAAATGAATAAAAATATAGAAATGGAACCTCATTTTCTGAAGGCTCACTGAAAGCATCTTTAGGACAAATTAAGTAGTATAACAGTTAAGACAAAAGAGATGATATATATCTTTTCCATAATTAAAATTTCTTCTGCTAGACCTCAAATAGATTTTAGGTTATGGAGGAGGAGATACAAGGATTGCCAGAGAAGAGGAAAGAGAAAAAGAAAGGGTACTAGGATAATAGGTAGAAGGGCAGGGATGTAGCTAAGGAGCAGACAATGTGTTGAACAGAAGAAAATCAAGCTAGAAAAACAAGAAGTTTTCCAGATTACAACCAATTTAACAAGCAAGCAAAGCAGTTACAATGAACTCCACAAAAAAGGATTCAACTTTAAACCATTTGTCAAGTAGTCAGGGACCAGTGTCTATTGCAAACACCTCTTATGGTTCTTCAGCGATATCAAAAGATCATTTAGATTTGATAGGGTGTCAAACTGTTCATTTATACCAACGTAAAATAGAGACTTAAAGCTTTGAACTCGAAACCGGAAGTCACGTTGAACCAATGAAAGACAGTGATACAACACCTTATTCTGTTCTAGGCAATATAAATAGAATGTAATGTTACCAATAAGAAAGTTGTAGCTGCATGTATCAGTATTTAATGGCACCCTGAAATTAAAGCTCAATGAGAGGGACACATATAACATAAAAACTTCATAATACCAGGCAATTTGTACTTTTAGGACCATAAAACAGACAACAGCAAATTTGAAACAAACCCTTAAAAAAACCTTTAAGATATTAAGAGATTTTCTTACTAAGGCAGCTTTAGAAATACAAACACTTCCTCATCTAAAAAAAAAAAGATGGATAGATATTCTCATAAAAATAGATAGATAGGTTAAAAATTTACAGAAATAGTTTTGGAACAAACAGATATCACTAAACAATAGCAAAAAGGTCTTGGCTAATCCATTACAGGACACAATAACTAAATCTAACTGCCAAGCTTAGCAATATTCTATCTTTTTGTCCTAAAATGTAGTATTAAAAAGATCTGGCCATATTGAACTATATAAAGCAATTTGGGAAATGTAAACCAAAGTTACTGCAACAAGATAGAGGCATAGCTAAAGAAACAAGGGGAAAAGACTCTCTTTTCTCCATTCTCTAAGGTAGAATTCCAATCCCGAACATTTCAGGGTGTAGTCATTTGAAGTTTCCATCAGCGCTCTGTGCTCTGACAAGGAAATTACTTTCAATGAAAATTACTCCTCTCCCACAGAAGTGATCTACTTGATATCCTTTGCACCATCAGGTAGATATTGATTCTCCACTCATCAGTCTACTTGGACTACTTTAATGAAGAACAGTTTTGCCCAATGGGAAGAATGGGAGAAAATACCAATTTGCCAAGGTCCAAAACAGAGATAATGCTTGTCAGCTTGGCATGCATATAGATCACTCACTCAAATCCTCTGGATAATAACAGCCTAATGTGTATTTTTCTTTCTGAAAGGCAGCATTTTGCAGAGGGTCATTATGGTAAGAAATGTAAAATGTCTTCATATACAACTTACAGACTTAAAGGCCACATGCTGTTTCTTGAGGAATTTAGCTTCAGCTAAACATAAATCGATTGTTCTTTCTAATTGTTTATAATTATAAACTATTCTTTCTAATTCTAATAAATTGTTATTCTTTCTAATTGATTGTATCTGGAATTTAAGCAAACCTAATGTAAACCTTATTCGTTCTCTTGGGGTTAGTTTAGGGTTCATAAAGCAACTTAATTCTATTCAGTTCAACAAATACATATTAAGATGCTAACCTGCACAAAAAACTGTAGTAGACCCTTGAGGGAAGAGAAAAAGTTTAGATGAAACCCAGTCTCTACTGTAATGGAGCTCACAGGCTATTTATTATTAGTTATGTTGCTTATTAAAGAGAATGATTCCTTTCATCATTTATTTGCCACTCCTTATTAGTCCCCAAACATTACAGAGACAGTTGAGAAATGGGGCTAGTATCTATATACCTACCTGCTTTCTTGGAAATCATGATTACATAGTTAATAATTGTGGCAACTAGGTGGTGCAGTAGATAGAGGGCCAGGCCTGGAGTCAGGAAGACTCATCTTCCTGAGTTCAAATCTGACCTCAGATATTTACTAGATGTGTGACCCTAGGCAAGTCACTCTGTTTGCCTTAGTTTTCTTATATGTAAAATGAGCTGGAGAAGGAAATGGCAAGCCATTCTAGTATCTTGGCCAAGAAAATCCCAAATGGGGTCATGAAGAGTCAGATACAACTGACAAATGATTGAACTGAAGTTAATAATTACAAAGCTACATGACTTCTATGGACTATGTTTTACCCATCATCCAAGGCTTTACTAGGAAGTACAATAGCATAACCTGTCAGAGTGTCATAGATGGATCAAAGCACCACAGAATGTTAAATGATATTTAAAGTCTCCTCCAGCGCTAATCCAACACTTTCATTTTAAAGGTGAAAAAACCCAGAGACCCAGAAAGACTATGGGATATGCTCAAGATTGTAGAACTAGTTAGTTGCCGGAATGATTAGGATACAGTTTGGCATTCTAAGGTATCCAGAAACCAGAGATAAAAAAGGACTGAATAATAATACCACCTTATATTTGAATAGGGATGATGAAACCTGTGTGTATTTCTCAGAAGGCACTCTAGCTCAATCCGTAACTCTAAGGTTTGGGTGAAAATATAATTTATTACCTCAGGAATGCAAGAGAACATTGTCAGGGTTGCATCACACTGTTTGATCTGTGACTCTAAATTGGGAGACTCCAAACAACATCTCAGAATTTTCTAGTACCTCTCAAAGTCTTAATTTGGTAGCCCTTCAAGCCATTTGAAGAGCAATCATACCCTCTCTCCATGGTTTTCTGGGATTCCCAACAGAAGAGGCACCATAGTTGGTGATAGTACATTCTCCCTTATCCTTTCACCTCCCAGTCAAAATTTCTCTCATGTCCCCCAAACACACTTCATCTTACCTTCTATACTCTAGGAATCTAAAGTTTCAGGAAAAAAAAACTTCTCAAACAAATAAAAGTTTAGGGATTCCTGGAGGTAGAGTGGTATGGTGGAAAAGAATGCTGGATTTGTTATCACAAGAGCTAGATTCAAATCCTGCTCTGTCCCTTATTATCTGTGTGATTTTGTGCAAGTACTTGAATTCTCTGGGTCTCAGCTTTCTTATCTTAATTTGGACTGTAGCTCTTAGTCCCCTTCTAGTTCTAAATCCCTGACACTATGAATCTAGTGGCCTGAGAGAATTAATGTCTTTATAACCTTGAATGCCTGAATTCTATCAGGGATGGACTTGGAGAGAATCTGATACTCTCATGCACCAAAATAAAATGTATTTGGGGAGGAAAAGGGAATCCTGCATGGGAATAGTCCTTGATGATAATGTGGGGGTGAAAGAGGAAATATTTCCATCTTTGTATATTAATGAGCACTAACTCCTAACAGTGTAAAGCATTTTGAAGTACCAGTTGTGGTCTACCTTCAAGAGGTGCTGTACATTACATAAGAAATGGATTTAGCATTTCAGCATCTTTAGAATGCTACTAAATATCTCAGAAAAATTTGTAAAGGAGAGAGTGTCATAGAGCTTAAGAAAGTGATTGGAAAAAAGCAGAAATGAAGTTCCTATTTTATTATTATCATTTTTAGAAAGGAGCTTTGTCATTCCATAGATCTTTGTGAGAGTTTTGTTGAATTCTATGTTAAGTATTCAAATCTTTCCCAGGAGTAACTTGACCTTAAATTAGTGCTTATGGTTTAGCTGACTCTAAGCTTTGCAGTTTAGTGGAAAGTTTAAGGTTGAAGAAGGTAAATGGATTAAATTGCTATTGTAGATTAAATCCTGAAAGAGAACATATTTCTACAACTACCACTTTCTGCATTTATTTCCCCCTCTAGAACAATAACAACAATTGGTGAAATATCTGAAATGCATTTTCTTTCATGAATAATACATTCTTATATGGTAAAGTCACAGAAATGGGAACAGTTCAACAGTAATGCCAGTATTAATGCTGTGCTTTTATGAAAAGAAATGTATATGGCAATGTAAGCAATAGATGACCTTGATAATGCTGTTCTCTATATGATGCATGATGTAAATGAAAGGCTGAAAGGATATTGACTCAGTATTAAAATAATGAATTGGAAACTTAGAAAAGGAGAAGAAGAGGGAAATACAGTGATGCTTATAGATGTTTTTTAGAGAGGAAATGAAAATAAGAGGATAACAATTCAAACCAGGAATACTTCCTGCATAAATGAATTAGGGGCTCTGGAAAGTGTTCTATAAAATCCAACCATGATGGTTAGTACTGATAAGGAGCTGCCCCTTAGGTGAACTGCAAATATGAGAGAGGCCGTCAACATAAATGTATATATACACACACATGTACACATACACACATATGTTTGTGCACATACATGCACTGTGCACATGTAAATAGAACCATGTATCGTGCACATGTGTACATGTGTGTATAAAACGTGTGTGTGGATCTCATACAGCCCAAATTTTAAAATCTTGATGAAACACAGGAAAAGTGCTTTTTCTGATAGCATTGTCAGGTATATGACAATATAAAAGCAAAGCAATTTCAACTTCACCCCCTAGTAAGGACATTTGCTAAATACATTGGGTAGTGCTCCATAGGGTTATATTGAATTGTCAGGATGAAAATCCCAGCTGCATAAAAGAACATTCTAGACCAAAGAGCAAAAAAACCCAATCTACCAAGGCTAATAAAATCATATTTAGGGTTAAGAGAATAGTCAAGTATGGCTGGATTCTAGAGTGCAAAGTGTACAAGTATACACTAAATACCCTTGTTAGTGGGACACATTTGTGTTTTCCAGAAAAAAATGTTTTTAATACTTTAGGATAGTCCCTTAAGTGGTACCACAAATGCCCTGAGAGTGTTTAGGAAAATTACAATAGCTATGGCCAGCTTAAACGGTAAAATTTATGTGGGAAAGATCTGGGTAAAACTGGGAGGGGTGACAGAAGATTTGAGGGTTATTTTGAATGCCAGGCAAGGAAACGAAACTTTATTCAGTAGGCAAAAGTGAGGTAATGAAGATTTTTAAGCAGAAGAATAATGTTTTTGAAACATTCATTCGCTTGCTAGAATTTAGAATGTAAAATGTTCTTTGGAAGTTTTGGAATATAAACTTGAAGCCTTGGACTATTTGCCTTTTGTCTTTGCATACCCAGCAACCCTGCCCGAATGCATGTGGGATCTCATCAATTTGAAAGGCTCCTCCAGTGGTGCAAATTACAATCGTATATATGCCTGTTGATCCTGTATGACTTTTGTCCACATTCTCCTGAAAGTTTGCCATGTGGGAAGGAAGTCCACCCAATATGCCCAAGGCTTTTCTCATTTTCTCCTGAAACCATGAAGATACCAATAGAAAACTTTGTCTCTTCACCTGTCATCTCTCACTCTTGCTACATGACTCCCCATTTTCATTTTCTGTTGTACACTTTCTTGATGACATCTTTTACTCTTAAAGCTCTTTGTTGATTTGCATATTGCAGATTTCTCACACCAATTACACCTTCCTATAACCATTTCTGAGATTCTCATCGTTAGCTACTTGGGGTCATTGGTGTCCCCGCCCTTTGGTCTACTCGCCCTTTGGCAACCTTGAAATATTTGCATTGAAAAGACTTGCTTTTGTAGTTATGAGAAGTCTGGAGTTGGCAAAAGTGCTTTGCAATTTTCTGAAAGCAATCCAACCTGCTCTCTTCCTCCTTTTCAATTCTGGGCCCTGTCCATCTGTGCTTTTTGTACCAGATTGTTCAAAAAGCCCTATGGAGTGTCTGTTCAAATGCACGTTGAAATCTGTGCAACATTCTTCATCCATTTGATCTTTTCTGTGTGGATGGACAGGTCAAATTCTAAGTGAATACTAGGTTATTACAGGAGGCTCTGCAATGTTTTCAGGTTTGGTGAAGTCAACATAATGCTATCTGCAGTCAGAAGTATCTATACACATATAATCCCTCCTTAACCTGAACTCTGCAATGGATCTCTGCTATCATGTTGTCAAATGTTTTTAATGAACACAATCCCCTCTTTTATTCCTCATCTGATGTTTACTATCAGGATTATAGAACAGTACTATTTTTGTTTTGTCTTTGGGTAACTCTCCAATTTCCATCAGTGCATCTGCTTCATTTGAACTCCACAGAACATCATGCCTCGTCCAGAATAAGTTTATCACCTAAAATCTCTTCACCATACAGATGGACTCAGTTTTTAACACTCAATACCTCCTCTCCTTCAATTTCCTCCTCCCATCTGACTGGAAGGCTGGTAGGTAAAGCCATAGACTCCACTCAAAACTTTCCTTTGTAGATGGCTCAGATCTTTCAGAACCTTGCAGGTAAGTCTCCATTTCCCACTTGGTTTCAACTCCACAGATTATCTTGCCCACTGCTGGCATTCTCCTTCCTCTTTTCAGCTTCATTTTGTATGTTCTTCTCTCCCATTAGATTGTAGATTTCCTCAGGGCAAGGAATCTCTTTTTTTTTTCTTATTTTCATCACCAGCACTTAGCACAGAGTCTGGCACATAGTAGGCATGAATAAATGTCTATTGAACTTAATTAAAAATTGATCTTTTAAAGTATCTTTCAAGGGATTTTTAATGATCTTAGTATATGAATAGGAGATACCTTGTGAAGACACAAGTAAGGAAGTGTTTTGTTCTAAAGTTGAGCACTTTTTTTTGGTAATTAACAAACAGTAAGCACTTCTATAATACGAGGTGATAAAAATGTCATTCATTGTTGAATATCATTTATTAAAGTCTGTTTGCTTCCTACTGATGCTTACTTAATGAGGGATTTATATATAGATGACTGTCAAAGATTTTGCATAGATGCAAAGTTAAAATTACACAAAATTTTTGTTCTCACAGATATCTTTTTGGAGGGTATTAATAAGGATTGAGGTTTTTTTGTTTTCCCAATGCCTTGGATATTTTCCCCTCCTTGAGATCCCTTGTATATCATTTCTTCCTTACTCTAATGCTTTTCTTGCTTCCAGCATGGACTTCTATACATATTTACTTCAGTCTAGATACATAGATTTTTACATCTTTTCCCTTATTTGTGCTATTTATACCTCTTCTGGAAAGATTTCAGGAACTGTAATGTTAGGTTCCAAGTACATCTGTTCTGCTGTCTTTGAAGGAAAAAAAATTTGGTGAAATACTTTTTGTAAATATTTATTTTCATTTTTCTTCTGTTTGTAGTCCTCTTCTCATTTTATCCTTGGATGCCCTTGGGGTGACTTTGCTTAGTTGAGTATCTTGCTAAACTTCCTTTAGACTTGTTTTATTCTCTAATGATTCTCTGTCTTATGAGACAATACTATTCATAATCATTCATCATCTTTCTTCTTCATATTTGACAGGCAAGTTTATATTCTAACCTGTTGTTGCTTTTGGCAGTTCTTTCTATTTGGCAAGTAAAGAAAATGTTTGCTGACTAAAGTGCTTTCTGAGCTCTTTCCATTTGTAGTAGCAGTTAATTTGTTTACCTTCTTGTTGAAATTATTATAATCACTGCTGATGTCATTTCTGTTGTCCATTTTCCATTTTTTATTTTTGGTAGGTCTTTTAAATAATTCAGGGTTAAATCTTAAATCTTCAGGTTTAAGTCTTTATTGCAATCTGTATATGTCATTACTATCTTTTCTTCTTGTATATTCTAAATTCTGATCCTAGCTCTGATGAATTGATGGTCTTGAAAAGGATCATCATAAAATGATGAGGTATAAGGTTAGGGGTGTGACCCCAAAATACCAACATGCTGGGTCCTACTGAATGAATTCAACTCAAAGTCTTCTCTCAGTCAAAGAAAAGCAAAGTTTATTAAAAGTTCACTATATTGGGTAGACTCTTAAGGAGCCTCGGTGTCTGTGACGCTTGCATTGGGCAAGTGGGCCAGAATTCTCTGACACAGACTGAGTCTGCACTAGAAAATTCTATGGTACTCTCATACCACATGGAGGCAAGATGGGGTCTGATATACAGAAAGGTTGTGGGAGGAATATAGGGGTAGTCTAGAGGAGGACTTTGGGGAGGGTCTTCAGGAGGAGTCAGATGAGGTCACATTCCAGTAATGAGTTTGGGGAGGGTCTTCAGGAAGAGTTAATGAGGTCAGACTCCAGTAAATGAGTGAAGTTGCTGAAGGCTACCTGGAGATGACAATGGAGGGCTAGGCCAGTTCAAGGGTGTAATCCTTGATTTGAGTATAGATATTTTGATAGGCTCGAAGGTGGAAAGTAGATGGACAATGGAGGGCTAGGCTAGTAAGAGTAAGACATTTATGCCTAGCTGTAATAAAAGGCTTATGGCTTCATGCAAATGCCTCATCAAATGTGAAGATTCAATCAGAGTTCAAGGGGGTTCCCAGAGCCTGTACCTCATCAGTCTAACTATGCATAGATAGCTGACTTAGGGAAAACTCCCATGTCAATAATAATTGACACACAGTAGACATTTAATAAGTTGAATATTGAATAGAATTGACATTCCTCATGAAAATGTTTATTTTTTAAATAAATTTTTATTGACATCTTTTGTCTTTATATTGTCTAAATTTCCTCCTGATTCATCCCTCCTCCCCGCCTCTTAGCAATCTGAGAGAGGGAGTATTCTTAAACAAACAAGGAATATGACCATAGTAAATAAAATAGATGATTTCAGTTTTAGGAAATTTAAAAAATTTCCACACAAGCAGAATCAATGTACTTAGAATAAGAGAAATTATTATGAAAAAACTCCTTGCATCAAACATCTCTGATGAAAGTCTGACATCCAAAATACATAGGGAATTATTTGATACAAAGTAGGCTAAAAATCATTCCTTGACATACAAGTGGTCAAAAGGTGTGAATAGTTTACAAAATGAGAAATGAAATCTATAAACAACCATATGAAATAATGTTCCAAGCTATCAATAAGAAAAGCAAACTAAAACAATTGATATTTTAGCTCAAACCAACTAATTGGTAAAGATGACAAAAAGCAGAGAAAGCCAGTATTGGAGATCCCATGGGAAGAGAGGGAAAGACAGAAGAAAAAGTCCTATATATACCAAACTATTGATCCTAGCACTTTTACGGTAGCAAAAAATAAGACAAATCCAGCTGCCCAAGGACTGGAGAACAAAACAAATGTGCTATAGGCATATAATCATATACATAGTTATGCCATAAGAAACAATGAAACTGGCAAATTTGTAGAAACATGAAAGGTTTATATGAACTGATATAGGATTAAGAAAATGGAACCAGGAGAACCATAAAACTTGAGACTCCCATAATTTAAACAAAAACTTTAAAAGGCAATTGAGATCAGATTAAACACAAGGACCAACTTTGGTTACAGAGAACAAATAATGAAACTTATCTGATACCTTAGTATGTCTGTGGGGAGGGAGGTAGTAGGGGTTACAAGTATGGAAAATTGCCTATGATCTTTGACAATGTTTCTTTTTTTAAAATCATATTAATTTTTTCCCTAGTTACATGACAAGAAAATTTTTAACATTCATTTTTATAAGATTTTAAATTCCAAATATTTCTCCCTCCCTCCCTTCCCCTCTTCTGAAAATTGTCTGTCTTCCTCAAATGTGTTTCTTGTAAGCAACATATTGTAGGATTCTGGTTTTTGATCCATTCTGCTATCTACTTCCATTTTATGGGAGAGTTCATCCCATTCACATTCCCAGTTATGATTACTACTTGTGTATTTTCCTCCATCCTATTCTTCCTCCTGCTTGTCCTATCTCTCCTTTCACCCTTTCCCTCTTCACCAGTGTTTTGCTTCTGTCTACCACCTCTCCTGATCTTCCCTCCCATCTGTCACTCCCTATCACCCTCTCATTTACTCCCTTCCTACTTCTCTGTCAGGTAAGATAGATTTCTATATTCAACTGATTATGAATTCTATTCTCTCTTTGAGTCAATATAAATGAGAGTAAGGCTCGAGCAATGCCCATTGCCCACCATCCTATCTGTTTCTCTACTGTACTAGGTCTTTCTTGCCTCTGCATGTGAGATAATTTACCCCATTCTACCTCTCCCTTCCTTCTGTACCCATTGTACTCCTCTTTCTCATCCCTTAATTTTTTTTGTCATTTTCTCAAATTCACTTTATACTTATATGCTCTTTCTTCTATCTGTACTGTTAGTGATATAATTTATAAGAATGTCAAGTATCATCTTTCAGTGAAGGGATGTAAACAGTTTAACTCTATTGAATCCTTTTTGTTTTCTTTTCCCTTTTTACCTATTTATGCTTCACTTGAATCTTGATATTGGGGGTCAAATTTTTTATTTAGTTCTGATCTCCTTATTTTCTTTATTTTCATTCATTATTCATCATTCATTTCATTCATTATTCCATTTTCTCCTTATTTTCTTTATTCCATTTCATGGAATGACTATTTTCCCCCTTAATATATTATGCTTAATATTGCCAGATAAGTGATTCTTGATTATAGTCCTACTCTCCAGAATATCATGTTCCATGACTTCTAGTCCTTTAGTGCTATAGCTGCCAACTCTTGTTTAATCCTGATTGGGACTCCCTGATGTTTTAATTTTTTCTTTCTGGCCACTTGTAGCATTTTTTTCCCTTGACTTAAGAGTTCTGAAATTTAGATATAATGTTCCTTGGGGGTTTTATTTTGGAATCTTCTTTCCTGAGGTTATTGGTGGATTTTTTCAATGCCTATTTGGCACTCTGGTTCCAGGACTTGAGGTCAGTTTTCCTTGATAATTTCTTGAAAGATGCTGCCCAAGTCTTCCTTTTGACTATGGCTTTCATGTAGTCAAATGATTCTGACACTGTCTCTACTGGATCTATTTACCAGGTCAGTTGTTTTTTTTCCCATGAGGTATTTTACATTTTCTTCTATTTTTTTCCATTCTTTTGAATTTAATTCATATGTCTCATAGAGCCATTAGTTTCCACTTGCCTAATTATAACTTTTAAGGTGCTGTTTTCTTTGATTAGCTTTTGTACTTTCTTTTCTATTTGGCCAATTGTACTCTTTAAAGAGTTGTTTCCTTCAGTGGATTTTTGTATCTACTTTTCTATTTGGCCAATTCTATTTTTTAAGCAGTTTTCCAAGCTGTTGACTCTTTTTTTCCCCATAATTCTCTTGCATCATTCTCATTTCTTTTCCCCAATTTGTCTTCTATGTTTCTTATATGATTTTTAAGTTCCTTTTTGAGCCTTCTATGAGTTCTTTCTGAGCTTGAGACCACTTCCCATTTTACTTTGGGGTTTTGCTCATAGATATTTTGACATTGTTGTTCCCTTCTGAGTTTGTTTCTTGGTCTTTCCTGTTACCAAAATAACTTTGTATGGTCATATTGGTTTTTATTCTTTTATTTATTTTTCCTTTTTGCCTGTTTTCTTTCTTTTAAATTTGATCTCTGCTCCCTGGAGGTGGGGGTGGGGAGAACAGTCTCAGGCTCCTTGTGCTAGTGGCTACAGGCTTTGGCTGTTTACCTGGTGCTACACTGATGTTACCCTGAGGCCCACAGGGGACCCTCATGTCTGGTGCTGTGCTGAGGGGTTGGGGTGGGAGTTGGCTGGTGCTGTTGGGAATTATAGGGGTCTGTCAACTTACCTGGTGCTGAGCTGGAGTCCTAGTGGTGATGTCTGGCATGTGCAGAGGCCCAGTAGGGTGATTCTAGGTTTCCCAGGACTATACTGAATGTACTTGATGATCTGGCCTCTGGAGGGTGCTTGTGTGCCTGGGGGTACCCTGAAGTGGTGGCAACTGCTTGTTTGCTTAGGCACCCCTAGAGTTGGTGTCTATCTCTTTATCTAGGGCGTGTGCATGAAGTACATGTAGATCGGGCCTCTGGAGGAGGCCTATTTGCCCAGGACTCCTCTGAAGCATGCAGTGTCCAGCCCCTGGAGGACATCTGCCCTCCAAGAGCTGAGCTCAAGCATGTATTGGCCTGATTGCTGGAAGATGCCCTCCTACTTAGGCTGTGCTGCCTTAGGCAGAGGTCAAGCTGCTGGGGGATGCCCACCTGTCCAGGGTAGAGGATGCCTACTGGTCCAGGGCTATACTGAACCATGGTGGTTCCCAGAGCTGGAATCTGTGGTTTCTCCTGGCTTTGTTAATGGAGGTGAGAGGTTCTATTGTTGTTGTTTGCCTGCTCAATTGAACTGGGCTCAGGATCTCCCACTGGTTTGCCGAGGTGGGGCTTGCTGCTGGCTGGCAGGGATGCTTCCCATCCTGGTCTACACTTCCTTTTCACCTGAGTGAGATGGGCCTTTCTTGTTAATCAAGTTTTTTGGGCTAAAAGATTGTTTCACCCTTTTTGCTTGTTCTGCTATTCCAGGATTTGTTATGGGGCTCTATTTTATGGAGATGAGTATGGGAGAATTACAGTGACTTACTGTTTGCTCCTCCATCTTGGCTCCCAGAAGTCAATTGACAATGTTTCTTGATGAAAATCTATATGGCTGTGGTTTAATAGAATTTGGATTCCTGAGGTGGGACTTCAAAGAAAGTTAATCAATAAAACTTATTAAGTGCCTACTGTGTGTACTAAGTGCTAAAAATGTTATGCTACTTTTTCAGCAATGACGTGAAGCAGAAATGCCTTAGTTATGTCCCAGGATAACTTGAAAATTTCTAGGCCATATGGTAAAATGTAGAGGTGTATGTTATAAATAAACTGTGCATTACAGGTCAGAAATGAACTAGTTCCAGCAGGATAAGGTAAGTTCTTCACACACACACACATATAAAATCAATTAGACACAACATTTCCAAGTAGCAATTTCCCAAAGGGTCCCATAGGGACAGTGGCATGATTAAAAGTGCTTCTTTTGGACAGACTTCACTGCTTCTTAAAAAGCAGAAACCTCCAGTTAACATCTGGTTGAGATACATTACTGAAACATATTCCAAACTGTTATTCTTTTTAGTCATGTGACTAAATCACAGGGTAGGTCCTTCAACAGGTGAAGGTATTTTGTGAGTTTGTATCCCCTAAAACTATAGTTCACAAGGCCCCACTGATTTGTTGGCCTTTAATAGTCAGGCAGAAGACACAATTAGTTCAAAGGAAAAGCATTTATTGAATTTAATTAGTAAGGAAAGTAGCAACAAATCATCCCCATAAATTTAGGGTTTACTCTCCCACAAATATACCTAACAGTGGGAAGAGTAGATACAGTATCTATACTATATAGGTAAGTACCATGTGACCAGGGCACCCATATGGAGTGGGGCAAACATAGAGAACACAGGAAGGGACAACTCCCGGCTCCCACACTATATGGCTGCTGATATCTTTTAGTAATGACATTGTGCTACTCCTGGTGACATTGGTCTTATAATCTCTTCCAGACGCTGTTGTGGACTTCTGTACTCTATCACCCTTGGGGATCTTCAATTCCTCCCTCCACACCCTTACTCCTGATTTTTCAGCTCCTTTCGTACATTGTCTTACCCCATTGGAATGTAAGCTTCCTAAAGGCAGGAACTGCTTTTCTTTTTACTTGTATTTGTATTTCCAGGACTTAGCATATTGTCTGGATCATAGCAGGTACTTAAAAATGCTTGCTGTTGCCTACCTGCCTCATCACCTATCTTTTTATATGTCTTATATTATAGTCCCCTTCCCCTTTAAGGTTCAATCAGAGCAGTCTTCTTGTTCCTTCACTCACATACTGCTGCATTCTCTGTCTTCTTACCTTTGAACTGCCTGTCCTTTATTCCTGTAATGTACTCTTCTATTCCCCCTAACTTTAGAATCCCTTGTTTCCTTGAAGACACAAATAGCATCTTCTACATGAATCATTTTAAACTGGGGCTGAGTGTAACAATTGGAATGAGAGTTCTCATAGTTTAAGGAGCTTAAAAATGAAAAGGAGGCGATCAATTTCTCCTACTCATTTCAATTCCTTCCTTTGGTGATGGCAAATGCTTGTCCAAATGATTGATTACATAGTAATCCGGTATCTGCAATATCAAGTCATTTGCATTTCCCATAGTGAGGAAGAATGATATTTACTGTTAAAAATTTTTTTGAAGAGAAAATTCTGAGAGGTGGAGTCAAGATGGTAGAGGAAAGGCAGGGATTCACCCCCAAACCATTCCAAATACCTTTAAATAATGATTCTGAACAAATTCTAGAGCAGCAGAACCCACAAAAAGATTGAGTGAAATAATTTTGCAGCCCAAGACAACTTAGAAGGTCAGTAGGAAAGGTAGCACAAGGGTGAGAAAGAAATTTGGTCCAACACAGCCCAGGCTCCAGCAAACCAGGAGCAAACCTTGGAAGTCACTGAATCAGTAGCAGCAGCGGCAGCAATTGCTTCTGGAACTCTCAACCCATAGACAGTAGGGGGACTGAATAACTGGTCAGAGAGAGATTATAAGAATCACTTTGCCAGCACTGAGGCAGGACTCTGTTGCTTTGCCCATATTCAGATCTGAGTCACAGTCCTATTTGGCAGTCCCAGGACAAGAAGGAGCACTAACACAACAGAGCTGGTGGTCACAGTGGAGTGGGGGGACCCTCTTCACAGTTCCTGGGCAAGAAGAGTTGTTGTAGTCACTCAAAGGCCAGGAGAGTAGTAAATACCTCTCCTTAGATCATACCACCTTGGAAGAACTGAAAACTTACAGGTCTCTAGAAGGAACTCTGAAAACAGCTGCACAAAACCCCTGAAGCCTGGGGTAGTGTGCCCTCCACACTGGAAGCAAAGGCCTACTTTGCTCATTTTCCAATCCTATTACTTGACCTTTAACTCTTTGTCTAACAGAAAAATCAATTGACTATAGAAAGATACTATGGTGATAAGGAAGAAGCAAACATATCCTTTTATAAGTAACAAAGAATGGCCACAAAAATCATGAACCAGACACTCTGAAGTGAACCACAGCAGTGTAGTTTAAGGGGTCTTTCAGCTCTTCACCTCTAATGGCACGTTTCATTTCTATGTTGGATGTTCAGTGCTTCCTGGGAGACACGAGCCTGACTAGCTCTGAGTGCTACTAGACAGAAGAATCAGTATTGGGCTTCTTGGGGCTTTCCAATTGGTTCATAAACCAAATCATTCTGCTATTTAAGAGGAACTTATTCTTCATGGTACCAGATTGGAGGACTATGATTTACTTTAGCATTTTACATTTTTAAGCATTAAGACACATCTTATTCTCTTAGGGTTTTTTTTTTTTGGTTAATGTTGTTGTTTTTATTTTGTTTTTGATCTAACCTCATACCCCTATCACTGTCACTGGGAAAGGAAAAAAAAAGAAAATTACATCATAACTTTATGATATAATTAAAAGGAATAGCAAGTTGTATGTAATAGATTTGTAGTTTCACATACAATGCTCTTTTTTTCTCTTCTACTATGTTATGGAAATGCTTGCTTTATTTCTTAAAATTCAGAATAAAATAAATAAAATGAGAGAAAAAAGGACTAGGGTTTCTCATACAGTGGTCAGAGGTACTGGGTGTCTCAGGAGGATGAGGGAACAATATTGTAACAACATCAAACCATTCTGTCACGTCTAGATCTGAAAACTGCAGACTGACGTATGATAGGACAAGACTCCCTTAACTCTATATGATTCCAGGTACAGGCTGTAAATATTTTTGAAATAGTTAATTTATGCATTGTCACCTTGTACTATTCAAGAGGTATACTAACTAGGCCCATGGTCTAACAGGTGGAAAACTTTCCTGTTTAAAAGGGGAAAAGAATAATAGAGAAACTAAGTCAGAATGACCCTGAATTTGCATTAATTAAAATCACCACTCTCAACTTTCCCAGAAGTCTAAAGATACACACACACACACAGATAGATAGACAGACAGACAGACAGACAGACAGACAGACAGATAGATAGATAGATAGATAGATAGACAGACAGACAGATACAGATACAGATACAGATATAGATATAGATATGTCTGTAACTGATATAACGTTTTAGGCACCACATATTAGAGGTATGTATTGGCATTTCACATTGTATGACAAATTGTTGATTTATCAGCATGAACATTTTTTTTTACCAGGTGACACTGAGGCCATAGGCAGTAGATAAACCAAATTGAATGTCCCAAGAGTTTTTACTTCATGCAATAAGTCCCATTGCTTATGATTAAGTAAGATGCACTTATTTTCAAGTTAACATTAATATCAATGGGTTTTGATGACTTGTCCATATACATATAGCATATGGCAGTGACAGAACTTGAACTTCGAAACTCTGAAGCCAGCACTCTACCCACTATACCATGTTGCTTCTTGATCTATTGTAACAGAGTAAGCTACCTATAAGGGTGAATTGTGGCTCTCTTCCTTAAATATTAAACAGATCTACATATGGCTGTATATGACAATACTTTCCCCAGATTCTCTCACCCAATGCCACCAGGACAGGATGTCTGACTCAAAAATTAGTGAAAAGAGTCATCATATTCATTGTTTCTTGTACAGGGTCTACAGATAAATGGGGCAGGAGGACAAACTGGAGTCAAATTATGAACCAGAGATAGAAGAGTACAGAAAACAGAGTCATATATCAGAGTCACAGAACCTAGATTTGCATTGTAATTTTTTTTCTGACTTTATGGGATACTTTGGGCAAGTTCCTTCACCCTTCTGTGTCTCAATTTCCTCATCACTAAAAAGAGAGAGTAAACCCCATGGCCCTATAGATCCCTTCAAACTCTTAAAATCCAATGATTCTACTCTCTAAAAAATTATTTTATTACAAACTTAAATATAAACAATTCTTATGTACAAATGAAGAATATGAATTAATATAAAACTATGAACCTTTATTGCATAGTTTTAGAAGTATAGATTAAATTTAACATGATAATTTAAACACTATCTTATTTGTGTTCCCTTCTAAATTTCCTTATGCTCTAATTTGTGCATTTTTAAAGGTTGATGCTCTTTTCTCTTTAAAAATTTTTGCATCACTATTAATACATCCCAGTACCTCCCATGTGCATCTAGGGAGCTGTTATGGGAATCTGAAGATCTTCCCTGCCCCTAGGCCCTTTGATAGGCTTAAGTGGCTCTGAGAACCTTCCCTGATTTGAAAGTATACTCTGCCCCCTAATAGGCTGAATGTGGTCACATGGAGCCTGTGACAGGAGACTTGTTTTTCAGGAATGCCCATGCCTTATCACTTTGTGACTGGGCAGTGGATTAAGAGGGCTGTGACATTCTCTGATCCAGGAGAAGGCTATATGTATCTTGATGGGAGTTTTTTGCTTTGGGGATCACTTTGAGAAGAGTTGTGTGATTTGGACAGATGAGAGTCTGGGAAGCTGGTGGGCTCCCCAGCTTTGAAAAACCCAGATGTTGATGCTTCCCCCTCTGGTAACTGACTAGGTATGGTATGGATGTAATGGTTAGACGGCTGGAAGCCCATCTGCTGATCTGTTTCTTTGTCTGCTTGTAACTTCTGCTTTAACTTGTGTTTGTATTCTCGGAAGTTCAGGGTTCTGACTTTTTCCCCTGAACTAGGTGAATGATATATGTTAGACTGATGAAAGTGAAACTGTTAACCCACCTTGAGTTGCTTTCCTTTAGAAAAGCAGATCTAAGAACCTGTGCTAGCAGCCATCCTGGGTATGCTAGGGTGCTTGTTGCTACTGTGCTTGTTGCACACTGGATAGAGTGTTGGGCCTGGAGCCAGGAAGACATCTTCCTGTGTTCAAATCTGGCCTTAGATACTAGCTATGTGATGCTCAGTAAGTCACTTAAGCCTTTTGGCCTCAGTTTCCTCATCTGTAAAATGAACCAGAGAAGGAAATGACAAACCACTCCAGTATCTTTGCCAATAAAACCTCAAATAGGGTCACAAAGACAAGACTGAAAAGACTGAACAACAATCTTCCCCATACCTCTCCCTCCTCCCCCAATAAAGTCCTCCCCTGAAACAAATACTATAACATAGTAAAACAAATTCACACCTTGTTTATCTCTGAAAATAGATTTCTCATTTTGCATCTCTAGTGCATTATTTATCTTCCAAGAAGCATGAATTACGTTTTATTATCAGTCTTAAGGTGTCATGATTAATTATGGCACTGATCAAAATTCTCAAGTCTTTCAAAATTGTTTTCCTTTAGATTATTGTAGTTGTTTAAATTCTTCTCTTGGGTCTGTTCACTTTACTCTGTATCATTCCATTTAAGTCTTCCATCATTCCACCAGTCCTTCTGTGATTTCTTGGGTAAGAATAACGTTTCATTACATCTGTATACACCCTAACTTCTTCTGCCCTTCCCCAGTTGGTCATGCACATTATTTCCAGTTCTTTGCTATGGTAAAATAAATAGCCGTGAATATCTTTGTACATATAGGTCCTTTCCCTTTTTCTTTGGTCCCTTTGAAGTAAATACTGAATAGTGATATTACTTAGTTTCTTTTAGAGTAGAGCTCTAAGTAGCTTTCCAGAATGGTTAGACTACTTATTAGCTTCATCAACAGTGCATTAGCATGCCTGTTTCTCACAGCTCCTCCAACAACGGTTGTTTTCCATTTTTGTCTGATAAGTTGTTTTAATTTGCATTTCTGTTTTTGGTTATTTGGAGCATTTTTATATCATTGTTGAAAACTTGTGTTTCTTCCATGCCCACTATCTTTGTAGTTTTCTGTGAATTGTAAATTGCTCTCTTTTTTTATGCTGGAAATTTTTGCATTGGATTAAATTTGTGCCTTATTTAGCACAGTAATGAGAGTCTTTTGCGGGGGGGAGGGGGGGGAGGTTTACTGATTTATGATTTTCAACCCCACTTACCTCCTTCAGGCACACAAAAACCTGCCTACTGAGGTTGTAGCAAATCAAGCTCTTTTACTATATTTTTGTTTCAGTTCCTAGTCCTATGTTTTTGTTGACTAAGTTCTGGTTCCTACACTTATATAGCAGCAAAGAACATTTGGTTGCATTCTAGAAGAATGACCACAACAACAACCTACATGAATCATGTCCCTTCTGTAACTGATGCTTCACTTTGTCAAAGGCAATTGAACTTAACAAAAGAAGAAAAAAGAATAAGGCAAGCCTTATCATCAGGGCATGTATATTCTTCTATGGAGGGGAAAGATACATCACTATGCAGCTTAGGTTTCTTTCAAAGTAATATCCCCAACCCCAGCTATACTCCAGATAATTTCTTCATTATCTAGTCAAAATCATAGTTATCCCTCCCAATGAATAATATTATACCTAAGCAAGCCAGATGACATTAACTCAAAGGAAAAAGCATTTTTTAAAAAGCAGAAGTTAAATAATAAAGAAATACCCCTCATGTAATTCATCAAATTTCTATAGATTACCCAGCCGTTAGTGGGAGAGGAAACTTCCTGAACAGTTCATATTCCTTCGTTTATATCTCAGTGGGAACATTTTGGTAGCTCTGTTAGATTATTGTCCCAACAACCTCTTGTACCTCCACACTGCTCTACACCTCTAAAGCTACCAGGTTCTACTTCTTTACGGCGTTGCTACCATCATGTTTTGCTAGACTTTTTCCTTATTGAGCTGTTGCTGCCACCTTCTGGAGCTGTCTCCTGTTACATGAAATGGTGCTAGCTGAAATATGCCACAGGGTAATTAGTATATTTTCATCACTTCTTTTAGTCAGGCCCACAGCCACTCTTGGCCAGTACATAAAAGGGTCTTGGGTCAAAATCCTTCTGTTTGACAAATTCATTCTTCATTAGTGGGAATATCTTAAGACCTGACTGCTATTTAGGTTGGGGCAAGTTCATTCCTTTTAACTCATATCATGCCCCCAGTAGCAAGTCTTAGAAATATTCAGTTTGTCCTGGAGGTTCTACACACCTCAAAAATACAGTTAGCAATGTTGGAGCTGGTGATTTTTGTTCTGCATTTTTTACAGCTACACCTGCATCTAGATCACTGTTCTTCCATTTACTATTTAATTCACAAGGAAATACAAAATATTTGGAGAAAGGAGTGATGATTAAGAAAATGTGGAATTAGGAAAGATTTTGTGTAGAAGAGGAAACTAAACTTAACTTTGAATAAAACTAAATATTCTGAGAGGTAAGAATACTAAGGAGAAAAATATATTCTAGGTATAGAGAAAATCCAGAGCAAAGATGCAGGGACTGGCACTGGAATATCAAGTTCAGATATCACAGTATATGTCAGTTTGGCAAGAACATGGAGAGTGTGAAAAGTTGTAATCAGAAATAAATCTGGAAAGTGAAACTGGGAATCCCTATTCAGAGGTAGACGAAAGTCAGATTGTGGAAAGTTTTAAATGCCAAGGTGAGAAGTTTGTATTTTATTTTAGAGATAATAAGGAATCATTAAAAATTTTTGAGTGGAGAATGACAAGATTAGACCTGTGTTTTAGGAATATTAATTTGATGTCTGTCTGGAGACTGGGTTAGAGAAGGGATTGGAAGTAGGGAGACCAATTAAGAGGCTATTGTGGTAGTCAACTGAGATGTGATGGGCTAGGATAGTATCTATCTGAATAGGGGAAAGGGATAGATGTGAGATATATTGTGGATATTTATTCAACAACATTTGGCAACTGCTTAGAAATGGTGGGGATATGAAGATAAGGAAGACTGAAGAATAGATGATGATTGTGAAGTTAAGAACCTGGGTAACTAAATTAATAGTGATGTTCACCATGTTAATAGGCAAACATGGAGAAGGCACAGACGTCAGGGGAGAAATATGATGAGTTCTGTTTTGGACATATTAACCTTGAGATATCTATGGGAAATCTAGGTACAGATGAGTTAATAAAATTGAAGAGATTAGGGATGGATAGATTGATTTGGGAGTCATCTACATAAATGTGATATTTTAAGCCATGAGAGCTGATCAGATAACCAAGGAAGAGAATATAGATTGAGAAAAGTAGAGAAACCAGAACAGAGCCTTGGAAAATGATCAAAATGATTTGAGGTCAAGAACCTGAGTGACTAACAGCACTATTACTAGCTAATTTTCTGCCTGAGATAAAAATATCAAATTGTTTTTGACTAATCTTATTGGCATGATGTGCATTGGATAATAGATACATATTTTATGTTTTTGTGCCCTCATGTGACTAAGTCAAATGTTCCACTTGCTTCACCCTTTTAATGGCTCTAGTGACAGGAAGTTTAGTGTTGTCCTCAACAGAAAAGGAGGATTTTAGAGGAGGTTTAGGGTAGAAGATAATAAACTCTGTTTTGGACATGTTGAGTTTGACAAGATAAAAAAGGATGCCTCTATTCTGCAGTGTCTAACAAGTAACAGGTGATACGGGATTGGAGTTTAGGAAAGAGTTGGTCTGGCTATAGAAATTTTGGAAACATTCACATAGAGATGATCATTGAACCAGTGGAAACTGATGAAATCAATGAAGGCAAAATGTATTGAGAGAAAGAAGAAAAGGGCACAGCTTAATAAAAACCCAACCTTATTGGGAAGGAGATAAAAGATGATCCAGCAAAGGAGATGGGAGAAAATCAGGAAACTGTGTCATTTGGAGACAATGTGAAACGATCACTGGAAGAATCAAAACTTTAGAGAGCTCAAGTAGCATAAGCACTCAGAAAAGACCAGTGGAATTAGTAGTTAAGGGATTCCTAGTCATTTTGGAAAGAGCAGTTTCATTCAAAAGTTAGGTTGGAAAAACAGATTATAAGGAGTTGGAGGTAGGAAGCAAAGAAATGGAGAAAGGTACAGATTCTTTCTTTTTCAGGTTGGTTATGAAAGGAAGAATATGGTGCAATAATTTCAGTAGGCTGCATCTCAAGTGAAAATCCTCTTAATCTTCATTTCCTGGACAGGCTTGTCCACATCAGGCTAATGTTATTCCCAGCTCTGACATCCCAACAGAACTATTGATTGTCATTGTCTACCCTGGAATGTATCTAGTCTACTCTTTACCTAGGTCTGGGATTGTTTTTCTTGGCATTTTTTTAAGGGATAGATAAGACCGTAGACAGAATGGTGTAGTGGAAAGAATACCAGTGGACTTGGATTTAAAACTTAACTCTACCACTCACTATCCGGGTGACTATGGGTAAATCACCTGTATAAGTTCTCTGGCTGTTAGTCTCTTCATTTTAAAGCAAAGGCATTGGCTTCTAAAGTTCCTTCCTTTTCTAAATTTATGATCCTATGAATCTGACCACGGCTGAAAACAACAGATTAGATAAGGAAAAATTAAAGATGAGAGAAGGGAAGTGATCATAGAATAAACTCCCAGAGGAGAAATGAGAGAATGGGATCAGGGAAACAAATCGAAAGATTGGCACATAGAAGGAGAAGAGCTATGTCTTGCCTAGATTCTAGAAAAAAAAAAAGAATGTGGGATAACGTAGAAGAGTTTTGAAGTATAGAATAAGGTAGAAGAGGGAACTCTTGATAGAGGGTTTCCATTCTGTCTATAAAGTAGGAGACAAAGTCCTCTGAGAGTAAAGGGCCAAGAAAAGACTTAAACTAAAAAGAAAAGACACGGAACATGATAGAGAATCGTTTTAGGAAAGCATAAAAAGATGATTGGGAGCAGTGAAGGCAAGTTGCAATCAAATAATATAAATTTTAATGGATCAAGTTATGTTATATTTTTTGTTTGTCAGATCAATGTCTTTTGTTTTTTATGCCACATCACTGTCCTTCCCTCTGCTCTCTGTGGTCTCCTTTGGAACCAAAGGAAAACAGTCAAGTAAAATTGGTTCACAAAATGACTGCATCTGACAATGGATACAACATTCCACACTCAGAGTTCCCTGCTTCTCTGCTGTGAGGAAAGAGATACAATTTAGCATCTCTTTTCTAGCACCAAGAATGATCATTACAATTAATCAGAGTCTGGTTGCCTTTCAGCATTGTTTTTAGTTACATTAATGGTAGTCATTGTTTTTAGTGTTGTCTTGGTTACTTTCCCTGCCTCATTTCATTTTCTTATGTTTCTCTGAATCCCTCATGTTTTTTAAATCTCTTACTGTTTGCTGGTATTCTATTATACTCATATCCCACAATTGGTTTCAACATTCTCCGGCTGATGGGCACCCATGTTGTTTGCAGGGTTTTGCTGCCACAAAAAAGTACCACTATGGATATTTTGGTACAAATGTGATTTTCATGTCCATGACTATTTTAGGATATATGCCCACTAATGGAATCTCCAGTTCAGCAATTTAGTTATTTTTTCTCACCTAATTTCAAGTTGTCTTCCAAAAGAGTTGGACTAATTTAAAAGTATATCAGAGACTGAATGGTAAAGGGTGTCTATATACTGTATATGATATGGTACTCCAGACTGCACTGTTTGTAGATGACATTGTGCTGATTGCATCAAACCCAAGAACACTGCAAATTACCCCCAAATGAAACCCATAAGCGCTCAAAAGAGTTCAGCCTAATTAGCCACACAAATAAAGCTACTGTTGGAAGAATTCCTATTGTTAAGATTATGATATGCTATTGTATGACTAGCCCATAGAGCTTATTTGTAAGTACATATATCTTGGAAAGACCTTGAAGATGAACAATGAACTAGGCCCAGAACTGAATAGGAAAGGGAGGGCATATTGAATTGCATCTGGGAAATTGTGCAGTACTTTTAATGATTCTAAGCATTTCCCTGAAACAAAGGCCCATTCTTTTATATTAATATGTATGCTGTACAGCTGTGAGTCATGGAATACCAGTCTCCAAAGAATTAAAGTTGTGAGTCACCCAAAGAAAAATGGAGAGACAGGTTATGGGTAGGAGTAGGCTATAACACATCACCAATGAAATTTCTTAAGAGAAGCAGTGAAAAGAATATCAACAGAGAGTCAAATGACCAGAAAAAAGAAGTGGGCTGTTCATGTACTAAAAGAGAAAGAGAAGGATAACTAGGAGATGACCCATGTCTTCTATTAGAATTAAAGTAATAACAAGAGATCTATGTGAAAGTCCACAGAAAACAGCATAGATCTCCTATGGAAGATTTGTTGGAAAACATGATCAGGAGTCACCCATAATGAAAAGCTACAGATGGGTTGTGATACATACCATTAAAAGGAGTTTCAACATCCATAAAAATCACAGATCCATCAAAATATGGCAGAAATAAGAACTGTGAGAGCAGTAACTATTTGTTTCTGTCTTTGTATCCCCAATATCTTTCAGATAGTAGGTACCTGGAACCCAAGACCCACAGCTCATTGGTATAGCACTGCCTTCTCATTGGTGGATATCAGTGCTCCCCCATCTTTGTGGTAAGAACAAGGGAAGAGAGAAATCCTAGGTTTTTCTAGATTCGAGCTTCAAGAAAGAAGATTCATGATGTCAACCTCTCTTCACATTGTTGAAAGGGGAAAAAAGACTAGGTCACTAGGAAGAAGTCAGTATGAGAGGAGCTGGAAGTCTTTATCATATTCCTGTCCTTGGATTTCTATATTAGTGACTTCAGGGAATTTTTCCCTTGGGTGAGATATGGGATTCTTTTCGTTGAGATGAATTACCTCACTCTCAAGGGGAGAGCTCTTTCAGTCTGTATTGTCTGGCATATTTTCTCATATGTAAATTTCCTCTGATTTTTGTTTTGCTATCAACTTGAATAAATGGATTTCTTTCTTCCCTGTGAGCCATATTTAAACAGTTGTATTACATACTTAGCATTTGTAGAAATGAGTTGGTTTTGATTTGTCTCAAAACATCTTGTCCCTAAAACTTTCAAGAATATTTGCTTTCTAAATACCTATATATTTAGCTGTAACAGTGATTGACCACACATGTCCCATAGACCAACTAGTTACCAGTAACTCTGAACTCTACCTCTGAAATGACTTCAGAGGAGTGAGATTTTGCCAGAAAACACACATTTCAGGGGTACTGAGATGTCAGCCCAGACATCTTGTACTACATTTTATATTCTCTTTTTGAAGTTCTAGATCAAAGTGCAAGAGGGAATAAAAAAATTTCTCCCTTTCTCCTTCTCTCTTCCAACACCTGAAACAGAAAACGGCAACTTGTAGGTGAAGCATACAAGAGATATGTGCCTACCCAGGTGAGACTGAGAGAGAAATTAACGTACCCTCAACTTTCTGGCTGCCTTCCCATTGCCTTTCTATTTACTTTCCTGAGAATAGCGTAGAGACTAATGTTTCTGAGAATGGAGTTTCCATGTAAATTTAGGAGTTCCTAAATTTGAGTATCCAGGCACCAAATCTCCTGGAGAGAGAAAATTTCCCAGCAGCATATTCCATAGAGAAGTAAGAAAACTGTCAATGGAGGAAGGACTGGGCAGCCAAAGGACAAAAACTACGCCATGGGGCAAGAGAGCTGGCTCTTACCGACCCCATTATTCTTATGAATTACCTCTAAAGTCTCTTACTAAGTGTGATCAGCAATTGTTTGCTCAGCATCTTCCTCCCAATTGTCACCCTGGAGAATTTATTTTCTGGGTAAAGTTTAATGAGCCCAACAGACTATTTAAATGCTTGATATTACTGTATTTGTTCATGGGCCCCTGTGACTACTTTGTGCTTTATGCATTTTCTGTAGTGGGTGGAATAAGGGTTGTTCTGTTCCCAATACTCCTATTGGATATACACATCCTATTGGAATACATCTGTGACTGTAGAACCCTTGTTTTCAACATGTGAAACTAGGTGAAACCTAGTGCAGTTTTGGCTCAGTCTCTGACCTTGCTTGTGGACACTGGGCAGGATCAGAGTCCCAGTCCTGGTTACAAAAGACATAGACCACACTGAACTTTTATTTTAGAGATTTCACCAAGATAAAGCTCTAGGATAAGGAAAAGTCAAAGAGAAAAACCAGCCCTTTGGGGGACTGGGTTCCCAGCTTCTAGCTTGTGTAATCTCTGAGTTGTTGGGGTGTTTTTTTTTGGGGAGGAGGGAGGGTATGTGAGAACTGTGTCTTCATTCACATAGAAAAATATCTTTACTTATTTAACAAGGTTTCTCCCCAACACATGTAATATGATTGTTCTATGTGGCTCTCTGGGAGGCAAGACTAGAAATCTCTAACATCTCCTCTCTGTCCAAGGGAGGCTTCAATTCTTACTTAGAGAAGGAGCAAGAGGTTGGTGCCAGAGCCTGGACACTGCCATCCTTAAAGAAAGGGGCTCTCTGGCTAGAATGATATCTTTCTGTTTCCTTAAATATTGTTAGTCTAGGAAAGTGATTTTTAGGTTCAAACTAAACTCTTAATCACTTTTTCTTAATGGGAGAAAGGGGACCCTAAGCTTCACATCCAAGGTTTGATTCTCTTACCACAAAATACAGTTCCACAATGAACATATATAGTAAATAGCAAAGAAACCTATTTATTCACATCAGTAGCCAAACAGAAAATGGAGAAAGTATAATTATGAGAATGTATACCAGCTAGTACAGATTGAAGGAGCTCTCCTATTGGGAGCAAAGTATCTCAGTTCAACCAAGAGAAAGTCCCTGATGTCACCCAAAGGAAAAATTTCCTGGAGTCTATAATGCAGTAAGTTGGAAATGAGAACATTATTCAAGTTCTATATGCTTGCTTCTTTGCTTCATGGAACTGAAGACTAGCTATCATTGTCCATCTTATCTCAAAGGTACAAGTCAGAAGTACTTTAAGAGACGGAAAAGAGAACCAAATCTCTCCTCTTTCCAGTTTCCACCAGCTCTTCTCCTGCCCCCCACCCTCACCCCAGGTTCCATGGGGCATTGATCTCTACCAATAAAGAGAGAATCTCATGCCAAAAAGACTTTGGAACCCAGATTACATTTCTATTTGAAGACAAACCTAAATAGAAGAGAAAGTTAACCATGCTCTCCTCTCAGTTGCATACTGAACCTGTTTCATTGTTTTATATTTCCGTACTGAAGCCTAGAACAGTGTTTGTTATGTAATAGTGCTCAATAAATGCTTATTGATTGATTGATCTATACCTTCTGCTTGAGACAGGAACAAGACAGTATGTTCATGATGCTAGGCACATTTGATTATGTATACTTTGGAAGTGGGTGGGTGTAAACAGTGCAAAAGCAATGACACAAATGAAAAGTCTGAGACAGTTTCTGGATGATCAATGATCAGTTTATTAATTAGACTAGCAGATAATAAATTTAGGTTAGTGGTTCTCTCAGAAACTAAAACACCACATGGAGGCTGCAGAATATTTAAATTTAAAGGGGGGGGGGAAACCTTGAGGGTGAAAATCAATTCTGATTGGTTAAACTTAATGAGAATGAATATTATAATGAGAGGTGGGCTCTTTTCTCATGAGGAGCTGGGGGTGGAGAGGAAGGGAAAAGAATGTGACAAAGAGATTCTCCACCCAGAACACTTAAATTGAAGACAATGGGCCAGAATTCAACTAGATTAGATTCTCTTTACCCTTTAATCCTAAACAAGCTCCCTCAGTTGACTGGAGTCCTGCCCAGCATTAAGAAAAATGTCTTATGACTGTCAGCCCTTTTCTTCACAAGCAAAACAAAAAGGGCGGGGGGGGGGGGGAACAACTAATAACTGACCTACTAATAATTGGTTACTAATCCAAAAGAGGATCTTTGGGTCTCATATATAGCTATTAACATAGTAAGAATTATTTCTTATTTTAATTTATTTTAATGAACATAGTAAGAAAATAATCATTTTTCTCAGTAATAATCAGGAATTGAACCCATTGTCAAGGTGTTGCCTATTTATAAAATATAGATAAATTTTCATAATAATTCTCCTGTTTCAAAATTATTTTTGGTTTTTACCCCATCTCATATATTACTTTTCTTAATTATTACCAGTAGTAGCAGGCAGATAGTATTCTGTTTTTCCAGGGTGGAGATAGAGTTGCCCTAGCATGTCTATGCCATTTCCCCTGGTTCTTTCCTGTGACCCACAGCAAGATGACATGGATTAGTTAGAAAAACTCTCATTGTGCTATTTGGGAATCTAACAGTTGGACATACTGTCATTTGCACAATTTTATAGACAGGAATTGTACAAATGACTTAAAGGCCCAGAAATGAGCAAGTTTTGGGCACGGTATAGAACTTATTTTCTTCTCCAACTTTCTATGTGTATGATCAATTCTAGAATGTTAGAGCTAGAAGGTTTCTTAGAGATCAACTAATCCAACTAATCAAATTCTACCCTGTTCCTCCTTTCCAAACACCAGTATTTTATAGATAGGGATACTAGGAACTTATGTGTCTTTCCTAAGGTCATATGACCCATTAATAGAAAAGTTAAGAGCAGAACCCAGACCTCCTGCTCTTCTTTCCACTTTATCGTAACCTTATATTATGACTCGGACAAAAAGTAAATTATTAGAACACTGAAACTACTGTGAAAAGTGACTAAAAGAAAAAAAAATAGTTCAAGAACAAGTTGGTTGCAGCAAAATTCATTAGCCTCCTCCAGGATGAAAGCCTGTCTCTGGGTGACATTCTGAGGTTACTAATGCTTGTCAGCCCAACAGCTTGCACACAGTACATGATGGGGAATCTTGGGGGTTTGGCATCAAAGGAGAAAAGACATAAAAATGGTCCTGATGGATGTTCTGAAGTTGTTTGATCTAAATCCAGAGAAAATAGCAGCTATCACAACTGATGGAGTACCAGCTATGACTGGGAAGATAAATAGTACCTAGGAAAAAAAATTAAAGTCAGAACGGCTTGAGCCAGATGCTTCATCCTATCTGGTTTACCTCCCCCCCCCCATTCCTGACAACTTAAAAATCCCTTTGTGTAGTTTATAAAATAGTGAATTCTAAATGAAGAAATGAAGTCCTGGATTCACCAACAGACCAAGCAATTATGTAAACAATCCTGTTACTCAATATGGCTTCCTGTCACTTCACTTTCAAGTCCAATCACTTCTAGGAAGTAGAGCAGTTATAGTCCACATAACGAATGGCTTTGAATTCTTTGCTAACAGACATGGGGTGATGCCATCTTCTTTGTGTCCAAAAGGACACAGGGAAGGTATGCTCTGTATTATACCCTTAATTTTGATTTTTAGTTAGAGAAGATTCAACTGAAAGAAAAAAATTTACTAAGATAACTTGTCTTCCTGAATCTTCCTTTCTCTCTTCAATAGCATTTCTTCTATTTCATTCTAATGCCTTTTATTCTTTTTATTATAATTTTATATGAATATTTATGTACAATGTGCTTATATAGCTATGTAATTATATAGCTATTGCATAATAATATGATATAATTATATAATATATGGTATGATGTATAATATTTAGGGCAACTAGGTAGTACAGTGGGTCCAGAGCACTGGACCCTGGAGTCAGGAAGACTCTTTTTACTGAGTTCAAGTCTGGCCTCAGACATTTACCAGCTATCTAAGTCTAGACAAATCACTTAACCCTGTTTGCTTCAATTTCCTCATCTATATAATGAGTTGGAGCAGGAAATGACAAACTAATCCAGTATATCTGCCAAGAAACCCTCAAATGAGGTCACAAAGAGTCAGATATAACTGAAAAGTGACTGAATATAATATTTATGTATCTATTCAGTTATAATTATTCATGTGGTTCCTTATTCAAACCTGCTCTTAGTTGTTATATCCCTTGTTCCCATCATCATTGTCTCCCCTCCCCATCACACAATTAAGTTATAAGTTCTTGAAGAATGAAGACCAAGTCTATCATGTCCTTATAGTGAGCCTAGTAAATAATGTTTACTGACCTCCTCTCCTTTTTTCCCATTTTCTTCTTCCTTTTAGGATTAGTATTTTTTTTTAATGGCAATATCTCCCCTACTCTCATCCTATTAGGAAGCTCTGCTCAGCCACTAGACATTTCTTTATGTTAGGTTTTCAACAATAGGCAAAATTCAAGTGGTGAGAAACAGGTGTGAGAAACCCATTTTTAATTGGAGTGTGATAGAAGTATCTCTAGGTTGACTGAAAGCTTTTTTTTTTTTTGTAAGAACAAGGCTCCGCTGCAGATCTCTGTTGAAGTAGCCATTAAAAAAGAAAAAAAACCCCAACAAACCCTGAGCATCCCACACCTCTGAGCCCAACAAAGAATGCATTCAGGGCAGGGAGCTCTGCAGCACTATCTTTTTTCTGTTCTACAATGGCTCAGAGGAATAGGCTCTATTCTATATCTCTGTTTTTCCCTTAGAGAACTTACATTACTGATCCTTCTCTTGTTGAAAAAGAAGCCTAAGCCACAATTATTTTTTTAACCTTACCTAAGGAAAAATCCTGGTAGTTCAGTGATACCCAGAAATATGGACTTTTCAGGACACATTAAAGAGCACACTCTATCAATCTAAGTATTATTTGATCTTGCTAAGGCACAGTAATGTACCTTTATTACTGTTTGCTTTCTCCATTATTGCTATTATGGATTGTCCCGTTGTAGAAAGATTGTTACAGGAAGATTACTCTCATGTCAGATTCTTACATTTATGTCAGCTTTGCTGGATAAAATATATCAAGGAGAATTTAGACCTAATGTGGCACCTATCCTTCAGAGACCTTTATATAAACAGCAATTGCCTTAAAATAACATTCTTCTTACACCATTTTTATATTTCTCTTCACTCTTCTTTAATACTTACTTGTTTGTTTGTTTTGAGACTGGGTCTCATTATATTGTCCAGGTAGGAAGTACATTGGCCACATTCTGGCTTAATTCCAATGTTGATTGGCCCAGAAATTTTAAACTGCTTGCTTTGCTTTTTTTTTTCTTAAACCTGGGCTGATTTGCTCCTTTTAGGCAGCTTGGTGGACCTCTGCTGTTGGGGCCTCACTGAACTAGACTTAGTTCAGACACCTGATTGGTTTTAGTCTTCCTTCAGCTAAACAACCTCAGCAACATGTGGCCCCCACACCTGACTTTTTAGATCAGTAGTTTTCAATCTCCCTAATGCTGGAACCCTTTAATACACTTCCTCATGTTATGATGACCCCTAATCATAAAATTATTTTCGTTGCTACTTCATAACTGTAATTTTTCTACTATTATGAATCATAATGTAAATATCTGATATGCAGGATGTATTTTCATTGTTACAAACTGAATATAACCCACAGATTGAGAACCGCTGCCTTAGATACTTAAATTTATTCACTCATTACATTAGTTAGCCATTCAACAATAATTTAAGTGCCTAAAATTGATCTTAAAGTCCTTTATAGAATAGTAATATTTAGTGAAATAGTCATTTATAAATTAAATTCACTGATGATTAATATAAGCAAACAAACATCACATCATTTACAAATCTATGTAACAGAACAATAGCAAAAAAAGGATCTGCTTGTTCTTGTTGCTCCTTGTTGGTGATGACATTGGTAATGGTAATGGTAATCTGAAGATCTTCCCTGCCCCTTAATAAGCCTAAGGGAATTTGAATACTTTTTGGGCTTCAAAGATCTTCCCTGCCCCCAAGAGACTGAATGTAATCACATGGAGCCTATGGTGGGAGTAATTTGCTGAATGATGGAGCAGAGACCACAGGACGCTGGGAGTCAGAGCAGTTAGGCAGTAGAAGAGAAAGGATGGCAGGCAAGTAGACAGCTTGGTGTTGGTTTGTGGGAAGAACAAAGGATGGTATGGCTCTCTGCTGTGTTGTGGTGTATTAACTTCTATGTTGCTATGATGGATTTAGTTCCTGGTGTGGGGATTTGGTTTTCTGGTGTCTGAATAAGTGTTTTATTTCTGTCTTATCTAAGGAGAGTCTGTTATAGTTTGCACTTGAGCACTATGCTGGCATATTTACAGTCATTGTCAGCACTGTAAATATTGTGTTGGCACTATAACATCTTAATATCCAAAGCGATGTTAACCACAGGAAGATCTTAAACTGTATTTGGCACTAGGGATACTATTGTCGGGAAAATTGATTCCTGAGGAAAAAATGGTCTTGTCAAATAAGGCAATCTGGTTGGACTTGGTCCTTCTTCCCAGAGACCGAAACGCCCAAAACAACTGACGAATGCAGAGACCAACCTTTAAATACCAAAGAAATAATGTGAACTCTGGAGTGCATTCGTATGTGGCTTACTTCTGATTGGTTAAGGATGGGGTTTACTTATCCTCATTTGGAAAGGGTGCCAGCTCTCTTTGTTTACCCCTCAATAGAAACTATGAGAAATGAACCACTTACAGTCAGCGTGTAGTCCTAGAAGAACAACTTACTCCTGGTTGAAATCACAAGGACTGTGGCATTCCCAAAGTGAACAGACAAAGGAATTATATTGACTATATCACAAACTGGCACAGGCATCTTGACTGTAACTTGTTTGGGGCTCATTTTTATATTGGATGTAGGATCATAGCTCTAAAACCAGAAGGGATCTTAGAAATCTTCTAATGTGAAACACCCTCATTTTACACATGGGGAAGTTGAAGCTCAAACTGCCCAATGTGACAGATGGACAGACAACAGAGATGGATTTTGAACCTAGATTTTCTCCAAATCCAGGGCTCTTCCCGTTGCAGTATCAGTTCATGAGTATTCACTACTATGTGAATTCTTTACAAGAGTAGACTCATAGAAAACATGGACTCAAATCCTATTTCTGATGCATATTGACTGTGTGACCCGAGATAAGTCATTTACCTTCCTAGTAATGCAGACAATTGTTAATAAGAACAACTGATTATCTACATTACTAGAAGAGGTTTCCTCACTGGGAGTTCCTTTCTTATTGCTGTTCAGTCATCTCTGACTCTTTGTGAACCCAATTGGGTTTTTCTTGGCAGAGATATTGGAGTAGGTTGCCATTTCCTTCTCTTAGGAATTCCATATGCTAATGGAATTGTGGTCTTTGGTTTCCTCATCTTTAAAACCTCTAGCTCAAAAATCTATAAACTATAAAATCACAGGACAAGGAGTGGCTAGGTGACACAGTGAATAGAGCACCAACCCTGGAGTCAGGAGGACCTGAGTTCAAATCCGACCTCAGACACTTTACACACTTACTAGCTGTGTGACTTTGGGCAAGTCACTTAACCACAATTGCCCTCCAAAAAGCAAGCAAACAAACAAACAAACAAAAAACCACAGGACAAAAAAGGAAGAGAAAACAAAAAAGTCTATGTAAATCCCAAATGGACTAGAATGTTCAAAAAAGAAAGTAAGTTAAATGCCTGTTTTCTACTACTCATCTGCAAGCAAGTTCATCTTTATAAACTGATTATACTTTTTAAAAATTCAGTTAGGTGGCTCAGTGAACAGAGTAGTTGGCTTAGAGTCAAGAACACCTGAGCTCAAATCTGGCCTAAAAAGCCTAACTGTATGACCCTGGGCAAATCACTTAACCTCTCTTTGCCTCAGTTTCCTTTTAGTTAGTTATTAGTATAGTAATCCCATGTAATCATGTGGCTTTTTTTTCTCATGGAAAAAATATGATTTGTTTTAAGAAAATATATGTAAAATGTATGCATATGTATTTATATGAGGGGGTTTTGGAATAATGAAATACACATATATACAGACAGCCTCATTATTAGAGTGTGTATGCCTATCTATGTGTATTTGTATATAAAACATGTACATAACATATATACATATATGTGTATAGGTCTGTATGTATGTATATCTATATAGATATAACTCCCTGACTAGGAAACTCCCTCACCCAATGCTGATCAGTACCTCTTCTCCAACTCAAGTTTTAGTTAGTGTCCTAGAGCTCTGAGGGATTAAATGATTTGGCCCATAGCCAGTGGGCAGAGACAGGAAACCCAGTTCTCCCTATGTTCAAGGGCAACTCTCTCCCATCCTATTTCTCTCTTTTCCTCTTCCCCCCCTCCCTTCACCCACTACCCCTGCATTTCTCACATGCACATTCACAAAATGATAGTTGCTAGATCTATAATTTCATATCTAACATATATGGAAAAATAATTTCTACAAGTAATTTTCTAGGTGGGTGGACCTATGTAATACTCTGGTAAACCATGGAAAGAAGCATTTGAATCTTCTCATTTATGCACATCATTTTAGAATAGCCCTTATTTCCCGTGTATTTTTGTTTTTATGTGGGATAGTGAACCTAAATTACATCTTCCCCGAATTGTAAGAGGCTTTGTGTTTCTGCAACCAGAAAAAAAGAGGAAGATGAGCCACAGTGGCACGACAGGAGTATCCACTGCCAATAGCTCCTAAAAGAGGTATCAACTCTTCCCTCAATCAAAGCCTGCTTATAGGCATCAGATAAAAGAAGAGAAAACCACAGTTTCTCGGGTGGTTTACTGAAGTTTCAGAACTAAGTATCTTAGAAGGTGACAGAGGAAGAACGTCATTTCATAACAGAGGGGTAGGGCTCCAGGGATCTTGTGTTCTGAATGACTTTCTCTGAGTGTCTGTATTTGTGTTCATCTGTAGTGCGTGTGGCCTGAGGAAATTTGAGACCATGCTGAGAGTTGTCTGAGGTCTTGGACGTACAGAACACCAAAGGGCTGCATAATGATGACTCTGTGTCACAAAGTCATTGAAAGCTACATCCTTAACAAGAGCTTCTGCAGCTCCCCCTCTTCTCTCAAGCAAGTTTGTGTCAGTGATTTGGGAAATCTTGAGGTCAGAGGCTGCAGGACCTTGATGACTCCATTTTATTGACAACATCTTCTTAGCTGTGGACATATGTCTCTCAAAATGTTGCACAAATGTATATGTATGCATGCGTATTTATGTGCATTTTAATATATGTATTTCATTTATATAGTTCATGTGTATATTTCACAAAGTCTTGTGTACATATATATCAATACATGCATGCAAGTAAAGGGGCATGGCACATTTATTTGTCTATGATGTGGATTTTTCCACAAGAATAAAATTTTTTTATAAGAATGTTAAGAATAGTTTTTTAGGTAAGAACTTGTCCTTCAGGTATCACTTTCCCCGTATTTGCATTTTTATTCTTTAGGCAATGATTAATTTAAGATTCCCCAATGATTTGGTTGTAGCTGGGTCTTTACTGACAAAATAAAGAAGAGAATTAAAGCAGTCATTTAGGCAGCTCAGTTGAAAAAAATCTATTTTATTCATGCAGACGTGGTTATTTTTTGAGCTATAAACTTTTAGATTTCCTACTTTTCCTTTTAAATTAACCACTTGTGTCTTTTTGAAACTTAATTTTTAATTTATGGAATAAAACAAGCATTTACATAACATAGTATAATTTTAAAAAGATGATTGCACATGAAACTGCACAACTATTGTGTACAACTTGCGATTCCTTTTAAATATATGATAAAGTTATCTTGTAAATTTCTTTTTTCCCTTTTTTTCTCCACCTCCCTCTCCATGACTACCATTAAACACAAGTGTGTGTGTGTGTGTATAAAATCATCCTATACATACTTCTATTTATCAGTTCTTTCTCTAGATGCAAGTAGTCTTCCTTCATATGTCCTTTGTAGTTGATTTGGGTATTTAGAATAGTCAAAATGACTTATTTGAGACTGATACTATAAGCAAAATAGGAGAGCAAGAAATAGTTTACCTGTCAGATTTACAGAGCAGGGAAGAATTTATGACCAAACAAGACAGAGAACATTATGAAATGCAAAGTGGATGATTTTCTAAAATATATAGAGAATTGAGTCAAATTTATAAGAATACAAGTCATTGCCCAATTGATAAATGTTCAAAGGATATGAACAAGTAGTTTTCAGAGGAAAAAAATAAAGCTCTTTATAGTCATATTGGGGGGGGGGAAGCTCTAAATCACTATTGAGTAGAGAAATGAGAATTAAAACAACTCTGAGGCACCACATCATAACTATCAGACTGACCAAGATAAAACAAGAAAATGATAAATGTTGGAGAAGATGGGGAAAAATTGGAACACTAATGCATTATTGGTGGAGTTGTGAACTGATGTAAGCATTCTGGAAAGCAATTTGGATCTATGTCCAAAGGGTTATAAAATTATGCATAGCCTTTGACCACTTCTAGGTCTGTATCCAAAAGAGATCATAAAAACAAGGAAAGGACCCACATATACAAAAATATTTATAGCAGCTCTTTTTGTGGTGACAAAAAATTGGAAATTGAGGGAATGTCCATCAATTGGGGAATGGCTGAACAAGTTGTGGTATATTAATTATATGAATATAATTAATACTATTGTGCTATAAGAAATGATAAGCAGATAGATTTTAGAAAAACCTGGAAAAACTTATATGAACTGATGCTGAGTGAAATGAGCAGAAGCAGGAGAACATTGGACATAACAATAACCACATTATGAGATGATAGACTTTGATAGACTTAGTTCTTCTCAGTAATACAAGGATTTAAGATAGCTCCAAAAGACTCATGATGGAAAATGTTATCCCATTCAGAGAAAGAATTTTGGAGTCTGAATGCAGATGGAAGCATACTATTTGTTCTCCTTTTGTTTTGTTTTGTTTTGTTTATTCTCTCTTATGGTTCCTCCAATTAGTTCTAATTCTTCTTTACATCATGACTAATGTAAAAACAAGTTTAATATAAATGTATATGAACAAAGCTTAAATGGAGACCGAAGCAATCTACATGCTAGCATTCTTTCTATGTTTGGTTTTCTTTCTTTTTTCCCATTGTTCATTCCATTGGTTACAACCCTTCTATACAACCAGACTAATGTCCAATGTGAAAGTATTTGCAGATCCTATATTTGATTGTAGACCACCATGGGGTGTGGGGGAGAAGAGGGAGGGGAGAAAGTTTGAAACTCAAGGGACTGTGGAACTGAATCTTGTAAACTAAAAGTAAATAAATAAATCAATTAAAAATATGTAAATGTGTATGTAAAACCTATGTCAGATTGTGTGCCATCTTGGAGAGGGGTAAAGGAAAGGGGGGGAGAAAATTAAAACTCAAAATCTTACAGAAGTGAATGTTAAACTAAAAATAATTACATATAAAAAGAAAAAAGACACAATGACTTATTTGCTCAAAGTTGTTCTTAAAACAATATTGCTGTTACTGTTACAATGATCTTTTGGTTCTACTCATTTCACTCTTCATTATTTCATGCAGTCTATTGAGTTTTTTCTGAGATCATGGAGCTCATCATTTCTTATAACACTGTAATATTCCCTAACACTAATATTCCACAATTTGTTCAGCTGTTCAGTAGTTTTATTTATAGTATTCTAAGATGCAAATGCTTTGTTAGCTTTTTGTTTACTGTTGCTAAATGTTAACTCTTCAGTGGTACACTTCCTAGTAGTAAGTAGACTTGTTGAGCTATTTTTAGTGTTCATTAGATAACAAGATCCTTTCAATTGGGACTGTGTCATGTTACCTCTATATTCCCTATTGTAGCTAACAGTGTGCTGGATATAAATATGATGGGCATTCTGCAAGTACTTGTGGGGGTAACTGATAGTGGCTATCAGGATCTGACTTTCCCTGAGGGCAAATGAGCACCTCTAATTCCAATGCTTCCCACCCCCCCATAAGTAGCCCCTATATCAACAACAGCATTGCTACTATTTTAGGGAATGAGATGTTTCACGCTATAGAGTTAAGGATATATAGTATATAGTTCCAAATATGTGTGTATTTATATAGTCACATAAGTATACACACAAAACACAATAAAAACCATGCCATGAAAGGATGTTGAAGGGAATTGTTTAGCTTAGAGAAAAAGATTTAGTAGGAAGATGATAACTGTCTTCAAGTATTTGGAAGGTGTGTGTGAAAAGGAGATTAGATCTATTTGTTCCCCGAGGGGCAGACATGAGATGAAAGGGTAGAAATTATAGGAAGGCAGATTTCAACTTACCATAAAGGAAAGCATTGTAAGATCAAATATTTAGAACTGGAAGTCTAACTCGTCCAAACCCCTTACTTTACAGATGAGGAAATTTAAGTCCATAAAAGCTGAAGGATTTTCCCATGACCATATTGGCATTGAGTGGCAAAGCTGGAATTCAAACAGAAGGATTCTGATTCTAAATCCAGTATTCTTTCCACTGTACCACCCTACCTCTCCAATTGGCCCCAAACAGAGGGGATTGCCCTGGGAAGCTATTAGTTCTCCCTCACTGGAGGACATCAGGCAGAGGCTAGATGATCAGTTGTTGGAAATGTTACAGACTGGATGATTTGGGTAGTAAATGGAACCTCTGATATTTCATCTCCAAAGTCAATGGTAATTCTAATCCTACCATTGTAATAATTTGCCCTTAACAGCATTTTCAGAGCAGAAAAAAATAGTGTCTAGCTATGGTGATAAGTATCTAGCTCAAGATATTCTGAATCTGGCAGTTTGTGATGAACATTTTGTTGTCACTTTTACTTTCTGGGTAAGTGAGATGAGTATTTTCTGAGGAATCCTTTGCTCATGATGAGTTAGATGGTTTTATGCCTAGAAATGATCTCTTTGGGGCGGCTAGGTGGTGCAGTGAATAGAGCACTGGCCCTGGAGTCAGGAGTACCTGAGTTCAAATCCGGCCTCAGACACTTAACACAAACACAAACAAACTAGCCGTGTGACCTTGGGCAAGTCACTTAACCCCAACTGCCCTCCAAAAAGCAAAAAAAAAAAAAAAAGATCTCTTTGTTGGGCCAAATCTTATCTTTATGCCCTTGTCCTTTTTCCCTTTTAACACAATTACTTTTTCTATTCAAATCATCCCTCTGAAGAAATTGACATAATTCCTCTTTCCAAGAATGTAGTTGACAATCATACTTAATAGAAATTTAACCAGCATGTTCTTTTGGCAACTAGGTTGAGTAAATATTTTCCATTATACACTTAATAACACACACAAGTTCTATTAAGCCCAGTCATGAGGAATGGTACAAGTTTCAGAGGGGCACAAGTTTTCTTTATCACCTTTTGCTTTCTACCAGTGGCTTCATGGTGCCAAGTTCATCCACAACAGGTGTGATTACTGACAAATTGAATCCCCTAGCATTTAGCTTATGCCTTAAAGCAGTGGTTCTCAACCTGTGAGTTATGTTCAATTTGTAACAATTTGTAACAAATACATCCTGCATATCAGATATTTACATTACGATTCATAAGAGCAGCAAAATTACAGTTATGAAGTAGCAATGAAAATAATTTTATGGTTGGGGGTCACCATGAGGAACTGTATTAAAGCGTTGCGGCATTAGGAAGGTTGAGAACCACTGCCTTAAGGAAAGGGAATCTCATTTGGGTCAGAGAGAACAAGCCTAGTCCTTGGACATTCATTGGAAAAGATCATGCTCTCAGCAAGCAGAGAATAATGCATCAATTACACTCAAGAAATCAAGAAAGAGATGGGGAAGGGAGAGAGGCAAACAGAGTCATTTAATTAACTTAGGATAGCAGATGAAAGTAGTTGGGCAATATGGACCAATAGCAGTTTGAGGTCCCCTTCTCACAGAGTATTATCAAGAGGGACAGATTAAGCCTGATATATACTACTTTACGATTGACTCATTAGCATATCAATATCATCTCAAAGATATCATTGCTACCTTAGGGTTCCCTTATTAGCATAATATTTCTCTGGTTTTACTGTGTATGTCTGATGCTTTTTTTCTTTTCTTTTCTTTTCTTTTTTCTTTTTTTGCAGCTTACAGACTAAGAGCCATTTATTGAGGCCTAGATGGTTTTTCTTAATTTAGCACGCAGTTTCTGAATGTAGCCTTAATTAATTTAGGAGGCAGTTTTGGCCCTTATAATCTCAGTTCCTATTTCCTATTTATTGTTACCTAACACTGACTACTTACTTACCATACTAATTAGTGGGATGGTCATGGGAACCATAACAAGACAGAATTTTAAGACAACCTGTATGCATGTGTACATGCATGTGTGTGTAGTTATGGGGACCACAATAAGATACAATTTTAACACTACATACAGACATTTAAATATATATGTCTATATATACAACAGGGAGAGAGAGAGATAATGAATAGATAGAACAAACATTTATTAAGTACTTATTATATGTCAGGAGTCATGCTAAGCACTGGAGATATAAGAACAAGCATGCAATAGAGTCCCTGACCTCAAAGAACTTACGTTTTAACGAGGGAAAACAATATGCATCATAGTCCAGTTTCTTGGGGCAGAGTCCAAGGTTTTGGTGGGAAGGTGATGAAGACAATAGGTAAGTAACATACAAGTTATGGAGGTGACTGGTAAGTGATATGGAGGCCTGGCATTCTGTAAGATGAGACAAAAACATACCTTTCAGAGCCCAGCATCCCGGGGCAGTCCCAGGACAGCAGGAAATTAATTTCACAATTTACTTTTATAAGCAAAATTTGCAATGATAATTCATAAAAATATACGAGAAAAGTCATTGGTTTTCAAGGGATAATCTTGAAGCCATTTCCAAATATCCTTTATAGCATTGTACAGTTACTACCTTCAACTCCATCATCAAGTCAATTAGCAGTTGCTCTTTATATGTTATATTCCTTATGCACCCATATGTCTTCAGAATTTCATGACATTTGTTTATTCCCCATGGTGCTTTAAAGTTGCTTAAGTCCCTGATTATTGCTTTGCCATGAGCTCTGATCACTCTTCTGGATAGTAGGCACTCAGATGTCATCTTTAATTTGTGATATTAATATTGAACTCCATCACTGTTCAGTGGTTTTAGTGAAGAATTTACATATAGACTAGCAGAGTGTTGGTGCCACACACTGAAAGCTATCCAAGTTTAATTAGAACTGTAAGGTTTATCATAGCCTCTGTAAGATATGGATATGATTTCTGGTTAGAAAATGGCCTTGGAGGTATTGGTTCAAAAAACAAATGTGATGCACTCCCTTGGCACTCCATCTCCTCACTCGCTCAGACCAATGACAATTGGCAGAGAGTGTTCTGAGAATTTTTTTATCTGACCTTGTGCTCTTTTGAAAAAGGTGAACTATCTCGATAATTTTTAAATCAGGAATTGTATTGAAAATTAGTGAGCTAATTAGTTAAGAAAGATATTGCTTGATTATGGAATGAGAAACCTTGCACTGAAACAATAGCATGAAACGTCCTTTTATTTTATGATGTTAGAAGAAGGTGGACTTGTCATGGAACATTTGGACGATTATTAATTATCTGATTTAAGAATCACCTCTGCAGGCTCGAAAGACTGATATCAATCAACCCTTGGTCGAATCAGAGTGATGAAAGGAGAGACAGGGAGGAAATAAGAGTGAACATCTTCCTAGTTTTGTGGGTAGATGACCTTGTGCCCTGGTCTGTTTAAATTGCTTACTTCCTATAACTCTATAAACTTCTGTGTTTTCATTTGCTGGATTAGATTGAAGTGTCAACTCTTTTGATGAATGGTATTGGTAAAATATGTTCATGCTCTTCTTTGCTCCTTCTGTTCTTAGTTATAGAGTCAGGGTAATTTATTTTTCCTGCAAGAGCTTTGAGCAAAAAAAAAAGGAAAGGAAGAAAGGAAGAAAGAAAGAAAGAAAGAAAGAAAAAGATTTTTAAACATCCAAATACTTTTTATTTGAGAGAGGCTTTGGGATATGAATTGATTAAGTCACTCATCTTTGCCCCTTCATATTTAAGCAGCATACACTTTTTTCTTGCTTCATTTACTTTTGAAACCTGAATGGGAAGAGTCTTGTCCTGGTCTGACATGGGCAAGCTCACTGGTAGCTTGTAAAAGTCAACGAAAAGATTTCTCACAATGGCCAGGTCATTAGCTACATATGTATATGCACATAAAGTTAAATGGGAGAATAGATGCAATTATCTGGATAATTTAACCAAAAATACATTCTTGCTTCCCACACTATGGATTTGTTTCATTCTCTTGAATGACAGGTCAATGCATAAGGTATAGAAATATCTTGTTATTTAAAATGACACAAAGATAAACTCTCATTTTTAGATTTGCTGATATTTGAGGACAAAGAGAATTGTCTCAGAATAATAATAGCTCACCTCTTTTCTCCTTCCTTTACATGCCTCTCTGACTTATAAATACACTGTAGTCCTCTAAGGATGTGGATTGTTGAGTTGTAAGTTCATGAGTATTCTTATATCCAATCATGCTATCTCTATTAACTTCTCCATGCATGGCTATATTTCCTTGGAGTTCCCAAGTCTTTGCTTCTTTCTGAGATGTGTTGCTAGAGAAGCATTACATCATATATAGCTTTAGAGATGGAAGAGACTGCAAGGGTCAAGGTCCTCCCCTGACTTTACAGACAAGGAAACTGTAAAGCCAAGCACAAGCAGCTGTCCAGAGGACTGTTGCTGTGAATAGTGCTAAGGTTCTGATCACATAGTATAGTGAACTATCTATTTATTCAGCAGTCAACTAAAGCAAAAAATTCACAGAAACCAAAGTACAGCATTCACAATGATATAACAAAACAACTTATCACTAAAGTGGCCACATCGTTTTCACTTAAAGTGGTCACATAGTTTTAAACAAAAGATATCATTATCTACATTCAGAGAAAAATCTAGAAAGACCAAAGTTTAAATGGAGACTGAAGCAATACATGCTATCATTCTTTTCCATGTTTGGTTTTGTTTCTTTTTTTCCATTGTTCACTCCATTGGTTAAAACCCTTCTATACAACCAGACTAATGTCCACTGTGAAAGTATTTGCAGATCCTATACACGATTATATGCCACCACTGGGAAGAAAACCCAGGGCCAGAGAGGCTTAATGACTTCCCATAGGTATACAGATAGTAAGCAGTAGAGGCAGGATTTCTATTCTGCTACAACATACTGTCTATAACAAAGACTATACCTAGCAAAGAATCTGCCTTTTAAAGAAGCTAATCATAACCAATTTATTCACAGGAATAGCACTATTCATATAGCTGTTGTGTTTCTGTTCCTCTTCTCCATTTTTGTTGGTCCATACTTGGTCAAAAGAATGAATACCACAATCCACTCTATTTCTGATCCGTGGGTCTGAAAGCTCCATGCTTCAATCTTGGCTTTTCTAGTGCTCTGTGACATGGAAGGTGATGTGCTCCTTTTTAGAAAGTGCTGGTTACATTTGCTCAGACAGTAGAGAGTCAAATAAGCTGAACTTTGAAAATGAAGAGCAGTTGTGAGCAGTAAATTACAGTTCAGGAGGGCACTGCTGAATGGAGGATTTCCTAGATTCCCAGTGTAATCATGGTTTATAACCAGAGTTTCAAAAAGAGGCCAGAAGTTTAATTTATTTCCCATGTTCATGTGGTTGAGGCAAGATCAATAGTTTTAATTTTCATGGCACTGAAAACACAAATGGCTTTGGCAGTAAAATCAACATGAGCTGGAACAAGAGAATGATGTTTATCTTTTTTTTTAAAGGTCCCCATATTGTGAAATTAATGTGCAAAACGATTTAGATCAAATTCTACCTTTGGCTATTTCTGTACAACTCCCATTGCTGTCAGCTGGAATTATTCCTGTTTACTTGAGAAAAGAATATACTTTGGGGTTTCAAATAACTAACTTTTCATTCTTTTCTATACAAAATGAAATAAAGTAGATTAAAAAAACTTAATATACATCTACTAGATTTTTAAATATATATATATCTCACATATATATGTATGATTTATATGGTATATATTTGATTGAGGGGAGGGGTAGTGTCAGACTTGTAACTTCATCAGTGGAAGGAGCTAGTATTGTGAAAACTTCTATCCAGGCAGAATGGCAACTGGCCTATAACTTTTAGTCTTACAGAGCTGCCTGGGGCATTAATATGTGAAATGATTTGCCCCTGGTCACATAGGTAGTAAGTCCTAGAAGCAAGACTTGAACCTAGGTATTCCCTACCCTAAAGTTAGTCCTCTGTCTAACATACCATGCTGCCTTTCATATGTTAATTATACAATATTAAGAATATATTAAAATTAAATACTATTGTACTGTAAGAAATGAGGGAGATAGTTTCAGAGACATAGGAAGACTTGTATGAACAGATACAGTGTAAAGTGAACAGAACCAGAACAATTTATAAAATAACAACTTTGAAAGATTTAGGAACTCTGATTAACACAATGACTACCTACAGTTCCAGAGGATTCATAATGAAACATGGGGAAGGTTTCAGAGTACTGAAATATATACGTATGTGATTTTTTTTTACGTGACTGATGAAGGAATTTGTTTTGCTTGACAATACATGTTTATAACAGGGGTTTTATTTTTCTTGTTTTCTCAGTGGGGGTAGAGGAAGTTGGAAGGAGATGATGTAGATCTGAAAATAAAACAAATTTGAATTTTAAAAATGAGAAGTAAGTGGGATTATATTAAAATGGATCATTGGTCATTTTTATGATCTAGAAAACATGATTAACAGAACAAAATATTCTTGATCTCACTACTCACTTGAATAAAAGGTTACATTACTCTGAATTTCTGTTGCTCATTTTTTCCTTGAGGTTAGGTAAGTATATTCATGTAAATTATGATTGAAGTCAAATCAAATCACTTATGTTCTGTAGGTTTCATATTCCTTTATTCTATCTAGTTTTTACCGTTCCTTTTCCCTTTCTCATTCCCTAGTCATACACTTCATCTTAACCTGCTTTAGGGGCCATATATAGGCACTTATCAAGGCTTTTTACCACCGTTCTTTGAGAGGTGATACATTGGCATCAATGTAGTTCTTCTATTCTCTCTTCATTTATAATCCTGCTAGCATCATCTCCACATATACCACACGCACACACATAAACTGAGCAGTTATCAGTGAGGTCAAGTGTCTGATATTTGATGTGGTTATAGCCTTCATTGACACAACTTCCCCTATATAGCTTTGCATTCCAGGAATAGCAGCCATGGTTGCTAAGATAAGTCCTTAAGAACCACTAAGTACCACGGAGTTCATATTTACTGCTATACAACTCTACTGGCCATATATATTTGACCAAAAAATCTGAAGCAGATATGGATGGATTATGAGAAAAAAATTGGTCATTTACAGTTGAGCAGAAGCAAAGGTTTTTAGGTTTACTTATTAGACATTTTTGGAGTGGAGAGATTTGGGTCAGGGAGAACAATTAAGAAATTATTTCCAGAGAGGATAATAACCCCAACTAAGTTAGTAGCATTTAAAAACATTCGTGGCCTGGTTCTAACCTACTTTTCTAGTCTCTTCTCACACTCAGTGGTCCAAGAAAGCCTGGCTTTCTTGATTTTCCTCACATAAGATCCTCCATATCCCTTCTCCATACCTTTTAGTCTGTCCCTCATGCTTAGAATGTACTACCTCCTGACCTCTACCTCTTAGAATACTTAGTTGCCTTCAAAGATCAGCTCAAATTCCATCTTATTCATCAAACTTTTCCTGATCTTCTCACCTGCTAGTACCTTTCCCCCCAAATTACCTTTTTTTGTAAATATCTGTACATATTGACCCCACCAATAAAATGTAAGGGCAGGTACTGTTTCATCTTTATCATTATATTCCTAATATTTGGCACAAAGAAGGCCAATAAATACTTAATAAATACTTGTTGATTAATTGGTTAAAGTTCACCAAAGCATAGTTTCTAAATCCAAGGCATAGATGTGGATTGAATGGAAACCATAGCAGCAAAATAGACTAGTCCAGCCTTGAAGCATTAAGAACATGATCACTCTTTTTCAAGCCCAGGTCGTTAGGCCTAGTCACAAAGGCACAAGGTTCTACAATTGTGACTATAGTCACTAACCTAAAGGCAGTCTAGTTTTACGCACGTTCCATATGGGAAAAACAAAAACCCAAAACCCTGGGTCAAGTTCTAGCCTTCTCTGCCATATCCATACGTGTCACTATCTTCAAAAACAAAGGACAAAAATATATGTGCATATATTAGCAGATTATTGCAAAATTAGACTTAGCCCATTAACTATTCACTCTCTAAAAATTCAGTAGCCTGTTCTACCAGTTTGTCCTGTTGCTACTCAGATGGAACTTTCTCTCCACACCAGTTTCTTTACTTCCCAGCTGTAGCAGTGGTGATCCAGGAAGCAACTGGCAAGGATTAGTCCATCAAGATATTGATATAAAGGGACATTCTGGTTTGTTTACAGGTGACAGAAAAAGTGACAGGTCTAAAATGGAAGCAAATCTTTATGCTTTTATAGAACACATTATCTTCATATACCTGCTGATCTATCTAGCAATCTATCTCCAATATGCTTCTGAAGCAGGAAAGGAAAAGGGTACCTATATTTACTAAGGAGATCTTTAATATACTTCACCTAGTTATACAATCCTCTTGTACATTATCAGAAATTAGAGATAGATTGACTGTTAGATTGATAGATTGTTACGTTGACAGATACATGAAATTAAATTCTTCTGTAGAGAAACAAAAATCAGCTTCCATTTTCGATTTATTCCTTTTGCCGTCACCTGTGAACGAAACAAAATGTCTCTTCATATTATTGATTCATCTCCTTTCCTCACCCATCCCACAACTCTCTGTTCAATAGACTGTAGTGCCATAAAGGGATGGATCATTGAGTTTTAAGCTAACAAGCATTGCTAAATCGAAATCTACTAACTTTCTTGAATTTTCCAAAGGTGTTTATGCTTCCCCAACATCCCCAGATCTAGTTTGCTTTCTGAGATGGGTTATTTTCAAGTTAACTTATGATTTGAAACTTGGATAGAGAAGACATATGTAAGTCCAGCAATGACAGCAGTCCTTCTATTTGTTGATTTCTAGTAGGAAGCAGGGGTTGTACTCTTAATTAGTTGAACTCTTAGTTATTTTTTTTTACCAAACTAAGATTTTTCTTGGGGCATCATGCAGCTTCATTTCCTTTCTCCCAGTCCTCTATGTAAGGTTTTATGTTTGCAATCTGAAACACCCATAAATTTGATTTTCTGTATGAATTGGCCTCAGATGGAGTTGGGAACTGCAACTGTGCTTTCAATATGGATTGTGCTTGAGAGGTATATGTCCTCCTATTTTCTTCATCCATGTACAGTATTTAACTTTAATAGTTCCATATATAACCAAGCCTTACTTTTCCAAAGCCCTTCTTGCACCAGCTGTTTTGAACAACTGTCCCTGTCAGCTGCTCTGGGACTTCATGCTGATAAATCAAAGTAACAAGGACCCAAATAGTGGAAATGGCATTAGTCTTCTCTCTTGGAAGTTCTACTGATTTGTCTGTTGAGAGCGCTGCCATCCAATCAAAAGTCTGAGGATAATTGCAAGGGGTCACGTAGAAATAGCTTAAGGGTTCCTTAAGGGTACTTCCATGAAGTATCAGTGTCTTACAGTATGTATGCTATATATATATATATTTATTTGCATGTTCTAGTACATTATAATTTGACTCATTAACTCAACAAATATTGATAAGCCCCTATTATACGTGAGGTGGAGACATAGCTGTCGAAATGTGGACGGATTGATGCTGGGATTCTGGTTTCCAAAAAGAGAAAATAGCAAAAGTCATTTTTGTACCTCTGAATTTTCAAATGAATAACAATGGCTTTCACTCATAAGCACTTCAATGTTTACTTAAAAGCGCTCTACATTCACTATTTCATTTCAGGAAATGCTGTTGGAGGTCAGGCGTTATGATCATCGCCATTTTGCTGATAAAGAACGGGAAATTCAGAGAGCCGCATGATTTGTCTGTTACTGCACAACTAATATGAGAAGCAGGATTCAAATCCACATCACACGTAAACCCAGGTCTCCTGCTTTTCCCACTCTACCGTACTAAGCATTGCTTTGTCCAAGAAGTGAAGCGTTAGCCTCATGTTTTCTGGGTTTTGACACGGGTATTATGTCAAACCCAAGTTTTACAATAGGTAACGCTTAACCATACTTAGTTGTTGGAGTAGAATAATTCTGGTGAAAGGCAAATTTTATGTGACGGTAGGCACTGAAGGCGCATAGTATCTAATAGCTGCTGGGCTTTCCTCGTGTTTAAGAAGCATCAAATTACTGCTCCCCTGATGCTGGTTGTCAGACATGTCTTGCTGGAAACCAGACCCCAGGAGCAGTGGTAGAGAATATAAACAGAAAGCTTTAGCTTTAGTTTCTATAGATTGAGTCAGTTGTTGATCAGAAAGCTAGAATTAAGGTGTACTGAGGACAAAGAATGATTTTAGGGAACACGAAAGCTATGGATTCAGTGAATCTGTGAGTATGGAAGAAAGAGTGAGTGCTAGGGCAAATTTAGAAGCTAACGTGTCTCTTCATTGAACCCTGAAGAGCAAGGGGAAGTATATGGGATTCTCTGCATTGATACCTATGTATTGATAGCACATTGAGGGAGCAATGAAAGGTCTCTAATCACATCTGGTTTTGTACTACTTATCTGAATCAGAACTTCATGAGTCCCCTATACTTTACTCACAAGAAAAAAGAATACCAGAGGCAGGAATGAGCATAGAACTCACAAGTCAGAGCTCACAGCATGAGTGACAGTTGTCCTATGTTCTTGCCAGTGTTAGAGAGTCACATTTTGAGACCAAGATATTCAGAATTTTTCTGTACCTAATTATCTGGTTCAAAATGGAATAATACATCTGGATGTTGAGGAAATGGCTCCCTGGCAAACTGCAGGGTCAAGACCATATTTTATACAAACAGGAGAATCTATGCTGTTTCCCACAATTTGGCATGGGGCAGCAACTTCCATGAAGTTACAGCTGAAACTTGGGAAGGTGAAGTAGTGTCTTTCAGAAAGAAACAATCTCAGAGCATAATGGGTAAACAAAAAGGGCAGGTCAGATGAATAGGAAAGATTGCTATCCAAATTCCAAAAGCAAGAGGAATATTCAAGTACTCAGCAATAACATGTCTACAGGATCCAAGGAAACAATCAATATCTACAGAACGAAGCCAAATGAGGCACAAAAGAACCCAAAGCCCCAAACCCAGACCAAACAAAAGTAGATTAAGGGCCTAGGCTTGAGCAAAAAGATTCTTCTTTTCTGTCACACAGTCTGTCAACAATTTATTCAGCACCTACTATGTGCCAAGTACTACACTAAGTGCTGAGGATAGGAAGAAAGGCAAAAACATCTCCCCCTGTCCTCAAGGAGTTCACGTTCTAATGAGGAAAACAGCATGCTAATAATCGTGCATGTACAAGAGAAATACAAGGTGGATGGAAGATAGTTTCAAAAAGAAGACACTAGAACAGGCCTGTGGAAAGCCTCCTAAAGAAAGTGGGATTTGATTTGAGTCTTGAGGGAAGCCAGGAAAGCTAGGAGGTGTAAATGAGGAAACTGTATTCCATGCCTGGAAACACATCCCAGGCATGGCACACAGTCTGTGAAAAGGTATTAATTTGGAAAATGGATTTTTTGTGTGTGAGGAACAGAAAGTATTCTAAAGTAGATGAATACAGAGAGGAGAAAAAAAAGTGTATTGCATGTATTTAATATATGTAGGCTTACATATATTGCGCCCCCTACCCCCACCCACCCACTCAAACACACCAATCCCAGTCCCAACTTCTCTACTTTGTACTTTAGATAAGGCACAGTTTGGACAGCTCCTTCTCATCTGTTGTCTCTTGAACGGATGACAGCTTCTTCAGAATAGCAGCAAACAGCAAAGCTTCAAATTGGGCTTCATCAGAACATCAGTCCTGATACCATGGTCCTTGAGAATGAAGGACAAACAACAAAAACAGAAGGGATAGCTAGGTGGCACAGTGAATAAAGTGCTGGGCCTAGAGTGAGGAAAATTCAACTTTGTGAGTTCCGATCCAACTCCAGATATTTCAAGACATTTAACCTAGTTTGCCTCAGTTTCTCACTTGTCAAAATTACCTGGAGAAGGAAATGACAAACCATTCCATTATCTTTGCCTAGAAAATCTCAAATGTGGTCATGAAGAGTCTGCTATGACTCTTCAACAACAATAGAACTTAAGAATGATGTAATTAAGAGTCAGATATATTTCCTTGGTATATATGAGAGATCAGGTTGAGTGGGACATATATCATCATATTGATGGTGATGCTAAGAAGTGGTCACATACATTGAAGGAATCCTATAAGCAATAGCCATTGTCTTTATTCAAAATATGACCTCTTCACGCACTCAAGCATGAACATCCCTGTTGTAGCCGTGGATGGATCTGAAATGCCTTGGTTTTTCAGTCACAGTATTATAAAGAAAAGCACATCATTGGCAGTTTCACAAATATGAACAAGACCCACATGGAAAAGGGTGGAACCAATAGGAAAGGAAATAGGATGATACAATGGTCATGCTTAAAATGTATGGCTTTCTGTTCATGAAATTTTGGAACGCAATAAAAGACAACACTTAATAAAGGGCTTAATAATTTTTATTGATAACAAAAGTCTGTGACTAAAATGAACTCCTTAATTAAAATGAAAAGCAAAAGCTTCTCCTACTTTTGCTCTTGTTTTTTTTTTTTCAGGATCCTGCTCAATGAAGCAGTATTGCATAGTGGAGATTACTAGATGCAAAAAAACAGAGTTCTAGTACTAGCTCTGTGCCCTTGAGAAACCTATCTAACCTCTCTGAGTCACAGTTTGCTGCTCTGTAATACCAAGAGGTTGGATTAGAAAAGGGATTCTTAACACTTTTTATCCCATGGACCCCTTTGGCAATCTGATGAAGTCAATGGATTCCTTTTCAGAATAATTTTTAAATATTATTTTTCTAATTAAAAAAATTCATAATTGAAGGAAATTCTAAATTTCAGTTACAGGTTAGTAAAGATGCAATTTTCCCATCTAAGTTCATGACCCGCCCCCAACACACACACACACACACACACACACACACACACACACACACACACACACACGCACTTCCCCCAGGTTAAAGACCCTTGCATTCTTCTAATGTTCCTTCTGGCTTTAAGATCTTCCCCATAGCTTCTAAATGGGTTTTCTTGAAGCACATTGACTGTGTCACTCCCCTACTCACTAAAGCCAGTAACTTCCTCTTGCCTCTAGCATCAATTCAGCCAAACTTACTGTTCCTTACACAAGATGACACTCTATTTCCAGTCTCTAAATTCCTAAAATTCCCCATTCCTGGAATGTACTGTACCTATTTATCTCCACCTCCTAGAATCCTTGGTTTCCTTTGAAACTTGGTTCTGGTAATAACTGAAGCCTTTCCTGATCCCCTCCAGCTCACAGTGTCCCCTCCCTTTCAAAATTACCTTATATTTATTTTGCATGTATTCTTATTTGCATATATGTTTCTTTATGTAAATATATCTTCCTACAGAATTCAAGTTCCTTGAGGAAAGAACTTTTATTTTTGTCTTTGTATCAACAGTGCTAAGTACATAGTAGGCATTTAATAAATTCTTCCTGGCCTATTGATGAAAATTCTATGATTTTATGACTCTTTCGAGGGGATTAAGATACAGAATATCTGAATTCTTGATCATTCATGTTAACCACTAATTCTTCCAATTTTATTTCTGTAAATACATGAAAGCATTGTTGTCTGGAAGCAGCTAGGTCACCCAGTGAATAGGGTTCTGGGTCTGGAGTCGTGAGGAAGTGAATTAAAATCTTCATTCAGATACTTACTGATTGTATGACCTTGGGCATGTCACATAACCTCTGCTTGCCTCAATTTCTTCAACTTTAAAATAGGGATAATGATAACACATGCCTCCCAGGGTTGTTGGGAGAATCAAGTGAAATAATATTTGAAAAGCACTTAACACAGTGCCTCAAACACAGTGCCTTCCTTCCTTCCTTTCCTTCCTTCCTTCCTTCCTTCCTTCTTTCCTTCCTTCCTTCCTTTCTAAATTGTTCCAAAAATGATTTCCTACAGAAGGATCTAAAAATTAATTAGTAAAATACCTATATTCAACTCAAGATTTTGAGGACTGAATTTTTTTCCATTTTGCTTTGCAAGTTCCTAATTCCCATCCTAGACTGACAGGAAGACTTTTAAACCTCTCTCCTCAGTCAAAACTATTTAACACAGATGTGGAGGATTCTCAGAAATTTTCTTGGGTAGGAGTGGTCCTGGTGCCTAGGAACTACTAAATGAGTATAAATAATAAGTGAGGAATAGGAATAGGAATAGGAGACACATAGGAAATCTTATTAATTAATTTATCTCACTAATATGGAAAATGGTTCCCAATAGCTAACAAAAACTTTTATTCCAAATGAAATTATCATGGCTAAAATTTATGCTGAAAAATATGCTAATTAAATAATGCTAATTATGTTGAAAATTTCATTCATTTCATTTCTTGAAAATATGCATAAAGAGACTGCCTATTTAGGGACACCCTGTAGACAACAAGGTGGTGGGCATATTCAGTTAGGTTCACCGTTAATAAAGCTTATATCTTGATTCACATCCTAATTCCTATTGTTATTCCTTTGTCTCTTGATTCCTTGAAAAATGATCCCACTCTGTTTTTCCTCATGAGATATTATGACTCAATACCCCATTCCCTCACCCAACTCTGGTCTAGGAATCCTTGTCCCAATATCCCCAGATTGATCTTCCCTCCTTACCCTTTGCCCAAACACCAAGATCTTCCCTTCCCAACAGTGGTTGGTTTCAGTATCTTCAGGCCCCTGGATGTGGGATGAACATAACAGCACACACTCCTTCTGTGAGTATGGTACTACCAACTATTCTTCCAGTAAGGAGGAGGAACAATAGGACTTTCCACCCACCTGCCACAAGAGCCCAAGGAAAATTTGGCCTTATCATCTACCCTGCCATTATGCCCTATACACACCTAAGCACTGCCTGATTCACCATGAAACCTAACCCATCTGTATGTATTGTCTTCCCAATTAGAATGTGAGAGAGCATGGACAATTTTGCTTTTCTTTCTGTATTCTCAGCACTTAGTGCTGTGCTTGACACATAACCCTTTATAAATAAATGCTTTTCCACTTCATAACAGCTTTCCAGGTATAACATGACCTGGTGAAAGACACCATTCTGTTTTGACTGGCTCATGCCCTCAGAGCTGCCCTGTGGTGGTCTGGCCTTGGCTCCACTGGCCCAGATGCCTGCAATACGTTGAAAAGGCAAATTTAAATGGATGTTCTTCTTTTAGAGCCTTTTACAAATGCACATATTCGATACATATGGAAAAGCAATTAGAATGCAATTAGAATCAATCTTCTATAAACAAAAAAGCATCCCTCCTTAATTGTGACTCAAACCCTCTGTTGATTTAAGTAGATAGGTTCTTTTTTATTTAAACACCTGGTTTTTATGAGAGGACACATTTTTATATGCAGACATTTTTGTAATTAGCATTAATTATACTGGACTAATTTCTGTTTACAGCACTCTACTAAATGCACCTTTCCTCTCTTGGGCAAGAAGATACTATTTTAATGAAATATAGTACTTAATCAAAAGAAAATTCTCAAGGGCAAAAGGGAAGTTTGCCATTTTCTCACTTTGGAAATCAAAGCCGTGGAGTCTACTCTCAAACTCCTCATTTAGAATATATCTGCAAAGCCCAGGTTTCTCATACTGAATGGCTTAGACCACACAGTACTTTTTTTTTCCATATTATTTGTCAATCCAGAAAAAGAAAAGAAAAAAGCTTTTGTTTCAAAAACTTCACTCAATAGGATAAACTACTTGTCATTATTTTACTTAGTGGCTTAATATGTACCCAGGAATTTGAAGGGGAAAAAAAGAAAAGAAAAGCTAAGAACTAAAATCTAAGGGGAGGAGTGGTGTTCCCATCAATTGAAGAATGCCAGAATAAAATGCAGCATATGAATATAATGGAATGTTGTGCTGTAATGCAAAGTGAAATGAGCAGAACCAGAAAAACTTATATAAGGACAATACTGTCACCAGGAAATACAACTTTGTGAGAAGCTAAAGGACTCTGGTCAATTCAATGATCAACCATATCTTTAAGAAAATATACAACAAAACACGTTACCTAGTCTCCGAACAGGAAGTAATGGACTCAAGATACAAAAAGAAACATATGTTTTTGGACATGGACACTGTATGGATTTGTTTTTCTTGACTATGCTTGTTAGAAAGAAAGAAATTCTGAAGGAAGCACAGAGAAGTAGGATAGTTCTGAAAGTAGCATACAATTTATTATATACTTTTAAAAATAGTAAAAAGTAGAGATTCACAGTTGCATACAAAATCTTTTTATATTCTTCTATGTATATGGAATTTTTTTTGTTTTTAAGTCCAGAATAAATATATATGTTTACTTTTGTTAAGCCTAATAAATAAATAAACATGCCTCCACATAGTCTTTTCTGTGAAAGTAGGTAAACTAGTTAATGCATATAGATGTAGCCCAAAAAACATTTATGTCTATAGGAGTAGAGATGGCAGCTGGGTTTGGTGGCATAGGGACCTCTCAGGTAAGAAAATTACTTCTATGAATTCAGATTGTCACGTTCTCTGCCACTTATCCAAGAGTTTCTAAAAGCCCTCATTTCTTGCCTAGGGTCACATAGCTAATGTGTGTCTCAGGTCTTTCTGGTTTTCTGTCCATAGAATCCATTAATTCCTGCTCTAATTATTTATTTTTGCATGGACTATTTGTTGACATTTCAATGATTTTCCTTCAAATTAATGGTATTTTTTTCCCTCCAGGAAACAATATTTTCTGCTCTGGTTTCTGTTACTCCTCCCTCCCTCCCTCCCTCCCTTTTTAAAATTCCTTTGAAATTTTAGGGAGAGAAACTTTGTGACCATGGTTACTCGGTAATTGCCAGTAACTAATTTTCTATTCTTTTGTTCAGATGAAATGGAAGTTTTTCGGGATTGTTTCTTCTGTGAATAATATTCCTATCTTTGGCACTCATTCACTTTCCTTATCTGTATTCTTGAAGACTGGAGCCAAAAATTCATTTAAGGTTTTGATAATGCCATTGCTTCTTTAACACCATTACAATTCTCCGTCCTTCTCTCTCTCTTCCCCCCCTCACTCACACATAACACACACACACACACACACACACACGCACACACACACACACACGCACACACACGCACGCACGCACCACACCTTGCTGCTTTTTCCAGTGAGCTTGCATACCATCACCTTGCAACATTTTCATAATATTTGGGAACAGTCCCTCTGCAGTCCTCGATTATTTCTTGGCTTTAGCTTTTTTTTTTTTCTCTCATTGTACAATGTCTTTTAAATTCAGGCTGTAAACTTTCCCATCCTCCCTCTCTATTGAATGTCTTGTACCTCTGATATTTCTTCTTCTTATCTTTGATTACTTTCTTCAGTTCCTCATTCATCTGCAGTGGTCCTTTTCTGTACCTCGTGTACTTACTGCTGGATGCCACACATAACCCTTGAATGTACAGTAATTGCTTCTGAACACTTTCCATTTCTTCCTGGAGTCCTTTTTGCTTCCCATTTTATACCCTTAACCCACTGGATTGTACTCAAGATGTCCATTCTTCCAAATTGGTTTTTCCTTCTTTTGAAATTAATTTAGTTTAATCATTAAAATTGTTTGAAACACCTGTATTATGCCATCTGTACAGCTCAAAAGCTAATATATATGTTCTTTCCTAGTTCTTTTTTATACAAGGAAACAATCTGTTCTTTTTCCTCAAACCAAATTGCAGTTAGACTCTTTATTTTTTGTGTAATAAAATCTCATTAATTCAGGTGCCACTAATTTGGGATTCCTGATAACTGACCAGAGGTAGACTGATGTTTACCTTGGCATTACCCTTGAAAAGAGGCTTTACTAAGTAAATCTAGAGTGTAAACAAGACAGAGAGGGCATATTTAAACAACTTAAGTGAACAAATTATTTTCATCTTCTTTAATACCATTTATTTGTATATAAGCAATGAATTTACCAACTGTAAATGAGTCATTTGTTCATAAAAGAAGGCTCAGTAGGACCTCTACTGGTCAGTTAGCTCAAGTAAGAGGTTATATTGAAAGAAATGCAATAAAACAAAATTGTCAGAATACTATGAATGTAGTCATTCATTTATTCATTACACCAGAACTTCCTTTTAGTTTTAATTAAGAAGGATTTATTTTATTTATCTTTCTGTGGAAATTTGGAGATCTCATTATGTCCCTTATTCCAATTAGTTTTATTGTTTCCTGATTTTTATTTTGATCTAGTCATTTAAAAAAATTACATCAAAATTTTCTTATCCTTTGTTTCCCCTTTTCCCTCCCAGTTTCAGCATCCTTGATTCCTTATTCTTTCTTTTTTTTGTACTACACAGGTTATAACAATTTGTCTTTTTATTGAGTACCTTAACAAATTATGCCTTAACAGCAAATTTCCAAAGCCATTTCTTCCTCTGCTGTTTTTTGGTCTTCAGGTTTTCCTAGTGCTTATCAAGTCTGCAGCACATGGCATAGATCGTTGGGCTAAGGGTCTGGGGGCTTTTATCTCTTGCCATTAAAGAATTTCTTGAGGTTCACCTTCTGTGTCTGGTTGATGACAATCAGAACTCGGGCAGTAGATTTTCAGATGAGTGAGATCTTAGATAACTCGGATGCAGCTCCTTTGGTGACCTTGGCCAGTCTCCATTGGGAAAGTTCCACCTTTGAGTCATCTAACTGTTTGACTAACTCCTCCTTCTTCTTCCCATGAAGATCCCTGGCCTTGATTTTTTGCCATCATGAAAAATTAGAAGCACTGATTCCTTATTCTTTAACTTCGCCACTTTCATAAGTCTTAAAATTCTAGAATTTTATATCCCTGGAAGTCAATGTCACTTGAATGGCAATTTTTTTCTTCTACATAGATCTGCTGAATTATTTTACAGCCTGATTATTTATTTGAATAAGTATGTCTGTTCTTTCCAGTGAAATCTAAGATGAAGTTTCAGTATATTTGACCATATAATAGATATATCAGGGTGAAAGAACCTGTTCATTGTTTATTTTCTTTGGGGGGAGAGACATCAAAATAAACATTAGTCTGATGACTACCAAAGAGGGAAGAGAGACCAAGAGTTGGTTGACAGCCACAAAATGGAACAAAGAAAAGATGAGGTGATACAGGGTTAGAGCTGGAAAGAACCTTGAAAGTCATCAAGTCCAGCACTTTGCTTTTGCAGATGAGGAGACTGTGTACTAGGAAGGTTAAATAAATTGCCAAAGGTCACACAGAGAGTGACAGAACCAGAGATTCAAACCCATGTCTTCTGACTCCAGAGTCTATGCCCATTCTTCTGTACGTTACCCAAGAATCATTATTCAAAATCGCAGAGAAGGCTACAGTAATAAATTTGCTGTTTCCCCAGGCAAGGCAAAGTAGTTTATTGAAGCAATTCAGGTCATTTGAGAAAAAAAGAACAAAAAACCTATTGAGATATTAAGGAAAAGGTTTCTAAAAAGGACAACTTCAGTTATGTCTTTCAGATTTCTGGTTGTCTTTTTGTTGCATTTAGTTGACTACACTAGGGTAGCTAGGTGGCTCAGTGAATAGAGCACCAGCTTGGGAGTCAGGAGTACCTGAGTTCAAATCTGGCCTCAGACACTTAACACTTAACACAAAAACTAGCTGTGTGGGTAAGTCACTTAATCCCAATTGCCCTACTTTCCCCCCCTCCAAAAAAAAAAAGCAGTTGTCTACACTAAGAGATACTGAGTTAGGAAACACCATTTTTGGTGAACATTCCCTTATTTCTTAAGTCTGATCATTTCTTATTTCCCACTACTGATATTCATTGTCCCACTATATATATATATATTTTTTTCTTTCGTCAGAGAGAATTGCTACATCCAAATTTAAGACCTTTAAGTCAAATAGAAATCTCCCAAGCTTCTCTTTTTCTCTCAAATTGTCATAAGTCAAACTGGGCATTTAAAATTATAAGGAAGTGAAATTGCAAACGAGTTGCCCAAATAGAGTCTTATCCCATTGTTTTTCAGTAGAAGGGAAAGTTTTGTCCAAATTAATATCCTTTCTGTGTGAGGATGTTTATTTTAATCTTGTCTCTTACAGTTTTCCATAATGTTTTAAGGAAAATTAAATCACCTTTGAGAATTGAATCCCCAGGGTGAAATTACATATTACAATGGCCATGCAACGTTGCATTCATTTTGCTAAAAATGAAAGTATCTGTTGAAATTTATTTTCAAATGGCTTATGCCTTCAGAATCCAAGTCTTAAAGGTTCACACTGTATAGTAATACTTCAGTAAGATACATCATGCTAGACTGCTGGATCTCATTTATAAGCTACTCTCACCTTCTGCTTCGTGCTGTAATAAACGTTCTTGCCTGCAAGATTTTAGATGAGATATTGTGCTTCCCCTCTTATCCTGCTTTCAACCTGGTGCCCTATAAGAAGGGTGTTTCTTTTTCTTGGCCTTTAAAGGGAGAAAACTAACTTGACTCATTTTTCCAAAGCAGATCTTTTAATGTATTTGGAATTACTTTCTGAATACTGTCTCTTATGTTGTTGAGTTGTTTTGTTATATAAGAAACAGAAAATAAGAAAAACCACTTAGATGACTACTTCTTCTGGAGGAAAAAATACAGCTTTGATTCAATCAAAAATGTTTTTCTCAGGTTTCCATGTCTTTCAGCCTTTTGATGTTCAAACATCTTAGGTAACAATTGAGAAAAAAAATTAAGTTTAAGCATGCACAGGAAAGCATGCTTCCAAGTAAAATGGCTAAAAGGAAAAACCCAACCATCCAAATCCTACTTTTACCTGAAATACTTTTCAGAAAGTGGATGCTGTACTTCATTCCCTTATTTATCTAAGATGTTGCTAATATGATTCTATTAATATAAGGGGGCAGAAACATCTTCTTTTGTTCTTATTTAAATCTCTTTCCACTGGCCAGAGGACAACTGCTCTCCAGCAGTCCCTATCAGAGTATATAAAGATGTTAAATGCAAACTTCCCAGTTGAACTATTATCTTGGTACTTGCTTCCTGGCTTCCCTTGTAGTACCCAAGGCAGGACACTAGACAGAGTCAGGAGTCCTGGGCACTTATTCACCCTTCACCTCCTAAGGGCTGTGTTACTTTTGGCAAGTTATTTCACTGTGTATTTCAGATTCCTTATTTGTACAATGAAAGCTTTGGGCTGGATGAACTCTATGGTCTATCTCTCTCCCCTGCCCCCCTGCATCCCCCAAACTCAAGCACAGTATGAGTATCCAGAGATCCTTTGGATGTCTGAGTTAGGATCTTATAACAGGTACAGTGGTTATGAGGGACCATAACATTTATAAGGCTATAGATTGAATGGTTCACAGTATAACAAAATCCAGGAAGCTCAGAATTGGAAAGGACCTCAGAAGCTGTTTGGTGACCCTCAACTAGATTTTTTATCCCCCAGAGTTCACTTGAACAAAAATCTTTTCTACCACTTCCCTGACAAGTGTGATCATTTAGCCTCCATGGGAAGACTTCTTGTGATGGGAAGCTCACTACCTTTATAAGATAGCTCATTCCACTTTTGGAGAACTCTAATCAGGATCACAGGATCACAAAATGTAAACCTAGAAGGGAATTTGTACATCATCTAGTTAGTCTGGTCCCCACATTTTACAGAAGAAAAAACTCAAGTCCAGAGAGAAATCATTTACCCAAGGTCACACAAGCAGGACTGAGATTTGCACCTAAGTGCTCTAGAACTCCCAACCCTATTGCTCTTTCTACCATACCTTGGCAGTTAGAAAGGATTTTTAGACTCTGAGAATGCCTCTACAACTTGGACTTACTGAATTCTAGCTTTTTCAACTGAGCCCAAGCAAAAACAAACACAATCTCTCTTTTCCATAATAGCCCTTTAAATACTTGAAAGCAGTTATTATGTCTTCCACCAACTCTTTTTTCCTCTGAGTCTATACATCTCCCTTTCACCCAAGAGATTCTCTCTACCAAAGTTAATAACTATTCATACTTAGGACTTCTCACTAGACTAAACAAGTTATATGGGGAGATAGTTTTAAAAGTTAACCTGACATTAGCAAGAAAGAGTTCTGCTGTCTAGCCAGAGGGTGCATCCAGGCCAGTCTGGGAAACTACCTTAACTTGAAAAGCTGATGGGAACAAATTTTACTAACAAAAAGACTAAAGAAAGTACTATCAACTTTGCTGATTTGTGAATCCCTGACTGGGACTGACATTTCTTGAGGGGCCTCAGTCAGGCTCACTGCACTCTAAGCTCAACTCTCTGGCCTACTCCTTGGCAGCCTTGCCAAAATAGAAATCCAAGAAAGCAAATTTGATGTTATAAACATCACTGATGCCCATAACACATAGCACTCACAACTAGAATATGACTCTCAAAACCTGTGATTTCATCAGTGAAATTAATATGGGTCCCCTCCACCTACCCTGCTTTCCAACTCCCTTTATGTTTTGTCTTCCCCTCGTTAGATGTAAGCTCTTTGTTTTCTCATATTTGTATACTCAGTGCTTAGCATGGTGTCTGCCATACGTATAGTGAGTACTTAACATATGACATACCTAGCTGGCTATGAAGTTTTAAGGTCAGCAAAGTGGGCCTAAGAAGCACAGGGAATGTTTTTATCACTGTTGCTGATTGAAGGTAAGAACTTGAAATGAATGAGGTAGATTTGGGAACCAAAAGGCTGGTTAAGAAAATAACATTTGAGAGTGGGATTTAGATTGCTATATCACAGCTTTAAAAAACTAAGAATGATATGCTTTTGTCCAGGAGTGGAATACAGTCACTAAGAACTTGCAAATCTAATTAAAAAGACTTTAAGCTGAAAAAGATGTATGAAGGAGAAAACTGGCTATGAATATTTACTGAGTGAGAGACCACAGAGGGTATCTAGCCACAATATATGATGAATACAAATAGAACATCCTAGTAATCCACAGACAAAATCCAACAAGAGACCATCAATACAACCCATACGCTCAACAATCTCTAGACAAATGTATTATGGGTAACAAGCAGGTGAAGTAGAGATAGAAATTCAAGAAAGCAAATTTGATGTTATAAGCATCACTGATACCCATAACACATAGCACTCACAACTAGAATATGGCTCTCAAAACCTGTGATTTCATCAGTGAAATTAAATCCCGACATAGGAACTTCCTCCACTACAGTATGAACAATTTATTTTAGGAAGAACTAAGTAGAGAACACAGCCATAACTCGAATAAAGCAAGTGGAGCTTCAATACCTCAGGGTATTAAAGTCAGAAGGTACCAATAGCACCTTCAGCAATAGTAGCAAAGCAAGGCCTGGTAGCTACTTAGGAAGAATAATTAATTAAAATAGGAATCTACTAGATGGCTTGCTGGATGTGCTTCTCACTGGTCCTATATAGCTCTTCTATCTCCACATGCTAATCTTTCTAGAAGCCACTTCATGCTGTTGTCTTATACTATCCTTTCAACTGAGATTGTGTTTCATGTCACTTTTTTCCAGTACAATTTGTGGTACATGCCCCAGGTGTAAAAATTCTGGATTGCGTTGTTGGAGGCCATCCAGCAGAGGCTGTCAACATTATGAGAGCCCTTCCTTGAACTCATTTCATGGGAATGTAGGTTGGAAGAACTGGGGAAGTTTAGCCTAGAGAAGAGATGACTTGTGGGATACAGAATAGCTTGAATACGTGAAGGACTATGATGTGTAAGAGGGAAAATGTGTTCCTTTTCACAAGAGGTCCTCCTAAAAGTCTGGGTGACCATATACAATACAATACAATACATGTTCATCAAAGGCCTGCAATCTACCAGGCGTTGTGTTCATGGCTAGAGATATGCATAAGGAAGAGAAAAACAGTCTGTGCCCTCAAGAAGCTTGCAAAAGGAAGCTGAAAAAAGGAAGGATAACAGAGAGTAACTAGCTCAGAGCCTTAACATCACAGAATTGAAGCCAAACACAGCAGCTGGTGTGAAATGAGATGTCATCAGTGACATTAGATAGGTGGACTCAGGTGGGTAGGTGGCACAGTGCAATGGTGCTCAGTGCAGTAGCCTAAGAGCCAGCCTTAGGCTGTATTCTCAGGAGGGACTGAAGAGACCACAGGCGAGAGAAGCTTGCAGCAGCTGTCCTTTATGGCATAAGGGTGTTCTCCTTTTATACTCTAAAGGCAACATGATTCAAGCATGATCTCCTCATGCACCGGGAGTATGGACCAATGGAGGAGGGTCGAACCAGTCATATCAGCTGCTGCTTATCAAGCAAGCAGTCTCACAGGAGGCTTCTTTGTGAGCCAGCAACTGGGCTGTGACCCTCAGCACTTCATCTCTCAAGGGCTTAGGGAGACTATGAAACCAAGAGGCCCCTAGGCAGTTCCCTGATTTCCCATGGGACAAAGATGCTTTTAACTCACATTGTCCTCTATAGTGCAGTGAATAAAGCACCGGCCCTGGAGTCAGGAGGATCTGAGTTCAAATCTGGCTTAGGATACTTGACACTCACTAGCTGTGTGACCTTGGGCAAGTCACTTAACTCCAACTGCCCTACCTTCCCCCTTCCAAAAAGAAAAAAAAAATTTAGATAGATGGACTCTAAGGTGATTTAGGGATTCTGTAAATGACAATTCACTTTAAGCTGGTAGAAATGACTTAGAAAAGAAGTGGTAATCACATTACACAGCAGAAAGGACAAGATAAGGTTAAATATCAAGAACAATATTTCATGACACTGAAACTGAAATCTGCTGAGAGTATGTCTAAAGCTAGCTTGATTGATTCTGTCCAGTGGTACCAAGACGAATTAACCTCCATGGATTATATGTCTAGATTATGTTTGGTCCATGTGGTCTGGATGGGCTTTGAGAGATTCCTTAATACGCTCCTTTAAGACTGTCACTTCCATGGAAGTCAGTGTGGTATTTGTGACTTTAAGCATGTCACGCAATCTTGGGACTCAGTTTCTTCATCTGTAAAATAGGAAGCAGATTAGACAGTTTCTGAGGTCCTTTGCAGTTCTAGATCTATGATTCTATACTTGAATATGTTAGGACTATGGGACTTAGAAGTGGAAGGGAATTTAGAGGTCATTAAGTCCAACTATCTTGCTTTACAAGTAAGCTCTCCATCAAGTGATAAAATAAAAATTTTTGGTTATGGATGGAGCACTGGACCTAGAATTAGGCAGAGCCAAGTTCAAATCCTGCCTTAGCTGTGTGACTGCACAAGTTGTTTCACTTCAGCCTCAGTTTCCTCATCTGAATAATGGGCATAATAGCACTTCCTTCATAGGGAAGACCAAATGAAATAATTTTGTGAAGTTCTTTAAAAACATAAGCAGTATATAAGTGTTAGTTACACAAGCTATGCAAGAGCTATACAAGCCCTTCAACACAAAAAGAACATTTATTGTATGTCCTACTTTGGCACTGAACACACACAGTTTTGTTGGAAACCATCCAGCAGAGGCTGTCAGGATTATGACAGCCTTCCTTGAACTCATTTCACTAGGAACATAGGCTGAAAGAACTGGGGAAGTTTAGTTTAGCGAATAGATGACTTATGCGATACATAATAGCTGTGTTTGAATATTTGAAGGACTATGATGTGTAAGTCTTTTTGTTACATTTATAGGTATGTGTATATGTGTGTCAGTTGCTTGACCAATAGCCCCTAATCAATTAGAGTTTTTCCCTCAAATGTAAATTATGCATGAGAAAAAAAAATGATCTTTCATTTTCCTGGCCCTAATGGAGAAGAAATGGAAAACATTAAGAAGTACTTGCAAACTCTAGGTACTCTTAAACTCCGTGCACTTCAAAACAAACTAACCCATTCTCATAATGACCCCCTGGATACTAGTTGACTTCTAAGGATCTTTCCAGTTCTACCATTCTCTAAAGTACATATAAGCTTCCATAAAAGAGAAAACAATCTCTATTGAAATCCTGTTATTACATAGTTCCATTATTAGGAGACCTTTGCCTTTGCTGTGAAGTAGTCAGAGTTCATCTTCAAGGTTCCTTTCTTCCATCTTTATATAATAACTCTTTGCCATCTTTCAGGATTCCCTTACTCCCAGATGCCCAGAAAATGTGATCTGAAAAATTCGTTCACACTAAGATGCTAGCAAATGTGTGTTATCCTTACTGAGAGGTTTGTAACTTAAAGGAGGGTCTCAATGCCTAGCACAAAGGCATTCATTGCTAAAAATGAAATTGTAGAATCACTGAATAAGCCCTTGAACCCCCAAGGATTCAGAAGACCTAGAATATTGTCCTGTTTCTGTTGCTAACTAGCTAGTCTTATATGTACCTCTGAGGAAGTAACTTCTCTAGACTTCCCTTTCTTCATCTTTAAAATGGACTGCATTTTTCAAAGATTTCTCCTATCTCTCATATTCCATCATTCTCTGAATTTCTATGATTGGTTTGGAAGATGTGGTGATTAAAAAGCTTCAAGAGATATAGTTTCTGGGTAATTTAATCCTTTTCTTAATAAGGCTAGAACATTATTAAAAAAAGGATGGTCAAATGGCAGCCTCTCTCTGAGACCAAAGATAATCATGATGATGGGCTCTCAGTTTATATACCCTTCAAAAAGTAGGTATTCTTCAGGTTAGGAGTCAACCCTGATTGGTTAAGGATTAGACAGAGAAGGAATATTACAATGAGGGGCTGAGAGTGACATCACGTCCCTCCAGGACAGACTATTGCTCTACAGAGACCACCCACAGTCTTGGGTAATCTATTCAAAGAGTTTATGCCCCACCCAAGCCTGAACAGAACACATAGGCTACCTTACTAGGTTGGTGTCTTAGTCCAATCTTATTATCAGCAATGTCTTTCAAGAGATTGAACTTTTTAAAAATCAAGACTTTAGAAAAAGGGCGGAACTCTGTATCTCTCCAAATCTTTGGTTATTGTTAATCATTTCTCTCAAAGATAGTTTTGATTCAGTTTCCCTATTATACCAGCCTACACCACTTATATGAGCGTAAAACCTGCAGACATCTGTGTATGGTTAACTGTATTATAAACACAGTTTCCCCACAACATAACAATCCTATACAGTAGTCTTATCTCAGGACCTCATTTAACAGAAGTTAGATAATACTTGTAGAATAACCAAATAAAGAGATGATTGAATATTTAGTAGCTTATAAGCTCTTTGAGGGTTGAGATTGCTTCATTTCTTGTCTTTGTTCATCCAGAGCCTAGTGCAAGACCTAGTGGTAGCAAGAGTAGGTACTTCATAAACGCTCATTATTTATCACATGAGTATTCATCTTGTTCTCTGACACCAGCATTAAGTGAATAGCACTGTATTTTAAAAATACCTAGCTTTCTTCAAAACTGGCATTGAAAATAAAATTTAATCTTTCAGAGCATATAGTATAAAAAATATAAAATCTACAACAACGTTCCATTCACCTCATCTACCCTGAAATTCCCATACATAGTTGTATTTCTCTCTCTCATGACATGTTTTCCCCTTTTAGCCATCTCAATTTAAGCAACTCAGAGTCATACTCCTATGTAATAACCTTTTTAAAAGTTTAGCTGAGGCATTTTTGCAGGTCATTTTCCAAAATACACCTCTTCTGGAACTCCCCTCTGTATAAGGGAGGTAGATGGACAGGGCTGTTACAATTCCCTTCAAGGAAAAGTCTGGGAAGCCTACTTCTAGGTAGGCATAATGGCCTACAGCAGACCTTCCATCACTGGTTTCAGTCTGTAAGTGCTACCTGGAAGTTCCTTGACAATAGGGACTATTTCATTTCTTGTATTAGTGCCCCGCACCCACAGTGCCTGACACATAATGGGTATCTAATAAATGATTTGAGCCTATTTTTGTTTTCACTTCAATTATTCCATGAGTTATAGTGCCCTTTTCCTGCCCTGTATTGGCACAGCATTGAAGAGGTGCCCAAAGAGGGTTAGGGTTTCCTGAGACCCCAAAATACCAACACGCCAGGTCCTGCTGAAAGAATTCCACTCAAGTCTTCTTAGCCAAAGAAAAAGTAAAGTTTATTGGAAGATACAGGATAGACTCTTACAGAGCAAGTCTCTGCTAAGCTATCCTAAGGCACTCTCACCTAGACCAAGTCTCGGCTAGGGCATTCTGTGGCTCTCTCACACAGGAAGTCTCTACCACGGTGCTCTCACAAAGCATGGAGGGAAGATGGGTTCTTATATACAGAGGAGTCTAGGGGTGGTTCAGAGGAGGAGCCAATGAGGTCTGACTCCAGTAATGAGTTTGGGAGGGACTTCAGGTGGAGTTAATGACAATCAGACTCGAAGAGGTTTCCCAGAGCATGTACCTCAAAGATTCAAAGAAAGCTCAAAAGGCGGGGCGGGGTCCTAGAGCCTACACCTCATCAGTATGTCTGGAGATTTTAAAAAAATTATTTCTGAAATGTTACATGCTTGTTAATTTGTTCTATAATGTTAATAATTTTTAAAGGAAGTGGAGGTGAAGAGTTAGGCATTCCACACTTTCACTCACAAAAACCTCTTTGGCTTGGTTTTCTTAGATGCGCTCTATTTCAACCACACAGTTTAAATATAAATGAAAAAACATGCTCTCTTTCTTTTCCATGTTTGGTTTTGCTTCCCCTTCCCCATTGTTCATTCCATTGGTTAAAACCCTTCTTTATAACCAGACTAACGTCTAATGTGAAAGTATTTGCAGATCCTATACTTGATGGCATGCCGCGTGGCACGGGGTGGGGGAGGGGAGAAAATTTGAAACTCAAGGGATTGTGGAACTGAATCTTATAAACTAAAAGTAAACAAACAAATCAATAAAAAAAATTTTTAAGAGAAAACATAAATGAAAAAGATGAGGAGAAAATGAATTCACAAAGGGCCAAAAGGCATAATAGTTGGCTGGTATTTGTTCACTCTAACCCATATAAGAAAAGCAGTTGGGAGGAAGAAAGATTATACTGTTATGCTAACATGAAGTACTAATGACAAGGTATAACAAAACTTTTCAAATAAATATGTAGTAAGGATGCTCAAGGGAAAATTGCCCTTCTTCCACTTGGTAAGATATAAGGTATGGATACAAAAAACAACTCATATTTATACCATGCTTTAAGGTTTTACGAAACACTTTTCTCTCAACAACCTTTACAGTGACTTGTCCAGGATCATATAGTTTGTAAATTTCAGAGCTGGGATTGATTCAAACCTAACTTGGCTGACACCAAGAGCAATACTCCTTCTGGGAGTATCTAACTTTTCCCCAGGATCCTAATAATGTGCCATTTTCCCCTCCATATTAAAAGAAGAATCCATGAACTTCATTTGTCCTATACAATTAATAGCAGCCCTTTTATAACTTATACTAATTTGCTTTATAATTTTCTCTTAAGAGGTGAAATCGTACTCTTAACATTTTCCCCTATAACGGTTGTGAACACCATTAGTAACTAAGAGAGACAACTCCTCTAATGGGGTCTTTTACTCCAGCTGAGGGGAATGAACAGCCTAAAAGGAACAAATTGCCTTCAACTAAGATCTTGGCAAGTATCAAAAGGAATAACTGACTTTTAAAAGACTGTATTAGTTAATTGATTTTGTCATTGATGCCATATGGTAGGATTAAGGGAGACCTTCTGGTTTCCCCAGAACAGAAAAATACCTCAAAACCTGATTCTGATTCTGATATCAATATGCTCAGCAACCTTGGTTCAGTGATAATACTTTGATATACATAACTGTGTTTTTCAAAGTGCTCTTATATACATTATCTCACTTGACCTTTATAGATTATAAATTTTTTTTATTACTTATCACAATTGTTGCACTTCTTCTTGGCCTGATCCAGGTTGTGCTGAATCTCCAGAGGGGCAAGTGCAAAATTGTGGGTGACTACTTCTGATACTGTAACTTACAAACAAACCCCAACTGGTGTGCTTCCCATTAACAATTAGTCAGCACATTTAATTAGCTCTTAGGAAAGACATTTACTCAAATGGCATAATAACAATAGTTACAAAATAGTCCCACCAACCTCCTTCCCCCCAAAAAAGTCATAGCTTCCCACAAATACACGCAGGACATCCAGAGTGGGGAGAATAACTTAAAAGTATAATGACATCTAAGCACCCGTTGCCATTAGAGATATACCGGTAGCTGTTTTTCTTGATGCTGCAGGTTCCAACTTCTCAATAGTCACAGCTACTAAAGTTATCATCATCAAAGTCCTTCCTTTGCATTATCAAATAGTTCAACATCTGATGGAACAGATATAGTTTTATCAAAGCGACAAAGGAAGATGTCTTTGTACATCTGCCTTATCTCTCCTTTATACGCAGCCAAACTGCAGTATTTGCCATCTAGACCACTAAGCCTTACCCTTCTGTTGCCCTAAGGACTATGGGTCCTTTCCTGGTTGTTGCAGAACCTGTTTATATATGTTTGTCTTATCCTATTAGAACGTGACCTCTTTAAGGGCAGGGGCTCTTGCTTTCAGCACTTTGCAAAGGGCTTTGAACATACTAAGTACTTAATAAAGGCTTTTTCATTAATTCATTCAAAAATATTTACTAAACAAAATTAACCACATAGCCACAAACTTTAAATTGGTTTCCTATCCATTTATATAAAGGAGGGGGGATTTGTTTCCCCCCTCAGCTCAGTTGATGTAGTGACATGATGTAGTCACAGATAATGAAGAGTTAACGAGGTATTTAATACCTTGTTTTTCCTTTAGAAGTCTGAATATCAGTCATAAGAGGACAATACTTTTGGACAAACCGTCTCCCAGATGACCTTTCAAAGGCAGCCATTTCAGGGCATCCAGGCTCAGAGAGTTGTGGAGTATGACATTTGTACCTATAGGAGACTTTTGGCCTCCCTTTCCCTGCCTCAAAGCCCACCCACCACTGGCCATGGCACTGGGCAGCAGTGCTATTTGCCCAGAAGGAGACCCTCCATCTAGTGAATGGAAACTCATTTTAAGAGTTCAAGCAGTAGTTGGAGGAACGGAGATGTACTCTCCCGACAGATACAGAAAGCTAAGTCTTGGTGAAGCAGTAGTCACCTGGGGCCAGACGTAGCCTTAAGGAAATGTTCTCCAGTAACAAAGAGAGGCAATATTGGACTCAAGAAAGCTAGCCTGGGGAATTGAGTCAAACTGTGAAGAAGAACCCAACTTAGGAACCCAACTGAGCCATCCATAAAGCAGAGACACCACATTTTAAAAAATATTTTTTACTTAAAAAAAATTTTTTTTTGGAGGGGGGAAGGTAGGGCAATTGCCCAAAGTCACACAGCTATTAAGTGTCAAGTGTTTGAGGCCCCATTTGAACTCAGGTCCTCCTTACTTCAGGACTGGTGCTCTATTCACTGTGCCACCTAATTGCCCCCAAAAATATTTTTAAAATTAAGACCCCCACCCCCTCAATTTTTCCTTTGTAACTATAGTTGGCTCATTTATTGATCATATCTTTCCTGCCTTTGTCCCCTCATGAATCTGACAATTAGTTCCAGAAGTCTTGTGGCGTTGTGTGTTTGAACATTATTTGCTTGTTGGTAGGCCTTTTCCCTAACTCCTCCCTTTGGTGCAGGTGTTGTCTTTCTTGCCCATGAACTTTATGTTAGTTCTCTCATCAGAGTTTGTTATGTAAAGCATTGCACATGATAACAGTGCTTTGTCCTAATTCTTCTCCTTCCTGCAGCCTCAAAGATCTTTTTAATGTCTCTGTCCTCTAATCCATCAATTTCTGTTTTATGTGAAAATAGGCTTTGATATTTCTTTGTATATGACTTTCTGGTTTTCGCATTTCAATCTTTGGCCTTTATCCTTTACTTTGCCAACGACTTTACCCTGTCCTTTTTGTAGGTGCCCCTTTCCATTTTGAAAAGTCTTTTCTCTTCATTGAAGCAATCGCTTCTCACCAGCCTTTTAACACGGACAAGGAGAATTTCAAACTTGCTCTCTGACTGTTGCTTGCTTCTGCCTTCTTATCTTTGAAACATAAAAATAGTCAATGATTAAAATATTCTATACTGATCATGCCTTGCCCTCCCTTCTCTAGCAAAAGATTTTTTTATTAACTAAAAATCCAAATATTTATCAGATGCTTGCTTCTAAATATAAGGGACTGTGGAAGGCATTCAATACAAAAACCATATAGTCCTTTCCCTTTGTTTCATATCTATCTCTTAGCAGGGTGAGAAATGTAAAAATATACATATAAATACATACATACATAATATGTATATGTAATGATATACTTTAAGTATGAGTGCTTTAAGTGAGAGGAGAAGACAGAGAGGCTTGAGAAATTTGGGGAAGAGAGCAATAGAGTTAAGCCAGGTTTCCTGACTAAGTTCCCTGACTTGTTCCATAAGATTATAGAGGTCCTGGGGCAGCTAGGTGGCACAGTGAATAGAGCACCAGCCCTGGAGTTCAGAGGACCTGAGTTCAAATCCGATCTCAGACATTTGACACTTGCCTAGCTGTGTGACCTTGGGCAAGTCACTTAACCCCAATTTCCTTGCCTTCCACCCTCAAAAAAAAAAAAAAGATTATAGAGGTCCAAAGTCAGAAAGATCATTAGAGATCATGTGTACAAGAGGCATCACACATGTAGCCAGGCGGGCAGCTGGCAACATACTTGAGTGCAGCCCAAACCAGATTAAAGTGTAATTGAAAAATATTAAACAAAATAAATAAAAATGAAATGAAATATAGATGCCATTCTATTTTAAAACTGCCAATATGCAGCCTATATGAATTAATGGCCCCTATTTCTATTTGAGTTTGATATCACTTGATATAAGTCAGCCCCTCCTCTTAGAGATGAAAAAAAACCAAGGCCCAAAAATAAATGATTCAGCCAAGAGCACATAGGCCTTTCCTAATTTCCTAATTCCCAAATGACTTCATATCTATCGTGTATCTATTTGTGTACACAGGTAAGCTCCTCGAGGGCAGACAGTTTTTGTTTTTGTCTTTTTGTCTCTAGATGTCGACAAGATAATCAGGACACAGTTGTTGCTCAATAAATACTAACAGAATGGGATTGATGGAGTCCGTGACTCGAACTCTAGAAAAGGCACTATAACGGGATGGAGAGGGTCTTGAACTAGGGTTTTGTCTTCTTCTAGTCCCAGTTCTAGCGGCCAGGCTGGAATTAGGAGTCGGGTCTCATTCCTAGTTCAGGGCTTTCCCCTACTCTTTGCTGTTTATTTGCTTGTCTATTCACTGTCCTCCCCCCCATCTACTTTCTTTGGTTAAGTCATGATTTCTCATAAGTTCACCAGTCAGTGACTAGTTGCCCTTATATCGCCGAGTCTTCTCCAGAAATAATGTCATCTCTCTGAATCAGTATTCCAGCCAGTACCAGATTAAATGAGAATTTACAGCAAGATTTCCGCAAGAATTTTGCATCCGTATTTAATAATGCCTCTAGTTTCCAATATCCTCCCTCCATCCCTGAGTTAATATCCTTATTTCATTTTACCGATCATTTCACCTTTTACTAGTATCATTGAAAACTGTAGCCAAGGGCCGACCCCAACAGTTCTGAAAACTCTTACCTGAGCCAGTAGTGAGATCAAACCGTGAGACGCTTTACCTTTTCAATAGCTGGCCACCCAATTCCACTGAATCCTTTGTGTCTTCGTTCTTTGAAAGGAACCAGAGCATTCGTTTTTCTTCTTGTCACTTTCTTTCTCAACCTTCTCTTGCTTCTGAAATGGGTTCCTTAAATAAACTTCTCCATTATTCAGAGTTTTTCATTTGATGACATTGGTCCACTTTTCTGCTATGGCCATCATCAACTTCTTTTCTTATATACTCTAGAGGGCTTGTAAAGAGTCTCTTTTTTCTTACTTGACCTCTTCATGCTGCTATGACCTTAACAAAATGCAGACTTCTCAGTTGTTCTTTGATTTTCATTATTTCTGTTCCAATTTCTTGACCCTTTAAAAGGAAAAAAAAAATCTATGTACTCCATTCACTTTTTCCACAGATAAGGATATTTTGCTTTTAAAAATTTTTTCTCTTTAAAATCTTTCCTTTTTCCCTTGAGAAATTTCTTAATATTTTTATAAAAATAAACTCCTACCACTCTCTGGGTAGTTGGATGGTGCAGTAGATAGAGCACCAGACCAAGAGTCAGATAAGATCTGAGTTCAAATCTGGTCTCAGACACTTACTAGTTGTGTGACCCTGGGCAAGTCACTTAACTCTGCCTCGGTTTCCTCATATATAAAATGAGCTGAAGAAAGAGATGGCAAACCATTCTAGTATCTTGTCCAAGAAAATCCCAAATGGGGTGACAAAGAATCAAGGATGATTGAAACAACTGAACAACAAAAACACCATTCTCCAGCATTGTAAAAGAGAAGCAAGACTTCCTTCTCACATTATTAATTTCTTCCTCTTCCAACAAGAAAATTGCTTATCTTATAAATTACCTCCATCAAATAACTCATCTGTACAACTCCACCTGGCTCTATTGAATGAATGGGGTATATCCAGGAGCTGGGGATATGAAGGGAGAGGGAGTGGGTCTACAACCAGTAAACAAGTTAGAGGAGGCAAAGCAGAGGCCTTACAATACATAGAACATGGCTCAAAAGACAGATGTCAGCTACCGTCCAAGGGTAAAAGAAAGATGCTGATTCACAAGACTTATCAGCAAGTCCAGTCTCTGATCAGCAAACAACATTCAAAAGGGCAGAGACAAGAGATATGTTCAAATACGGAAACAGGCCAGTCAATCAAGTGAACAAAAAAAAATCACAGAATCAGAGATTTTCATAGAGAAGAAACCTTTTAGATTCAAGTCCCTCATTTTACAGACTGGGTTTTAAGAAAGTAAAGTGACTTCCCTAGACTCATGCAAGTAACAATTTAAGATTAAAAAAAAATCTGACTACAAATTCAAAGCTCTTTCCAAGGGGTCAAAAGTAAATCGGGGGACAGCTAGGTGGTACAGTGAATAGAGCACTGGTCCAGAAGACAGGAGGACCTGAGTTCAAATTCTAATTAGACACTCGATAGACTTACTAGTTGTGTGACCTTGGGCAAGTCACTTAATCCCAATTGCCTTGCTCCCGCCCTAACCGCACCCCACAAAAGTAAATCAGAATATAGAACAGAAGATGAGGAGATAAATTAGGTTCAAAGGCAGGAATTCCCAAGTGTCATCAGTCAAAAAATAATTTGCTTCATTCAGGCAGCTAAGACAGGTTTTAGACCAGGGTTCCAAACCTGGGAGTCTGTAAATAAATGTCAGGGGTCCATGAACTATATATATTTGGGTGGCTAAATTTCAATATAATTGGTTTCCTTCGTAATTTTATGTATTTTATTCTGTGCATTTAAAAATAACATTCTGAGGAGTCCACGGGTTCCACCAGACTGCCAAAGGGATACGTAACAAAATGAAGTCTAAAGATAGTGGCATTCACCATTCCCCTTGATGTGGGGCAGCTGTGTCATGACAATTCTTGAATGAGACAGCTGATGCTCATTTACAAATGAGTGTCATATGAGCAGAGCCAATTGCCCTAAGTACTCAGTGAGCATTCAAAGCTTCATTACCAGGCCTGCCAACTTTGTAGTAGGGAATATTCTCAAGTCTTCAAATAAAGGAAGTATCCAAGGGTAAATGAAAAATGCTCATTCATAGAACTTAGCAGTAAGTCTAGTCCCTATTCAGCAAACAACATTGAAAAGGGCAGAGGCAGGAAATATATTCAAGTACAGAAACAGACCAGTAAGTCAAATGAATAAACAGAAAAATTATAGAATCAGAGACTCCACTAAAGAACAAAGATTTTGAAGAACAGCTGAATGAAGTTGAAAGAGCTACATAACAATTATTTTTAAAAATGACTAAAATCTTTTTGGAAAATTATAAGGCAGAAATTGCCAAGAAATGGTAAAAAAAAAAAATCAAAGCCCATAAAATTATGAGATGTATCCTGACACTTTAAAAACATTTTTTGGAATAACTTTTAGAAAACCTAGGTGATAAAAGTTGCATCACAATGGAAACCACAATGGGAAAGTGATATAAAAAGGCAAAAGGAATCCCAACATGTTGACTGTCTACTGTAGGATAGGAGGTTATACTGACAAAATACAACAAAAAACCATCAATAATGACATTTTAGGTGATGTATGTAAAACAGGAGTCCAGTAAGCAAGCACACACAGTATGTGTGGCTGATGTGATCCTGGTGTGGAAGAGGCTAGAGTGACTGCTTCTAGAAAGACATGATAATGTATCATGGAAGGTTGGGAAAGTGAACCACCAAAAGCTGAAGACTATGATGGGATTTTCCCAAAGCTAATGAGGAGCAAAATTCTTCTGAGTGATGTTTGACCCAGCATAGATCAAGGATAGCCAATAGGGAACTAATGCTGTTCTTCTAATAGACAATACTGTATTTGGAAGTGAACTTGGTGTGGGTGAAATTGCTTTAAATTTGAGCCTATTCTCTACAAGAACTGAGGTGGTAAAAGAAAGAATGTGCCTTTAGGTATTGGGTAGAGGTAGAGAATGTGTATACTTCTATTCTTGCTCAATCTTTTCAATAAACATTCCTTTGTAAATGCTAATTGGTGTTAATCCGATTAAATGAAACTGGGATACTAATGACTATGGCAGATAACCTTGGGGAGAACACAGTGGTCTGGGGCCTAAATGTCATTATCCCTAGGACCTGGAGAGAGAGAGAGAGAGAGAGAGAGAGAGAGAGAGAGAGAGAGAGAGAGAGAGAGAGAGAAAGTACCTTACTTGTGGTGGAGAAACTGAAAGAAATTGGGATAAGGCTCTTTAGAGATGAACTAGACTATGTAAATGAACACGATTTTGTTTAGTAAATAATCATTTAAAAATATAAAACTGTGATTCTCATCAAGAGAGCAGAAGACAAGCAAAACTTGAAACGCAAAAACACATAATGATTTAAATATTTTTTAAACTTTTGTTTATTTTTAGTTTACATCATTCATGTCCACAAGATTTTGAGTTACAAATTCATCTTTCCCCTATCCACCACCCCAAAACAGTGATCCCATTGTATACTCCCTCCCCCCATTACCCCTCTAACTTTCCGGTAGGGCAAGATGGATCTCCCTTCCCCAGTACCTGTATATCTTATTTCCCAGTTGAATGTAAATAATAATGATGATAATATACATGCATATATTTTTTTAACATTTGATTTTTTTCTCATGATATATTTTTTATTTGTTTTCTTGTTTACATCACTCATTTTCATGATATTTTTGAATTACAAATTTTCTCCCCATATTTCCCCTGCCCCAACCCTAAAACGGCAATCCTACTATAAAGTCCCTCCTCTGCTCTGCTCTCTTACTTTTCTGGTAGGGCAGGGAGGATCTCCCTACCCCAGCCCCTGTATATCTTAATTCCTAGTTGCAGGTATTGCAGAACATTAAATTCTAGATTCTTTCAATTCCTCCCTTGTCACCCACTCCCACTGGAAGGACAATCAATTCAATACAGGCTGTGGATGTGTGTTTATACAAGACATCTTCATAGTGGACATATTGTTCTATCCCTCCCCCGCCTTGTTCTGCTCTCTACCCGGTCCATGTCCCTGTACTGAAGTTTGTGCTTCCAGCATCCCTCCCCTAGACCCTGCCCTCCCCTCTGTCATCCCCCCTCTCATCCCCATACCCCCTACTCTACTGTGTGGCATGAGCCATTTCTCCCCTAAGCCAAATTCAATGAGAGTAATTGAAAGTAATCCCATTTTGTCTCTCCCTGTCTTCTCTCATTCTAGTCCTCTTCCACCTCAGAATTTCGCCTTTTAAAGTATCATCCCTTCATATTCAATTGATCCTATACCCTCTATATACACATATACACACATGCTCAGATATGTATTCATACACATATATAGCCTCCTATATAGACATGTGTAAGTATACACACATATACATTTGTATTCCCTTCACCTATCCTCCTACCAAGAAAAGTTTCTTAAGTTACTATTATCATTTTTCCATATTGGCATGTAAATAATTCAAATATGACAAGTTCCTTATGATTTCTTTCCCATGTTTACCTTCCCATGCTTCTTGTGTTTGCTTGTCAAATTTTCTGTTCAGTTC
>CM053600.1:126443242-126475975 GCA_028646575.1 Pseudocheirus occidentalis | reverse complement strand
CTTCCTTCCTTCCTTCCTTCCTTCCTTCCTTTCTTTCTGCCTGTATTTCTTTCTTGGGGCAATTGGGGTTAAGTGACTTGCCCAAGGTCACAGGGCTAGTTTTTGTGTTAAGTGTCTGAGGCTGGATTTGAACTCAGGTCCTCCTGACTCCAGGGCTGGTGCTCTATTCACTGCACCACCGAGTTACCCCTAGACTGAATTTCTAAATTGTACAATTATGGAATCATTTCCCCAAATGTATAACTTATTTTTGCATCTGGATATTATACCAGAAAGCTAGTGAATTGCCATTGTAATTCCTGTATGTAGGAAAGATTCCATTGGCAGTACCAGGAACAAGAGATCAATGACTTCTTTAAAGGTCGTGGTAAACTAATCCATAAGAAGCCTGAAATCAATGAGCAACATACTACGGAAAAGAAAGCATGACTAATATGCTAGAATTCTGTGAGTCAGTAAATAGATAGTGAGGACAGGGACCAAAGTACTACTGTATATAATTTAGATGGAAAAAAAATCCTTTGAAAAAGTCTGATACCAAATGCACAAGAAAGAGGGAAAGTTATGGTTTCCATAACTGATTACTCAAACTACTCCATACCAAACTTGAAAGTACCTGGGGAGTTAAGGGGGAAGTTACAGGGAACAGATGCCTTTTCATGGATCAAGAAGCATTGAGAAACATTGTAAATAATTCTGAAGAGCTTATGTATTATGAAATTTCTAAGTCTTCGGATGACTTGAGAATCAAAATTAAAATGATTAAAGGGAGAGAAGAATTGTTTTAGGGCTAATGTCACAGATTTGTACAAAAGAATTAATGACTGGACTTGGGGTCAGAGGACTTTGCTTTTGAATCATGGCTCTACTCCTTGGGTAACCTCATGTAAGTCACTAACCTTTTCTGAGTGTCAGTTTCCTCAGCTGTTCAAGTGAGAGGGTGGCACTAGCTGACATCTAATATTCTTTCCAGCTCTGACTTTGTGATCTTATGCTTTATTACCCCCTTGGTGTCATGGTCAGAGACAGATAATTGGACTGAATGGCCCACAGGGTTGACATAATATGACATTTCTTATGTTCTCATTCTTCCTTGAAACATCTAGATAATTGTTTCAAGCCTCCATTTCATGTTGTTTTATTATATACAACCTTAATATTGTTCCCTCCTTTATAACTTGAGACCTTTGGTATTGAGGTTTAATACAAGTATTTTATTTCTGGTTTTAACTTTTTATATCTCTTTGCTCTTTTAGCATTGCATTATTTAATGCTGAGCTTTCAATTCCTAGAATATTGACCTTTAGCAAATCTGAGAACAGATCTATAGAGAATGATAAAATCAGGTTTTCATAAAATGCCTTTTATTCCTAAACTACTTCCACAAATGAAATGAGAATCATTTATTATCGTCACCGAGGTATCTACTTTGTAACCTCCAAGCACAGCAACTGGGAGCACAAGCTCTTGGCTACCCTTCCTGTTTGTACCTCATTATTCTACACACAAGAGCAGGCATTAGTATAGTTAATTTAGTATCGAAACCCTACCACACAAAAACACAAAAGCCCACTTTAAAACATTCATCCTATCATACTTTAATTTTCAGTTATTCATCCTGTCAAGGATTGAGAAGGGGGCATTAACAGTTCGTAGCCCTAGAGTTACGTGATACAAAGTTAAAGCAGAAGGAAGATGTCAGGTGTAATGAAAGAGCAAACAACGTCTAAAGAATAGTAGAAGGGAGGAAGAGAAAAGAAGCATTTTTATAGCACCTACTATGTTCCAGGCACTGTGCTAAGTGCTTTTTACAAATATTGTCTCATCTGACCCTTACAACAATCCTGCTATTGTGTCCATTTTCCAATTGAGAAATCTGAAGCAAAAAGAGGTTAAGTGAGTCTTACACAGCTAGTAAGTGTCAGAGGGCCGATTTAAACTCAGGTTTTCTGACTCTAGGTTCATCCCTTTATCTACTTTGCCACCCGTCGCCTGGAAGCTGGAGCCTTACTAATATCACAGAGGATAGAAGATAAAGTGTGCATGCAAGAGTCAACCGCATTGCTCCACAGAAGTGCAAGGAAAAGGTCACATAGGATAGTGTAAGAGGTAGGAGACTAGTCAGCCTGCTCTACTCATCCCTCCCTCCCCCCATCTACACACAAGACAATAGAATGAGAATCAGATGCCAGAGTTCAAGTTCAGTTATGATGTTTTGGTCACTAGAGGTTGATTATGTCTAATTACTTTCCAATATATTCATGAGGAAAAACGTCAATTTAAGATAAGAGCAGAGAGGACAGGTTAATGCTGGTGACCACTAAACCAACCTCTTTAATTCTGGAGAAGTCAGCATAGTTGTATTTTGCCACAAGAATAGAGTGTGACTCAGGAGAAGGGTTTGGGGTTGTGGATCCGGGTTCCCTCCCTTTCCTATCTCTGTACTTAGCATTTTCTTCCATAGGTAGGTTGCTCTATGTACTTAGGTTAGGGGAGTAGATGAGGCGGGGGGAAGGACATGATTAGAATGACCCCAAGAAGCTGTAATGTGTGCACCAGTAGTACTCCATAAAACTGTCTTGGGAGATGAGCTAAACCAGACTGAGGATAACTGATGACCCTCAAACTTGTCAGTGAGTAAGGTGGATGCCTGCCCCAAGCACGTGAGGATTTCCCCTGGTGAAGTAGATAGATGAAAACTATCTGCTCCAATGGCCATGAAAGTAGCTGAAGAGCTTGACGAGACACCGAAGACACCAAGGCCTTCCACTGTATCTCAGACTTTTGTCTTGTCACTGCACTTCAGTGATTCTGGAAGAGAAAGTGAGGCTGATGACTATGTAACTCTGCCTCACTTAAATCCAATTCAAGCAATAGTCAAGACCTCACTCCATGTGACATCATTGGTCTTCAAAAACAAAGGACAAACAATAACAGCTATAAATAGCTAGCCCCTACTATGTTCTAAGCCCTTTACAAACACCTTGTTTTTATCCTTACCACAATCCTGAGAGGTAGGTGCTATTATTATGCTCATCCCAGTTGAGGAAACTGAGGCAAACAGAGGTTAAGAGATTTTCCCAACATCACCTAGCCAGTAAGTGTCTGAAATTGGATTTGAACTTGGAGTTTTCTTTCTCAATACCCAGTGCTCTCTCTGCTTGTTTTTTCTTCCCTTTCCCTAAGCTGTTGTCTGAGGTTCTCATATTTAGAAATTGGAAGCCACTCCCACTCTTACCTTTCAGTCTTTTAGCTTGAGCTTGAGTGGTTGATAGTTCTCTACCACAGCTAGTATATCCCCTAATAAAATCCCCTAATATAAAATAATGAAGAGGGTTTAGACTTGTTCTGCTTGGCTACAGATGACAGAGCTAGGAATCATGGGTGGAAATTGCAGAAGAACAGACTTTGGCTTGGTCTAAAGGAAACCCTCTAACAGTTTAAGCTATATAAAGAAGAAAGGGGCTGCCTGGAGAGGAATGAATTCCTAGACATGGAACTGCTTCTCTAACACAGAAAGACTTCAAGCAAAGGTTGGATGACCTTGTCAAGGATATAGTGAAGCAGATTCTTGGTCAACAATAGGTTGGACTAGAGAATCTCAAATGTTATTTCTAATTCCAAGGTTCTATGGTACTGTGCTGCAAAAAAAAATTATAATTCACAGGGTGGCAGAATGGAAAAATTAAAATGATGAATTAAAAATGTTGTTACATTTGTCCTTCCAGGTGTAATCAGTCCTTTTTTCATTTTTGACTTCTAAAAAGAAATGAAAAAGTTAGTGTTCTTGACCTTTTTAGAAGTGGGCTAAACATGGAACAGCTAAATGGAATAAGTTTTCAGAGATAAGTCAGGTAGATTCCTATATATGCTGCAGGATTGTTAACAACTTAATTTGTACCTGTTGTGCTCAAATTAATCACCTTATTATCTTCATTTAACAACTCTCTACACTCAGTTAAGCACATTGTTCGAAACATATTAAAGGATGATACCCTAAAATAAGAATTAGATAGGCCTTTGATATGATCAGTAAATTAAATTAGGTTGGTTCTAGAAAAAGATAAGGGGGAAATACCTGTTCATATAAAAGGATAATGAGCAAAGAATGTTAACTGCTAAGTAAATTTTTCCTAGTAGCTTACAGAGTGTATATAACATACACACACTGTGGTTAAGTCTTGATCTCAGATGCCAGTTACTTCTCTCCTAAGCACCCATTTTCATGGTTTATCTCAAAATAAAGGATTCCCACCAACAACCCTATTCTTCTTTCCTGGCACCATGTTATGAATTCCTTATGCCTTTTTATACAAGGTCATGGACTCTAAGTTGGAAGAGACCTCAGAGACCACCTAGTCTAATTTGTATCTGATCAGAAATCTCAATAACTTCCCTATCTATATAACCCGCTTTCTTTCTGAAGATCTCTAATTAGGGGTAGGTAACCCACTACTTCTTGGGGCAGCCCATTCCACAGTGTTAACTTCTTAGGAAGGTTTTTTCCCCTTGAATCAATCTACCTCTTTGCAACTTTTGCCCAAATCTAGCATTGCCCTCTAGGACCAACACATGTTTTTGAAAAATTTTTAAAATTCTGAACTCAAATACCAAATAAAAAGGTATTTCCATTCATAAAGCAGAATGTAAAAAAAGAATTCTCTAAGAAGCTATGACCCTTCATTTCAACACCTTGCTTAAATATATATATATATATATATATATATATATAATAAATTCTACTTGTTATTTTAAAAACTATCCTGCTCACATTTGCTTCCTTCTGAACTTCCTTCTTTTCTAAACTGGGCCTTAAAAAAAGAAATGTTTCAGTGACTTTTTGGGGGCATCACTCTTGCTAATCCCCCTCTGGTCCCCACCTTTTACCCTATTAATTTTAAGAATTAAAAAAAGTCCAACAACCTTATAACAAAAAAGCCTTAGTTAAGTAAAATGAATCTACATTTAACATGGTGACCATGTCTAAAAAAAATGTGTGTTTTCTGCACTTTGTGTCCATCGCCTTTCTGTCAAGAAAGGACCAATATCCGTCTTGTAGATGACAGCCCTTTGAGCACTTGAAGAAAGTCATCATGTCTTCCCTCTCCCATATACCATTACACATTTTCTTTTCTGAATATTTCTAGTTTATTCAATTGATTCCCATGGCTTGTTTCTCCAATGTTCTTTTCATCGGAGTCATATTTTTTGTCACTTGTTCAATTTTGTCTATGTCTTTCTTAAAAAGTATTGTCCGTAACTGGTCACAGTGCTCCAGATATGGCCTGGTCAGGATAATCATATATTGTTTTCCCCAAGTGTATGTGAAAATAAATAGTATCTTCCCCTCATTCAGCTATTAACATAACGTCCGCATGAACATAGTATCTATGAAACACCTTAAAAGTTTTGAAGAGCAAATGTTTTGTATATAAATACAAGGTGTAATAACAGTGGGGGTTGGATTTGGAATCAAAAGACTAAGGCTTGAATCTCACTTCTGCCGCTTATGTGTGGCCTGGGACAAGTTACTTTATACCCTTCTGGGTTCTCAGTTTCCTTGTATGGAAAATGAAAAGACCACCAGGTTGAGTCTAGTTCCAGATCCATGGCTGTCTTTAGAGACTCATATTCTAAGTAAAATTTGGAGTAGATAGATGGTGCCGTTAAGGTGTCCTCCATCTTTGAAATTCTATGGCATCAGGATCTTTGTGATCACTACAAATCACAAGGGTTGGTTATAGAATTTCTTGACTCCTTTAACGATAGCAAGACCTTCTTTGCATAGTTAAATTTGTAGATAACATTGTCCTTGAGTAGTAAGCAAATAGTGTCTGAGCGTCATCTGGCATTTTGTGAGGAAGCAAAATCATAGCACCGCTTTGTGGAATCACTGATAATAAGAAACAAAAGATTATGTCCGCAGTAATGCAGTGGCACAGTCCCAGAAGTCAGTAACTACTTGGCATTCCAGAAAGTGTTCTTATACTATGCAGTCTAAAACCACTCAAAGTCTTTTTCTAGTAGGTCATGAAATTGCTCAGCCATGGTTGTCTTTAGTGAAAGAAAAATATGGTAGAAACTGGAAGGTTTGCCATTTTGGGGTTGTTTTGTAGAAGATACAACATTTGTCCATGCTTCACTTGGATTTGGTGAATCCTAGAATTAATGTATAGCTTAAAAATGTGACATTGGTAATTCCAACTTACATACACACACATTTGCACTTGCTTACCCGTGTAGCCAAGTGACATAGAGCTATCTGAAGTCCTTCTGTGAGTTCATACTCTGTTGATATCATGAACAGCTGAAATATGGAAGGTTTTTTCGCTGGGGGATAGATCCCAGGAACCAGTTCTGTGTGAAATATTGAGAACTACAAAGGCAACAGAGGTCCTGAAGTGATCCTGTTTAATTCAGCGCCTCTGTACAAATTTTGGGTGTTTGAATGTATGTACTAATATCCCTAATGAAGCTGAGGTAAGGTCAAGTTTTGTAAAGACATTCCTTAGCAAGAACAGCAAGATTTTTGTTGACTTTGCCGACTTAGAAATGGGTACTACAAAGGTGCCTCATAATACTTACGTATGTGGTATCCACACAGCCTTCCCTTATCATTTGGCCTTGTTGTTATTCAGTCATTTTGAGTTATGTCCAAGTCTTCATGACCCCATTTGGGGCTTTGTTGGCAAAGATACTGGAGTGGTTTGCCATTTTCTTCTCCAGCTCACTTTATAGATGAGGAACTAAGGCAAACAGGGTTAAATGACTTGCTTTGGGTCATATAACTATTAAGTGTTTGAAACCAGATTTGAATCCAAGAAGATGACTTTTCCTGACCTCAGGAAGTCAGTCTATCCACTGTACCACCTAGAGCCAGCCTAAATGCTATAGATTATCAGGTCCTATTACTGATTGGAGAGCACTTTGATAGGTTGCCTAGGCTCTTATTTAATCTTCTCCTCAGAACAAAAGGTGTGTTTCATCTCGCTCTGAAGTAATTGGCAAAATGGCAGGTAGGTGGCACAGTAAATTGGGTGCTGGAACTGGACTTAGGAAGACCTGAATTCAAATCTGGTCTCAGACATTAGCTGTGCTATCCTGGGCAGCATCTGTCTGCCTCAGTTTCCTCAACTCTAAAATAGGAAAACAATATCACCTAGTTTATAGGGTTGTTGTGAGGCTCAAATGAAATAATACCTGTAAAGCACTTAACACAGTACTTGGCACACAGTAATTGAACAAATTCTTACTTCCTTCCAAATGGAAAAGCACTTGTAAACTTCCCATAGTATAATAGTTAGGACCCAGGCCTTGGGATCAAGAAGCCTGAGGTTCCAATGCTGCCTCATGTATTTGTTAGCTGTGTGATCCTGGGTAGTTCTTTGAACTTCAGTTTCTTTGTCTTAAAATGGGAATAAGAAGACCACCTGTCTCACAGGGCAGCTTCATGAGTTAATAGACGGAAAAGCACTTCCTAAACTTGAAGGTTATTTAATACCATTATTTATATTGTGCTCTATGGTTTGCAAAATGTGTTTGCCAACATGATCTCATTCTTTCCTCACAATAACCCTGGGAGATTGACAAGCACGTATTTTTAATAGGATGCGTTAGCTTTGCAGTCACTCAAGACCTGGGGCTGGTAGCCATCACTTAGTACCTTCCACTAAGCTCTTATGTCTAGGATTACTCATAACTCTCATGACATTGGTTAAATTTTTCTCTGGCAGGCCCAGGCTAATTAGCATTCACTCAAAATCATAAATGAGCAAGCAGTTTAATTATGTTAGATGAAAGCAGAGTTAAAAATCAAAAGCAATAATACACATATAATATGGAGTGCAACATTCTACTCACTTTGCTAGTTCTAATTCCTGAAGGAGGAGAAACCCTATTTAGGTTAGAGTCAAGAACAGAAAGTGCCATCTGATAATGAGCTTCCTAGCCCTTGGCCATCTTGAGAGACAAAGAAAGAGAGGAGTTTTGTGAAGTCCACAAAGGAACTGGGAAGCACTGGATAAAATCTGGTGATTGTTCTGGTAGCTGTTACTTGCATGAATAGGAAAGGAGGACCACTCCCCCAGGGTTCCCTTCTGATCTTGATGTGCATCAGTCTGGTTCACAGGTGTGTCTGTCATTGAAGACCTTCACATGCATTAAAAGACTCCTGGGCCAACACTGGAGGGAATGCCACTCTAACAAGGCTACAATCAGCAAGTGTTGGGTACAACCTGCATGGTTGTGCTGTGCTAACAGCTTCCATTGTGTGTTTCCTTTCTCCTTCAAAACTCCCCAGTCCCTCCTGTGTCTGGCTTCTTCTCATCCACAACAACCAATTTGGTACCATTCTGAAAAACAGCAATTGCTTTCATCCAGAGTTCCTGTGGCAATATTGTTCTCAACAGACATATTCCCTGCAGTGTTTCCCCCATTTTCAGGGGAGGAGACTGAGGCTCAGTCCCTTGCCCAATGTTTTAGCATAGTGTTTGCTACATAGTAGTAGGTGCTTGATAAATGTTCTATCAAATGACTAAGGAGTGGTGCCATTCCTGAACACAAGGTTTCCTGTCTCCTAATCTTTGCCTTCAAGATTTTCCTTTTGTTTACTGTTAATTGTTGTTTGGGTATGTAGTCATATTCTTTGTTGGAAAGTCTGATTTTTTTTTTGAGGAAAAGTGCAATAGAATTCAATAAACAAAGTAGTTAGACTCCTATACTACATTATTATTCCTAATCTAAAAATACAAGTGTGAGTATACTTTGTGTTTTGTACAATCTTTTTTTTTTTAACTATAGGTAGTTTTCTCCTTCTGTCAGATTTGTGACTAGCAAAAAATACCTCAATATTTGCTTACAAATTGTTGTAATGAAAACTTGCAGTCTACTTCAGTAAGATTCATGACTGCAATTGAATTGGGAGCATTTCTTTACACTGGGAGCAGGGAAATCATTTAAAGTAAAAATTTTCCATAAGTTATTTATGTGCTAAGTCCAAGGTGCAGAGCAATTACTATAAAATTTTTTGAAAGTGAGAAAGAAGTGCAAAATTCCCAAATATTCCTCCCCCCTTTTACATGTTGACTGAGTTCAATGTGGTTTTCTATAAAGCTTTATTTTGTGTTTGAATAGTGATTAGCTATTTTCCCTCTTTCTAACAGATGGAAGCCAAGCATTGTGAACATTTTTATTAAAACAGCAAATGAAGCCATGAAAGAAGTGTCACATTGCCAAGTATTCATCTTGCAAATTAAATTCTACAACTTAGCAGGTGGTTTAAGTTCCCTTTAGAAATTTAAAATCAGCTTACTTGAGTTCTCTGTGGTGTAACTGTGACACGGGTTCACTGTTATATTCCCTAACACAAAATCAGTTTGCATGTCTCCTAAAATTGACAGCTGGGAAAGGATTTGGGAAATCTCACTCAGAGCTGAGAGTGACCAAGAGGCTGCCATTACCTTTCCTACTGGCAACCACTATTTTGTCACCAGCATTACATTTCACTGACATGGGTGTGACCAACCTTTTAAAGCCTGGTTTTAACCTGAAAGTACTATTTTTGAGATCAACTCAAAGATTTTGCATGTAAAGATTCCGTGGCAATTTGTCAAAAATTGTTTCATTGGGTGGGCCTTACACCATCAAGTTGAAGCTATTGAATTCAACAGAGTATGAACAAATTCCATTGAATTCAACAAACATTTAATAAATAATTACCTTATAGAAAGTGCCATGCTAAGTGCTAAAGGAGACACAAAGTTTAGAAAAAGAACAGAAGCGGATAACTATAAGATACAGTTGTCATGGGCTGCTCAGTGGCCAGTACTTAAGCATGACTGGAGATGTGAATAAGAAATGATCATTCCATGTGGGTAGTTCAAGGAAGAACCATGAACTCCATTTAATGATTCTTTGAACAAGGTTTTTATAGAACAAGCAGACAAAGATTCAAGTACTCTTATCAATAAGCTTAGTTTGTCATATCCTGGGATACTACTGTCATTATCACATAGTCTTATCATTATAATAGTCTGTCTCATCCTGGAAATAGCTCAGATAAGCTCAGGCTTTGTAATTCTAGGCACCAAAAAGTCTTGGGAAAGTGAGTTAGCTTTTGTCAAATGCATTCACAAAACAGAGGATGCTTCTTGAGAGCAGGCTTCAAGGCTGGGGCTGGGGTGAGGTGGCCAAAGCCAAGGTCATCAAAGACATCTACATAGAAACAGACACTCAAGAATAAAATATTTTGGCTTTCAACATACAGTATCACATTCTAAACACTTTAGAGAGATGTAAAACAACATGCCCTGTGATATTCCAGCGAGAGGTTAGCAAGGATTAGAAAAGGTTTTGTGAGGGAAATGATCTTTGAGTTGAGCTTTTGCATGAGTAAAAATTCAACGGGTAAAAAGATCTAAAGAAGACATTCTGGGGAGTAATATAAGAAGAGGCATAGTTACAAGGAAAGCACAGACTGTCTTTTGCCTTTTTTTTCCATTGCCCCCCCCCCAACACCTGCCTGTGCTTAGCATTATACCTGGCACGTAGTAGGTATTTAATAAATGCTTATTGACTGAGTGACTTTAGGATAGAGTACAAACTCCATGGTCTGTCATTGAATATTCTCCTCACCTAAGGCAATTTCATATGAGTTATTGGCTATTATCCACTTCTTAATTCTATATTATATAATTGATTTTTTGAATCCAAGTTTAGAATTGACATTTATTCTCATTAAATTCAGTCTTATTAGATTTGACCCATTATTATAGCCTCTTGAGAGCTTTCTAGATTGTGAATCTGCCATCAGATAAGCTATTCTTCTCAGGGTTTTTTTTTCCCTCTCAAAAATAAACATATTTTCTGTACCTTAATGCAGGCCATTGGTAAAACTTTCAAAGCACCCATGGCCAAGAATAGGTCTTTAGGATATGCAGTTAGAACTTACAGTTGATAAATATTCTTTAACTAGTTCTGAATCTAATCATCTTTTTATCTAGCCCAAGTTTCTCCATCTTGTCAAAAAAATTTAATAAGATGTTTTGTAAAAATATTTTGCTGAAATCTAGGGATCTTGTATTTCCAGCATTCATCTGATCTACTAGTTTAGTAAACCTGCCAAGAAATGGAAATAAGGTTGGTCTGACATGATTTCTTTTTATTGAAGCCTTATTGGTTCTGATCAACATTTCCTTTCTTAAATTCTCGTGAACTATTTTCTTAAATTCTCATAAACTCTTGTTAATAATGTAATGCTAGAAATTTGCAAGGAATTGAAGTCAAACTCACTGATCTAATTTGCAAACTCTATTCCTTTTTGGTTTTTAGAAACTGGGATAAGATTTGCTTTCCTCAAATCTTGTACTCTTCTTGTTCTTCACAGCCTTTCTATGCTCATTTACAATCATATCATCTCTCACAATCATATCTTCCAATTCTTTCAATATCCTCGATGTAGTTTTCCTCGGCCTGTTGACTTGAAATCGTTAAGATCAAATCGATGCTATGGTACCTTCTCTTCATTTACTTTGGTTTTTCATACTGTTAACTATTTTGTTTTAGTCTTCATGGATCAATCCCCTTGGGAGAGAAACCAGAAGCAAGTGAGAAGTTCTGCCTTCTCTTCATTATTCATTATAATCACTATAAACAACAGTCTGTTCTCCATACTTTGATATTCCTTTTGTGCCTTACATACTTATCTTCATCCAACTCTAAGCTTTAGCTTTGTTCTACTGGTACTTTTATGTAGTTATTCTATTACCTGCTTTGGCTTTCATCTACTTTTAATGTACATATCTCTTTTTAACATCTAAGCTGGTTGATGAGTTCCCTGTGCATTCATATCCATTTCTTTAAATTCTTTCTCCCTAGAATCTTTTGTCTGCATCTTCAGAATTCCATTATTAACGACTTCCCATTTATCAAAGACTGCTTTCCCCTGTATAATTTTAGATAATGGGTTCCTCTCTATCTTTCCATTGAATGCTTAGAAATTCACTTTCCCAAAATCAAAGGTGCCTTTCAGTTTATTCCTACCTTTCTTTTTGTCTATCACAAATTCTGAGATGGGTCATCACATCAATTAATCAATCAACAAATATTTATTAAGCACATACTCTATGCTAGGTGCTAGGGATATAAGCATGAAGAATGAAACAATCCTTGATTGCAAAGAGCTTACGTTTGAAATGGTCAGATTGATTCTGTCTTTTAAAAAAACTGATCCTATTTACAGCTAGTTGATTTTGTCCTGTTACTTCCTACAAGTAGGCAGCATAGTGGATAGAATGCCAGGTCTGGAGTCAGGAATACCTGAGTTCAAATTCAGTCTCACTTAACACAAACTTAATAGCTATGTGACCCTGGGCAAGTCGCCTAACTTTGTCTCAGTTTTCTTATCTGTAAGATGAGCTTGAGAAGGAAATACAAACCATTCTAGTATCTTTGCCAAGAAAACCCCAAAAGGGGTCATGAAGAGTTGAACATGACTCAAACAACTGAACAACAGCTATTACTGCCTGTCATGGTTCTTTGTCCCTGAACTTAGTTCAGAAATTTAACTGGCCTGCAATGAGTTATGTTTGGAAATTCAATTCTCTCATCAATCACTGTTTTATTCTTGCCCCAAGGAAGTCTGTTGTCCTTGAGGGATGAGGGTAGCCACCAGAGTGCCTTCTAGGATCTTTATGTCACCAAGTTATCCTTCTAGGATGTCTTGTTTAGTCTAGTCCACTATCTCTAACTTTGTAGGTGGATTCAAACAACGAACGTTTCTTAGTCACAGGAGGGAAGGAGGGGTTATTGCCAGTTCTCATTAGAGATTTCCAACCAGTTATATCATCCTCAATTCCTCAGCTCTGTAACCAATCACACTGGCTTTGCCATTCATGATGTTAAGCTCTTTTAACTAATCATAACTTGTTTACTACTTACAAATGCCTGTATTTATCTGTATTTTCCAAAACTATAAAATAGATGTCCCCCTCATTCAGGGTCTTAGCTTTGCTGAGGAAGGAAGCTGAGATCCTATTTATTGATAAATTCATGCTTTACTAGTAAATGGATCTTGCTTGGAACTTTGTGCTTCAGCCTACCTTATTTTAACCATAATATATTCTAACAGGGAAAACAATAAGTACACATAAAAATGCATACATTTTAGATGTAAAGTTAATAAATAGAAATATGTACATGCATTATTCATATATTTTATATATTATAAATATGTACAAAGTAGCTAAACATACAGTAGTTGGGAGGGGTGTGTACTAGCATGGGAGGAAGCAATTGGGAAAGGCTTAATGCAGAAAATGGTGCTTGAGGTGTATCTTAAAGGATAAAGGTACTTTGGAAGGCAGAGTTAAGGAATTTCCATTTAATTGGGAAGACAATAGGGAACTTATAGGGTTCAATATGAGCAGAGCTATGCAATGGGAAAATTATACTAGGTGTGGTAGGAAGAAAGGAGAAGCCAGAGAGAAATTAGGGTCCTAAAGACCAGTTAGTCTATTAGAGTAGAATAAAAGAGAGGCAATGAGGCTCTGAACTACGGAGATATAACGCCAATGCAATACTCACAGCACTGATAGCAACTATGAATTTGCCAGCACAGTTCTGAATCACAAGATGTAACAGACTCTTCATATAAAAGACAGAAGCAAAAACATTTATTTAGACACCAGAAAGCCAAATCCATCATTTCAACAAAGAAGTTAATATACCATAAACAAGCAGGGAGCCATAGCATCCTTTTGCCTTCCCACAAACACTCACAAACCTAGCTGTCTGCTTGCCTGCATCCTCTCCTCCTGCTGTTCTAACTGCTCTGATTTCCAGCTTCCTCTGGGTTCTGTCCCACCTGTTCAACAAGTTCCTCCCATCACAGGCTTTATATGATTACATTCAGCCTATTAAGGGGCAGGGAAGATCTTCAGATTACCATTATCAGTAAAAAAAAGTAGGAGATGGATCTACAATATATTATGGAAATAGAATTGTCAAGGCTAAGCATCTGATTGGATGCAGGGGGACTAACCAATCAACAAGCATTTATTAAACATCTTTTACGTACCAGGCACTGGTACTAGAAACACAAAGACAATGCCCAAGTTCATACAGCCAGTAATTTGTCTGAGAAGCATTTAAATCCAGTTCTTCCTGAATCCAAATGTAGTATTCTAGCCACCAGGCCATGTAGCTACCAAGGTATATTTTCATAGGTAGAAGCACATTTGTAGCTTCCTTATGATCCAGATTGGGGCAGAGAGACTGGCCTTCTAGAAGGCTCTTACAAACAGTAATGGACAACAAAATCATCAATTGATTGAATTTTTTCCCTTCCAGTGGGTTGGGTAGGTTTTTGATTTTCAGTAGCCTTTAGGTCCCTAGTATACTTCTTTTGCCCATATTATTAGCTGCTACAGTAGAACCTTTTGAACTCCAAAAATGTGTGCTAAATTATCCAGGAATCATTGTTTCCTCCTTCTCTCCTATAGGGAAGGAAGCAAATTAATCAAAAAAAGATTTAATAGGCACTATTTGTTTTGCATGAACAAACAGTGATTGCTCTTTGTTTAAATGTGATAGTTAAAAACAAACTGTTCTGATGATAATTACAACATATTTATATTGGCATTTTAACTTTTAAGTTCTAGGAGTTCAGCAATTTAAATAATATTTAAATTAAATAACTGAATAATATTTACTGAGCCAAAGGTCAAGGACTACATCTTTTTAAGCTAGAAAAGACAATGAATCAACAGAGAAAATATTCTAATTAATTTAATAAAATCACAAACTCAAATTGGAAGAGCTACCAGAGGTCAAATACCCCTATCAGTGTCTGCATAGAAATGTCTTATACAATACATTTCTCCAGCTTCTCCTTTAAGATCTTTTGACATAGCTCACTATGTCACTCACTCATTTTTCTTTATATTGAACCTAGAGGTACCTTTCTTCCACCTTTCAACTACTCTTCCTGGTTCTAGTTTACCTTCTAGAGTCAGACAAAGGAAGTCCTTTCCCATATGACAGCCCTTCCAGTACTCTAAGATATTTATGAAGTCTACTCCTGGTGTTTTTTTCTCTTGCATAAATATCTCACATTACATCAAATGATTCTCATGCAGCATAATCTCCAGTCTCTTCCCCATGGTGGTTGTCCTTCCTTTGCCCTGCTTCAGTTTGCCAATAATTGTGAATCAGGGATAACTTACATTAACCTTATTCCTTATGGAGATTGTGTGAGAGATCAGTTTCACCAGACTAAAATTATTCTCAGCACCAGATATCAGATAAAAGAATGGTCTTGACAGAGTGGATAGTATAGTACAAACCAACTTAGTTACAGGCACAGAATCACAGGGACCTCAAAGACCATCTAGCTCAACTTCTACCTGAGCAACATAAGTTCACCTTGCCTCTGCTTGGAGACTTAAAATGGGGGTGGGGGGGACTCACTACCTTTTTGCTTCTTTGTTTGGGCTAGGTCTCTCTGTCTCACTTAGACTAGAAGTGGGCCTAAACCCATACCTCATCATCATAGGAATTCTGAGCTGTTCTTTTTTTTTTTTTTAACAAGGATTGGTTTGCCCCTCCTTAGTCATCTTGGCAGCCTCTGTTCTTGGGGAATAAGCAAAATTGGCTAAAGCCCAACTGCAGCTGCCAAACTCAGTCCACCAGCCTCAGCCTCCCCAGTAGTAGGGAGTAAAGATTTATGTCCTGAGTCTAGGCAACCCACTCCCTTCTGAGATTAAAAAAAACTGAACCTGTTACAATTTAGTTTGGCTTTAGTTGTCCTGTTCTCCAAGGGGGTGTGCTGGCAAATATTTAACAACTGACTCTCCAAAAGAAAAAGTGTGCTATAGGACATGCTTTTAAATTTCATTTGCATTATTAATGGTTTCTCCATCACTTTGTTAAGTCTAGACAAGCAACAAAGCAATAAATAAAGCCCTAATTTGTAGGAATTCCAAGGTATAAATGTTTACATTATGAACAATTCAATCAAGCAATGATTTTGTTGTCAAGAGGGCCTGGTACATCCCAAACCTACATCTACTTCTCTGCAACCTCCACACATCACTTTTAGTGAAGCAGAACAATTATCTTCCCTCTTCCGTATGAAACACCTTCTAATACTTCTTGTAGCTATCCCATCCCCTCTAAGTCTTCTCTTCTCCAGACAATATTCCCATTTCCTTTAACTAGTCATTCTGCAGTTCTCTCTCATATTCTCTCATTCTCTTCTGCGTATGCTAAATTTGTCTATGTCTTTTCTGAAATGTAGGACCCAGAACTGAAAATGATACCCTAGATGTGGCCTGATCAGGGTGGGGCATAATAGACTATCACTTCCTCCCTTTTGGACACTATGTCTCTCTTAATGAAGCCTAAAATAACGTCCAATTGTTTGGCTTCCATACCACACAGCTAACAAGTTATATTGAACTTGTAGTCCAATAAAGCCTCCCAGATACTTTTTCATCAGAACTGTTATCCAGTTATGCTTTTTCTCATCTGATGTTTGTGAAAGTGACTTCTGAATTTCAGTTTAACCCCAGTAAATTTCAATTTATTTGATTTAGCCCATCCATCTGGCCTGTTGAGAACTTTTGCATTTGTATTCAGAATATTTATGTACCTTGTTAGCTGTCTTTCTGCGTTGTTCTATCCATAACCACCACAACATTCCAGCTGTGAGGAGAATGTATCACAAAATAATGGAAAAAGCTCTGGACTGTGAATTAGAACATGATGATCTACCACTTCGTAGCTGGGTCACCTTATTCAAGTCACTTAACCTCTCTTAAATTTTGATTTCTTCATTTTTAAAATGGGTGTAATTATACTTGACTCTCTAATAGAAGAGATAAAATAAAATGATGTATACAAGGCATTGTGTAACCTAAAGTTCTATATCAATGTGTCATTAATTCTAGAAGAGTAGAGAAATGATCACAGGAGCCTGATCAGCTTCTTGTGTTTGGGAGAGGTGAATTTTTGTTTGGTACATTGATGGCATCTCCCTTTGGAAGATATAGACATACATGCTGGCGTTTCTATTGAACAGGTTAAGAAAACCCTAAGCTTAAAGATCCCGTTGACCTAGTTATACCTCATTGAACAGACATGTCTTAGCTGGGATATCCAGGAATAATTTGATTGACTCAGGCTAGGTAGGATAATTTGATTGACTAGGTAGGAGAGAGCCCTTTATATCAAACTTATAAGCAGGTTACAATGTCAGTCACCTATGTCAGACGATCAGAATGGGGGAGGGTGAGAAAGAAACAGAGGGAATGAAGAGAGGGGGGAGAAAGAGAGAGACAGACAGACAGAGAGACAGATATGGAGAGAGAGAAAGAGAGGGAGGGAGAGAAAGGGAGGGAGAGAGAGAGAGAGAGAGAGAGAGAGAGAGAGAGAGAGAGAGAGAGAGAGAGAGAGAGAGAGAGAGAAACTGTAGCAGAGCTAATAACAGAATTAGGTCCCTATGAAGAATGGAAGGAGACAAAGGTTGTGTTATGTGTACAAACTCCCCATCAGAAACAGTTAATGTTAGATATACACAGACAAAAGAAGAGGCAAGCTACAGATGCATGTGTTCTCATTTACATGTTTCAGAGAAGAACCTGTGAGAGGCTGTAGTATGGACTCTCAAGCACATAGCCCCTGGCGACAATAGAGCCCAATGACCCAATTTCTTGGGAAGGGAAGGAGATACAACACAAGCTTCCTAGAGAAGAGAAGGGGAACTCCTAGACAGTGCTAGGACTGAGGAACTTTTCCTTTACCGTATGCTAAGACTGATTTTTGGATGCTGCAGGACCAATGTGAAGGATGCTTCTCCAGCATCCCCAGGTTCATTTTCTTCCAGAGGAAATTAAAATCCTCAGGGTAGTACTATCAGTTGAAGGACTGTCCAAGTCTCTGAGTGATAAAAATGGGACTCACAAGAAAAAAGAGGGAAATTCTATCAACTGTTTATGGCCCACTAGATCCACTGTATTATTTTTTATCTTCTATGTATGGTGAGATAAAGGCTGTCCTGATACACAAAGTTATTTCTAATGCTTATGTGGGAGATGGGACCTTTTACCCCATATTTGTGGTGACCTATTGCATGAACCATTTTCTAATGTTCCAAGAAGAGATTCTGGGTAGACATAAAATGACTAAAGAGAGTTTGGAGAAGAAGTCCCCAAACTGAAACCAGTCCATGTGAAAACTCAGCTCTTAGGGAAGAAGACCACAGGTTACAATACTGCTTTTGGCTACATCATCTTTGAATCAGACCAACGTGAATTATAATGTCAGAGATTTTCCAAGGACTGCACTGTTGATTTTTGCTACCTTGAGTAATTTTAATCCTGAATGTGATGACCACATCACTAGAAGTGTCCACTTCCACAGATAACACTACCACTTCCCGTATGTATAAATGAGAAGACTGGTCTGCACTGTAGAACAAGAATGACCCATCACACAGAAAGATGGGGTAATTCTGAGTCCCTTTGTTTCCAAGACGGTAGATACTTGGGCCATTTAAGCAAAGAAAACTGCTTTCTTTGAAGTTTTGTCTTGATCACCTTTAATTTCTAGTTGTTGGGCTGCTTAACCCTAATCTTGTGTTCATCTCTTCTTTCTCCATATAAATTGATTACTTAATTATTAATAATATTTTATTAATTATTAATGATATTAATTGCACTTAATTTTACCTATAGCTAAATTCCTTTGCTTCTGATTCCTCAGATGGGGTTGATAACCTGGTATTATCAACAACATCAGCATGAATTTATTAAGTATGTCAGGCCAATATGCATCTGATTTAGCACTATACTTCTTATATCCAAACCCCGGACATTTGTTATTCTTCTATCACCTGTTATACAGCACTGTCACAGAGAAGGCTCAGCCTGTGCCTAATAGGTATTGGAGGTCTATTCTATTGACTTTTGTCAAAATCTCAAGCCCTGCCTCTTTTTTTCCCATCACAAATTTGAGGTTCTTTGAAGGACAACTGTTTCTCAATTAGTTAATCAATCAATTATGTGTTTGGCACAGGAGATACAAGCATAAAGAATGAAACAATCTCTATTCTCAGTGAACTTGTATTCTGTCAGGGAATCAACAAGAATTTGTGTAAATATATACAGAATAAATAAAAGGTAGTTACAGAAGTAGGGCAGGAATAATTGGGGGAGCAGGAAGGTTTCAGGTGGAAGGTGGTGCCTGAGGTGTATCTGGGGCATTTAGATGGAGAGAGAGTCTTAATCTAGTACTGTGTGTAAGAAACGGAGAAGACGGGTTTGGCTAGATCATAGATTTTTAGAATCTGGGAAGATAGGACAAGGTCACAAATGAGACTCATTCCTGGGTGGGGCCAGGTGGAACAGGTCATTAATAGCCTATTTGTGTACTTTGTGCCTGACTCTTTGAAAACTGGGTCATGAATAACAACATAGCTATTTTTAAAAATTCTTCCATTTCAAATCCACCTACCTGCTCTTAGTAAGAGATTTCAGTAGAAAGGTTATGAATTGGAAGCAATTACCAACTTGGAATTAGAAATATAGGAGATAAAGTGTGCTTGTGTATATAATTATTTTTACATTAGCAGTCTGACAGAATTTATTATAGAAATTTAGTGCAGGAAGAGAATTTAAAAGATCATCTATCCAACCCCCTCCTTTTGATGAAGATGAAGAGCTGAGGCCCCAGGAGGTAAATTCACTTATTTAGTTCCCATAGCTCCTTAGTGACACAGCTGGGGCTCCAATTCAGATCTCCTACCTCCCAGTCCACTAGTCATTCCATTGTGCTACAGCTGCCCCTGGGCTTCAAAAGCCAATACATTTAATTTCAAAGGACTATGTTTGTCTCAGTTTTGGATGGAGCAATTTCCTAAGAAAAATAGCAATATCAATAAATCCAACCACACCATTGGCATTTGTGTAAATATTTCCCCATTTGGAGCTATTTTGCATATTTAATATTCAATACACCTAATTTCTAATCCCTACAATTATTCAGTACTGATAGAAGGATGAGATAGAGACTTTCAATATTTGCATCTTTCAAACCTATGAGAGTCTAAAATATTAAGTTTTCAGTGAGGTTTTAATATTAAAAACATGACTGGAATCTACAGAAGACATTAATTTGAAATATATATACATATATATATATACATACATATTCATCCTCATAGTTAGAGAAGTGAAATACTTAATCCATTACTCCTAAGTTGATTTTTTCAATTTTCCATAAGTTTTAGACAGCTGATTCAATTTAGTTAGAAAAAGATTTTACCACACCTACTGTACAAAAATTCATATAATTTATTCTCAACCGGATTAATCTGAATAATGTGTGACAATCTATTTAAAATTAAAAGGTACATTTCTCTACCTCCAATAGATATTTTAACACACTTTACTTAACAATTTTATCACTTTGCTAATAGAAAAATGAGCATTAAGTAGAGGAAAAATCAAAATAGTCATCATGGATACTAATAAAAATACAATTTAATGTAATTAGCCCCTACTGAAAGGGGAAGGACTGGCTCTGATGGATGACCAAGTTGGCAGCACAGATTTATTTCAGCAAATTCTCTTTAAATATGAAGGGATTGCTTAGTTTGTCCTGAATCTCAGAGCTGTCTGAGAAAACAAGAATGCCTCAGCCCTCCATAAACACTAAACATTTAGGTAAGTGAGAATTACAGTTGATATTCATAATATCTATCTGCTGTGTTGTGCGACTGTGTTTGCCAACACTGGACTCATGAAGGTAGCACTCCATCCTGCCTGAATGAATCACCATAGTAAAACAAACAAACAAACAAACAAACAAACAAAACCCAACAAATAACCCTCAATACCTGTAGCATCTTAGCTTTCTTTAACCACAGAGCATCTAGATAGAAGGCTACTTGCAACTAGGACCCTATCCAGAGCTTCAGAAAACAGAGCTCGGCAGGAGCCAACTGTAGATTACCCATTGAGGATATCTCCTGGGTATGTTTCATTTCCCATCATTTTGGGACTACATAAAAAAATGGGAATCAAGTGTAATTTTAGTAAGTTCCCTCCCTATAGAGTCAATTACTTTACTGACCCAGAAGCCTAAGCCATTTTCCCTGCTCATGCAACCTATGTTTCTTTGGTGTTTGGAGAGAAAACACTAACATTGCACATATTGATTCCAGGACACTGTTGGGTTGAAGCACCAATCAGCTGATATTTCATTTTATCCTACAATAAACTTTCACCTCTTCCCCCTCTAATCCCTGATTCAGTCACTCTCTGCCAGTGCAAAACATGCCTTTCCAGGCCACTAGGGGGCACAATGCATGGAATATGGGACCTGGACTCAGAAAGAGTTGAGTTCAAATCCAGCCCCAGACACTTAAATTCTGTGTAACCCTGGTTGTTGTGAGAATAAAACAAAATAAAATAAATCTTTGAAGTTCCTTACAAACCTTAAAGTGCTATATAAATGCTAGTCGTTTATACAATGGTCCCTATCCTCTTCTGACTTTATCTTCTATTGAGTCCTCTGGAATCCTTGTTCTGAAATGAACAGTCCCACATACCTCTTCATTCCCATTTGACACCCTTTGTCCTAGATATCCCTCTGTCTCTGACTCCATTTCTGTCTCTTTCTGTTTCTGTCTTTCTGTCTGCAACTGTCTGTCTTTCTGTCTGCAACTGTCTGTCTTTCTGTCTACTTCCTTACACTTCTAGAAATCTGGCTCTTTTCAGAAGACATTCTATTCTTGCATGCCTTCTGTAGTACTTGGTGTTTCTATTCTCATTGGGCAGGGGGAGGAGTAGGAGTGCTTACTCTTTGTTTCTCATGACCACTGCCAGACCTCCCTTCTGCCATCATCACTCAGCAAACTTTTCCCCCACAAGGTTCCTTCTATCTATCTATATTGTCCTGCCCATATCCCTTTTGTATTTATTTTCAGCCTCCAAGTCACTCTTCTTCCTTTCCCAAGGATCTTAGTATCAGACTCATAGTTTTGCTCTCCATCCCAACCTCTGTCCTCATTCAATATACAAAACCTATACTCTAATACCTTGGCTTCCCATTTCATCAACCGTCTAAACTCTCATGACTCATATCTTTATTCTACCCTAACCCCATCCTTAACCAAGGAGGATTATCACCTAGATGTCACCATCACCCATAACTATGCTTTTTCCAAGACCTTGAAGTCTAAATTTCTTTTCTCTCTTTGTAACCTCCTATCCTTCCATCTCCCCCTTTTCCTGACTCCTCCTAAATCTATTCATTATACTCACTGGAATTTCCCATCCTTCTATACTACCCCTTTCTTATAGTCTAAAAGTAATCTTTTCTCTGGCTATCATTTCATCTCCCCAGTCCTGACCTTATAATTGAATGAATCAATTATATGCTATCCTCTACATTCAATTCATTTTCTTCTTTGTTTTTATTGTCACCTGCGTCTTCCCAAATCCCCAACTCCGGGTAATCGCCATGATCAGCCTTCACTACTCCTGCAAACTTGCTATTGAATGCCACTGTAATGTCACACACACACACACACACACACACACACACACACACACACACACACACACACACACCAGAAGAGATCTACTGAAAATTTAAGTAATTTAATCCCAATTACTCCCTTGATACTGCATGGTATTCTTTTATTCTTCCTGATTTAATTCTGTTACAATCATTCCCCTTTCATTTCTATTTTCAGAGTCACCACACTATCTCCTCTTCCCCCCCTCTCAGTGGAGGGCATTGCCTGATACTTATTGAAAAAAATTAAGGTTAATGTCAAAGATCTGAGAAGGAAGCACACTACTCACTTCTTAAGACAGTGGTAGTAGACTCAAGGGGAAAAGTTAGATATACATTTTTAGACATGACAAATATATGTATTTGTTTTGCTTGACTATGTTTGTTTCAAGGATCATGTTTTCTTTGGGGAGAGGGAGATTAAGAGTAAGGAAGCTAGCTTAAAAAGAGAAGAAAAGGAAAAAATAAGGCCATTTAAACATTTTTAAATGCACACAAAACTAAAAAGTTCAGAGAATCAGGATAGTAACATGTTAAATATATATATGTATATACATACATGTACATATACATATGTATGGTTTGAAAAGGCCAGCTCTATATAATAAAGCTTTACACTTGCATATAACCTTTTTTCCATTCCACTTTACATATGAAAATGTTCTCTCTCTTTTAGATATTAACTAAATTCAGAATTTAAAAAGTTAACCAAAAAATCAAGGACATCTCCTCTGAGCTGCTTCTTTTTTCTCAAAACCCCTCCACATTATTAACCATTTTCCCTTCCTTTGTTCCAGATAAAGAGATAGATACTATCCCTATCAAAATGAATCTTCTGTCTGTGTTTTGGATTCCATTCATGTATTCCTTTATTTTAAAAAGGCACTTATTACTCACCTACTAAGTGCCAAACACTATGGTAGCACTTAAGATATAAATACAAAAACAGAACAGTCCTTGTCCTTGTCCTTAAGAAATACACATACATACACACAGGTATAGAATCAACACAAATATGCACAAGCAAATGCAATATACAAAGTATATGGGAGTCTTGGGTATATAAAGTCTTGGGTTGTAGAAACTAGTAACTGGGAGAACTAGGATAGGTCTGTCCTTTCTCCTCTGAGATTTTTCTTCCTTAATCACTCCCTCTTTCTCATTGTCAAATATCTACTTATGTACTGGCCCCTTTTTTGCTGCCCCAAAGCATTCCCAGATCTTTCCTGTCATTAAAAAAGAACCTTGATTATATTTTGCCATTTATTCATACTATACTTTCTTTTCTCTTTCACAGTCAAAGTCCTCATCTCCCATTCAATTCTTCCATGACAATTATCCACCTTGGTTTTCCTTTCTTGTTTATCGGCTTATCATTTATTTCCTTCCACTGTGTGGAGGCTCTGTCCTTAGTCCTTTTGGCTTCATTTATTACACCATCATTCTTAATGGTTTCATCATTCCCTCATTTCAATGATCAGTTCTAAGTAGATGACTATATCCCAAACCTATAGATCCAGCCCTACTTATACTCCAAGGATTTAAAAGACAAAAAGGTCTTATATATCAATATATATATGGCAGGACTTTTTGTGATTGTCTAAAACCAGAAAGTAAAATGAATTTCTATTGATTGGGGATGGCTAAGCAAATTGTGATATATGAATGTAATGGAATATTATTGTAGAATAAGAAAACTTGAACAAATGCAGAATCAATCAATGAATTAATGAAAGAGCATTTATTAAACTGCTACTCTTCACTAAGTCCTAGAAATACAAGTAGAAAAAGCCAACCAGTTCTTGCTCTCAAGGAGCTCCCATTTTAATTGGGGTGGGGGACATATAAAAGAAAGTTTAGCTGCAGGGTAGATGGAAAAGCCTGGAAGTCCTAAGGATATAGTAGAAGGGAGATAGCAATGTCCAGGGGTCCTCTGGTTACATCAGAAGGTCAGATGATCATGTTGGAGGTCTGAAGTCCACAGATGCAGAGCAGATGATAAGGACTGGAGGACTTACGATACAGTGACAGGGCAGAATGTAAGGTCTGATAGTCTTCTATCTCACTGGAGGGAATAAAGTTGGCAAATCCCCTCTCATCTAAGCCCTGTGATCAGTCAAGTATCCTGGATGGATTCTTGGGGGTCCCAGGAAGGGCAAGAGGAATGACAGAGGACAACTAGGGAAGGCACTTGGCATATATTACATTGGCACTACAGCATGTAAGCAGAAAAATAGCATTCACAACCAATAAAATAATGTACATTTTTAAAAATCACACAAAAAAAGCTAACCTAAAAGTAATTTTAATGACCAGTCACGGCCCCAAGAAGAGATAAGGAAGCACCATTCTCTTTTCAGTAGGAAAATGCAGACCTACAGGTGTAAAATCTTGAATGCACTCAGATGTGGTCATCTTTGTCGTCTATTTCTAACTCAGTGGTTCTCAACCTGTGGGTCGTGACCCTTTTGGGGTTGAATGACCCTTTCACAGGGGTTGCCTAAGACCATCAGAAAACATGTATTTCCTATGGTCTTAGGAACCTCCTCTATCCATCTCCAGGCAGGTCTGCCCATATGCAGACACACCCACACATAACTATTAAAGGGTTGCGGCATTAGGAAGGTTGAGAACCACTGGTCTTTTTATGGTGTTGGGGTATATTACAGAATGACTATCTGGTAAGAAAAGTTATTGATATCAGACAAGGGATTAAATGGTGACACCATATTCACCAGTGGTGATATTTCATGCATTGCATAAAGTCCAAAAAAAAAAAAGATTTCACCTTGATTGAAATGTTCCTATTCATAGATGACCTTACATTGATTGAGGAAACTGAGACTCTGATGGTATAAGTAAATTGCCCATCACTACATAGTTAGTGTCTGAGATGGGATTTGAACTCAGGTTTCCCAACCCCAATCAAGTGCTCTATCCACTACATTGTACCATCTATACTGGAAAAACAAAGTGAATGGAAAACACAAATTATCTAGATGAAATCCCATAGAAGTAGTCTAGTAATGTGTACATATTGAGTAGATACTGTAGATAGATAATGAGCTGTGTCTTGAACTGAATAGCAGAAGGAAATCTGAATTGCACTTATAGGCTGATACAGAGACTGGATTACTTTTGGAAAATTACATGCTGTTTACAAACTGTTCTCTGGTGCAAAATTCATCTCTTTGACACATAATCTTTTTAGTAATGTTACGTGACTTCCAATCTTAGAACTAGACAATCATAGAAAGGCAACTGGAGCATACATGGTAGGTCCAGTCAAGTTGCAATGTGCTCTAATCCATGATGAATATGAAGTGTCATGAAAGATATTATTGATCATAAGAGTGAATAGACTGGTTATATACTGAAAATGAGACAGCAGCTGGATAGTCTGAGTGGCACATTGGGAAAGGCCTCCAGTGTATTGGCTAATATTCTGGAGAGGATTTCTATGGGAAAAATATTGAAAGAATACAGATGAATGAATGAAAAAGCATTTACTATGCACATAGCATTATGTTAACCATTGGGGATACAAAAAGAAAAGGTGATAAAATAAAATAAAATAAAATCTTTGCTCTCTAGAAACTCACATTCTTAGGGGGAGACAGATGTAAATATAATATTTCAGCTGCAAGTTAGATGTTCCTTAGGGTGCAAAGCTAATGTAATTCCCACTGATGAAATATCCTTTAATGATATTGAACTATTTGATAATGCCAAGGACTTTGGTAGCAAGAACTTTCTCTTCTGGGTCTTTAGTAGCTGTGACCTAGAGGGCTTATAATTCACATTTGCACAGAATACCCACGATGATGAAATTGTTGATCCACCAAAGTACACGTGAAGGAATTTTGAGGTATAAACTACTTACAGAATGGATGTTTCACATACCAAGGCTGTCATTATTCACCCCAACTTGACTCAGCTCATTACTCAAGACTCTTATAGGCAATTTTCTTTATATTTCATTCCCAAGGTCTGCTGGCACGCTTCTGTACTCCTGATCTTTGGGAAGCACCATCTTTCCTTGATCCTTCCTAGAACTAAATCAACTCTTAGTTCTTGTTGTTTACTTGTTTCAGTTATGTCCAACTCTCTGTGACCCCATTTGGGGTTTTCTTGGTAAAAATACTGGAGCAGCTTACCATATCTTTCTCCAACCCATTTTTACAGATGAGGAACAGAGGCAAACAGGGTTAAGTGATTTGCCCAGGGACACACTACTAGTAAGTGTCTGAGGTTAAATTTGAACTCAGCAAGAGCAGTCTTTTTAACTGTAGGCCTGGCACTCATATGCCACCCATATCATAAATCAAAATTGTCTCTGCTGCCTTGGTCACTGAGAAAGCAAGGACCTTTTAGTCATCTGCCCAGGTCTATTCTTCTCTTCTAATATAAAATAATTCTTTCCATAACCAACCTGACTTTGAGGCTTCCATGAAATTGCTCCAATCAAAGATACTTCCCACACATTTATTTCTTAGGTATATAATCCCACTCAGTTAACTCTAGTAAACTTGCTTCTGCTTTTTGTTTCTAATAGAGCTAAGCATTTAAAAAAAAATCTTTGGTTCCAAAGCTTTTCTAATCAGCTATTCGCTCTTATACCTCTGCAGTCAATTAAAAACGGCAGTTTTCATTGCCTCTATGACAGCTTTTCCTTGCTTTTCACAATTTTGCTGTTTCTTTTCCTCTCCTCTAAAATTCCATAAATTGTTTCATCTTAATTGTGGAATGGTTCCCATAACTTAACCTCTCATTCAGTCTTTCTGGGGTTATTACTCCCTCTCAGGCAGTCACAACTTCAAGATATATATCTCCTGGATTGACAGTCTTTTTAGCAGAAGCTAGTATATTTAAATCCCACATTCATATTTTATATCTTTCCTCTAATCAGTCCTGTTACAATTAAATCTGAATATACTTTGGGGGAAGTGGACTTTGCCACACACTTGTTTATTTTGTAGAGGGAATAGAAGATTGTTCTCTCCCATGTAGGTGGGAAAGGGTGTAAGAGTATTGGGAAGGGAGAAAGCAGAGGTGGTAGTGGGCAAACATGTTTTTAAAGTTGCTTATGTGACTGTGCTGAGGTAATCTGGTACACAGTGTAGTTTTAGTGGGGAAAAAATGCTAGATGTGGAGTCAGATGACTGGAGTTCCAAAACTGGTTCTGCCATTAGATACTTGGATGACTGTAAGCATGAGCAAGGTGGGGTTTTTGTTGTTGTTTTCTTATTATTGTTGGAGTTCAGTTTTCAGGTTTAGGCTAAATTGTAAACATCTGAAGGATTAATCCCCTTTGAACTTTGATAATTCACAGCTCTGCTGAATCAAGTACATTTCAGGCTTTCTAGCTCTGAGCTAATCAGGGGCCAAGTCTTTGTTGTATATTCTGGGAGGCTGGTGTTTTACTTTGGGGGTTTGCTCATAAGAAGGATCTTTTGATTTCCTGGTCAAGATTCTGAATAGCTATATGTTCAGAGCACTGCCCCCTTCTGTCACCGTCACCCCCTTCCACTCCCCTACCCCTCCACTGCTTAGATGTCTGTGCTTCCTCTATTTAATGATGTGTGTAAAGCATATAGTAATATTTCTTTGTTCAAATAGCTGGAACCCTGTCTGTTGGTCTTTGTGTTAATTTCTCTGCTTGTATTTTCTATACTCACTTCTTTATCTGTAATTAAAGTAGGATCGTTAAGCCCTTTATAAAGCTGATCAAAAGAACCTGCGCTAGTTGGCCATCTTAGGTGTGCTAGGGTACTTGTTAATACAATGACCTTGGACAAATTGCTAGCTGAATCTAGGGCCTCAGTTTCCTCATCTTTAAAATGAAGAGTTTAGGTGAGATGACTTCTAAAATTTTTTATAATTCTAAATCTGACTTAGAATTTCATCCTGTGAAGGATGCAGTTGAGCAATTCAACTAAACTCTTTGTATGAATGTGTTTGTTCTATTTGGTAGTTGAGACACAGTAAGATCAAGCTTATCTATGTAAGATCTTAAGATCCAAGTACCAATTTTGGTTTTGCAAAACCTTCTGATTTTATCTGTGAATCTGATCTCAATAAAGGATTGCAGCATGTTAGATTCCTTTTATGCTATCAGTATAATTGAAACACCTCCCTCCAAAAGGATTATTTTGAACTCACTGAACTTCTTTATTTTTTTAAAAATGGCAATGAAAGCCCAAAGGACATTCAATATGAAAGCAAATTATTATAGCATTAAAGGATCTAAGTTAAACCCACGAAAACAAGAAAATTCAAAGCAAGGTTTTAAGACGATTCCTTCAGTTTCATGCTTCTCTGCATGTACATGACCATTGCCTAAAAAAATAGAGGTGGGAAAATAAGGCAATTAAATTATACAGCTGACGTCATCTCTTAAGCACCTTTAGATCAGCAAAGGAGCTCCAAGTTTAAGTTAATAAAGATTAGGAGGAAACATGGTCTAAGGTAAAAAGGGCAACAAATGCTATGAGGATTATTTTCATTCATTCACTCATTCATTCATTGCATGGGATAGCAATGAAACCTGTCAAGCAGAGATAATTCTGTGACTTCTTTCCCTCCCAAGATTTTCTCTAGAACTTCAGTTATTAGCATTATCTTTGGCTCTTTTTTCCTCCTCTTTCACCATATTCATGGATGTCAACATCTCCTGACACTTTAACAACAAATTTAATAATCACTTATTAAGTGCCTATTACAGGCAAGGCATATTGGGAGGTTCTGGGGATACAGGCAAAAAATGATTGACCAATTGGCCTGGTCTTTATCAATAAATCAATAAACATTTATTAAGTGCCTGCCATGTACCAGGCACTGTGGGAAGTATGGGGATACAAAAAGAGATAAGAGGATCCCTGCCCTGAAAGAACTTCCAATTTTATGAGCATATGTAGTGTGCTTGGCCTGATGCCATCCGCCACATAGACTTTAGAACATGACAAGTATACAAGTATTCCATGACTGTTTCTTGTCTGCTTACTATATAACAAAAGTTTCTTTCTTTTTTTTTGGCCTTTTTTTTTAGGGCAATTGGGGTTAAGTTGTTATGGGCAAAAGATTTAGCGAGTTTTTAACAAAGTGACCACAGAGTCCAATCAAAAGTTTAAGGAGCTTTTAACAGAAATTTGATTAACAGCTGGGCTGTCTCATAAACCAATCAGAGAGAGAAACAGAGAGCAGCGGCCTAATCCAGAAGCACAGACCCTTTTATACCACATAGTTCCATTGTTTGGAGGTACAAGTTGCTGAGGCAAGGGAGTTTGTGATTACAGGGCATAATGACAGAACATGAAGAAGAATGAACGATAGGAACATCTTTAGGTAGGGGATTGTAGGGTAAGCAGAGAGGGGTATGGGGCATGATGACCTGGGCACGTAGGAGAAGAAAAATGAAGACCTAGATTAGTTCCCACACCCTAGGCTGGCCCATAGGCAGGTTCATTGTCTTCTAACTTGCTGATTTCTAATTTCATTAAGTATCACTTAACTATTTCCTGGCTACTTCATTCTTAAGTCCATGAAGTTTCTACTTAACTAGTTTCTGGCCACTTCAGTCCTTCCTTTGTTTTAGGAAAGAATCCAGTCATGGATTCCTGGCCACTTATGGTTGTTCAATGTGTAGCAGGACTATGGGTATGACAGACTGGACCCGCTTCTGCACATAGTCTAAGAGGGAGGGGCTGGCTAGTGATGTTCATTTTGGGTGATCAATCAAACAGAAATTCAAAACAATTAATCCCTGATCTCTGGGCAGCTTCTCTTTCTTTACATGCTGCCATACCAGAAAGGGACAATTTTTGAGTGGTTTGCATAGAAACAACAGGCTTCTCTCAGGGCCATACAAAGATCTCCTTGCTTAAGGAATAAGAGATCCAGCCCTCACCAATTTTGCAGCACAACCTCAGCCAAGGAATCTAGGGAGATTCCCAGAAATGAAATTCGTTTTTCCAATTCTCTTACATCTTGATCTGCCTGTATATTTAAGTTAGCATACTGAGAGCTTCCTGTGACTAGGGCTGTCATGCCCACAGCAGTGGACCCAACAATGCCCAGTCCTACCAGGAGGGGAACAGGGGAATGTGGATAGGGGCTCACCTTGCTTGGGTAGACAAACCAAATTGCTCCCAACCCCCTTCCCTGGAATAAAAGAAAACCTAGGGTAGGACATAAACCAGAATACACATTTCAGGAGAGGTGGAATCTACTAAGACATGGATGGAAATGCAGGCGGTCAGGCCAGTGGTACATGCCATCCAGGAATTTTCAGGGGCTTGGAGGACACGGTTAGATAACCTCAGGTCCTCATTAATTTCAATGATAGCAGCATACAGGTTAGCATGGGGTGAAAGTACACAAACTGCTTGTCCCTGAATGTCCCCCAATGGTATTTTTGTTGGGGGACGCCAATTACAGGTACTGAAGTTACAACAGTGTTACAAACAAAATTACAAATGCAGTTACAAACTAGATTACAAATACAGACTGAACTTAGAACAGTGTTACAGAGTCACAAATGCACCCCAACACCTGGGGACCTGATCCAGTTTGGGTCCCCTCTCTTATCTGTCTGTTGGGGATAGGACAGTGGCTCAGTGTTAGATTTTGGAGGTGCAAGGAGGTTTTGCTTGAATGGTATGGTTCCTCCCTTTCCACACTCCCCAAAGCTATCTTGGTGATGACGCGAAAAACACCCAATAGGCTTGTAGGTGTTACAAATGCAGTTAGGCCTCTGGGTAGCATCTGTTGCCAGATTTTTCCTCCCACCCCCCCTCACCTTGGAGCTGGCTAGGATATGTCACGTCCCCAAGGGAGGCCATTTGGAGATGTTCAGAGAAAATTGGGACCCTGGGAAGGCTTTAGCTTATCTACCAATTCAAAATCAGGCCTGGGTCTGAGGCCTCTTATTAAATGGGAACCTATGCCCTTTTTCAAAGGCACCCCAGCTCCCCATAATTCCCCCCTTCAACAGACAGGACCCAAAATCATTTGGGGACAAGGGATGAAACTTTCGGTTCCAGACTGCTTAATGCTGAGAAAGGCTGTTGAGCTGGCCCTGCTCACAAGGGTCCATCATTCAAGAGGTGGGGGGGGGAGGCCACGGTCACATGGCTAGTTTGTGTGTTAAGTGTTTGAAGCCGCATTTGAACTCAGGTCCTCCTGACTCCAGGGCCGGTGCTCTGTTCACTGTGCCACCTAGCTGCCCCCAATAACAAAAGTTTCTTGATTGACTTCAGAATCAGAAAAGAACATGCCTACAAAAGATCCAACCAGTTTAGCCTTGTTCTTTTTCAAATCAGTGCTATAAACTTTCAAGTGAGGAAAGAACCAGTGGCCTCCTTTCCCACCTGAGCTAACATGAAACTATGAGCCATGAACACAACATGAGGCCCTGTTTGTGCCTGTCTCTGCTGCATTCCTCTTTGCCTTAAATAAACATAGTATCAGAGACAAGATGTACCAGCCTGTTGTGGCTGTATGAAGTTCTTTTTTTTTAATATAATAAATTTTATTTGTTTTCTTGTTTACATCGTTCATTTTCATGAGATTTTTGAGTTACAAATTTTCTCCCTGTCTTTCCCCTACCCCATCCCCAAAACAGCAATCCCACTGTGGAGCCCCTCCCTTGGTCTGCTCTCTAACTTTCTGTTAGGGCAGGGAGGGTCTCCCTACCACAGCCCCTGTATATCTTGATTCCTAGTTGCAGGTATTGCAGAACTTTAAATTCTAGATTCTTTCTATTCCTCCCTTGTCACCCACCCCCGCTGGAAGGACAACCAATTCAATACAGGCTGTGTAGGTGTGATTATACAGGACATCTTTATAGTGAACATATTGTGACAGTGATCATATGTCCCTCCTTCCTATCCCTCCCCCTCTTGTTCTGTTCTCTACCCTGTCCCTGTCCCTTTATTAAAGTGTGAGCATGCAGCATCTCTCCCCCAGACCCTGCCCTCCCTTCCATTATCCCGCCTTTCATCCCCATGCCCTCTCATGACATGTTGCCCATTTTAGAGTTTATGCCATTTCTTCCCTAAGCCAGATTTGATGAGAGTAAATGAAAGTAAAGTGGTAACAGTTATCATTCTCATTTCTCTTCCCAGTTTTTTCTCCACTTTTCTTATTTGTTTTTCA
>CM053600.1:126418533-126442742 GCA_028646575.1 Pseudocheirus occidentalis | reverse complement strand
TAATCTCTGATAGATGGCTAGTTGCAGCTCTCCCTCCAATTCCCCATCTCAAGCCAGGGCTTCAGGAGACAGCACAGAGGAAGATGAGGAACTATTCACCCGATACTGAACTACAGAAAGTCAGCAGCAAGAGCATCCAGACTGGAGATGGGGACAGAACCAGAAAGGGTCTGCCTATTTTGTCCAAGACTGGAAAATAGAATAAAGCCTAAACTTGATATTCTAATCTCAGAATTGGAATATTAACCCCAAATTGTACTTTTATACATTGTGGGTTTTTTCTCTTCAAGATTCCTATAAATGTTATCTAAAATTATCTTGTGAGACAATGTTGAAGAATATGGAGAAAAACGCCTATTTAAATATATCCTTCTCTGAACCAGAAATGGGTTATATATTAGATCAGGCAGACTTATGCTTAAAACAAAGTATAATATTGATTTTTTTCCCCCTTTGGCAAAACAAAAACTATCAGAAATGGAGAACAGAATAAAAATAGCATTTTTGAACTTAAAGAACGGACAACAAAATAAAAGTGTAAGAACAATCCAGAATAATACTAAAAGAGATGATTAATTGGAGGCAATATAAGAAGTAGAACGTGCTCCATGTTGCTATTCTCCCAAGCCTCATTCCATAGGCATGATGAATCCAAGAAGCATGGTTTCTACTTGTCCTCTTCAGAATAGAGGGATACCTCAGAGGGGTTGAGACTCATCTTTCTAGTGATATAACTCACAATCCCCACAGTATGCTTCTTGCCATAATTATTAGTTGATACCAATTATTCAGCCAGACCTAATTAGCTTTTGGAAATGGATATTTACTAAGGAAATATGGAAAGAGCAATTGGTATAAAACATCCTTTTCAAAGTCTGTGACACTTCTCACCAATACAGAGTCCAGGAATGGGGGCTCAACCTTAGAAGGTACATGAGGTAAAAGGGTAACATTCATAGTTCTTGGTTGCTGGTCCTTTTCTCCCCTTCATGAAATGTTCAAGAAATTCCCACTAGACATGGTGTAGCTTCTTCTCTGAGCTTCTTGTGAAGTCATGAACCTACCTTTCTTTATCTCTACTTCCAGTTCAGACACAAGCACTCAGGAACTGTGTCCTCTGTCCCAAGGATGTACTTGGAAGCCTAGGGGAAAGGTTAAATCCCATAGTCTTCAAAAGTTCATATATCTTTCTCCAACCAAGAAGGTAAAGAGTTGGGAGGAGACACAGGCTAAGGCCAAGGTGCTTTCCTCCCCATATCTATCCCCAAGCCATTCCTCCTCAGTGATAATTCCTTCCCCTCTCCATGCCAGACACAGTTCCAGTTAGCTCAATGACTTTATATAGGCCCAAAAGGGCATGACCAAGTCTCTCAGACAATCCAAACAGACTTCCTCACCTGAGGAGCTGTTGAGGTCTTGTTCATACCCAATGAACAATTAAGATATATTTTCACCTGATACCTGTAAACAGGGTTAAATGGAATAGAAATAATTTCACCACCACCCTTATATAGGAAGAAAATCACTTTTGGAGGGAACAAATTTAATAGATCAAATGTCAGAAAATTTGGTATCCAGAAGATAATTGCAAAACAAAATCATTTAGACTCTGCATTTTAAAAAAGTATCTAAGAAAACTTCCAAGAAATATAAAGAATAAGCAATTTCTTTTTAAAGTATGGCATTTGTATTTTTGAAGAATGGAATTCCTTTCAAGGTCTGAATTATTCAGATTGACTGCCTATACTCCCATTGCATGTGAGATATAGTAAGTATGTTAAGTTAGACAAATGCCCAATGTTTTCCTGTGTGAACACCGTCCAAAGCTCCCAGATGTGAAATTTTTAAGTATTGTAGTATTTGGTTTTTAATTTACCTCAAGATTTTGAGAAATTTTGGTTCGCTACCCTAACAAGGCGTTAACTATGGCACCCACTATTAAAAAAAAGAAGTGTGATGTTATAAATGAAGTTACTTCCATGACATAATGCGGGCCACTTCTTATTAGTATGGCCTGTGCAAATATTCAACCAAGCTGAACCTGTCTCTATTAAATAGAGGGACAATATTTCATGAAACTACTAGCTGCATCTGTCAGTAATTTTAAACCCCTTTTGCTACAGAATTCCTGAATAAAATAAGTAAAAGTTGCCAGTCAGGTTTCTGAGGCCACAGGGTTTTACCTCAATGCGTATGGTCAAATTTATTTACAATCCTTTTTCATTTTAACTTGCCATTTCCCAAGAACAACTACCCAGAAATCAAGAAATCTAGTAATTCTTCCACTAATTCTTGCTAACAGTAATACCTTGCTAACAGATACTGAATTAAGCTATTGCTGATACTAAATGCAGACTAAACCACCACCTGGGAGACAGGCAGAGAGAGAAAACTGTGATTTTCTATAATAGTGACATTAATTTCAAATTTAGCTTTAATTTCTATTTTTTCTAATTTTCTATTTTGAATAAATTCTTATGAATAAGGTAGCAGAGTCTCTAGCATAGTGTTAGGCTGTGAATGAAATATTAGCACTTAAGTTCCTCAAGTTCTATTACTTGGCTATGTTTACTTGATGCCAAAATTGTCTCATAAAAGTTGAAAGATTCAGTCAGTTATCTTAAAGCTGGGAACACATGATGCCAGATGTACAAATGTCTGGTAGGATGTGGGTTACTGATAAACTTTTTCAGCTTCAGTCATGATATTTGAGAAAGGGAAGGCAAAGGAATAGCCATTTATTTAAAGTCTACCATGGGCCAGGTACATATGTAAAGTGCTAAGCAACTTACAAATATTATCTAACTTGATGTATCATCTAGACCAAGGGTTCTTAAACTAGAGTCCATGGACCTCTAAGTGTTCTTGGATGAGAAATTTTGCATCTTTGTTTTCATTAGCTTCTAACCGAAATTTAGCTTTTCCATCAATTGTTAATTTAAAAAAAATACTAGGAGTCCATAAGCTTCATCAGATTATCAGAGATCCAGGACACAGGAAAATGTTAAGAATCGTTGATCTAGAAAAAGATATTTGTGGCAGAGGTAAGAACCCTCTGGCTTAATTTCATCCATCCCATGAAAAGTTCTCTAGAGCACAGTACATGGAAGAATTGTTTCCACACTAGGGGGCTAATGAAACTTTGGGCATCTAGATGAGTAGAATGCTGGTCCTGGAATCAGGAAGATTCCTCTTTCTGACTTCAGATCTGATCTCAGATGCTTACTGTGTGACCCTAAAAAAAACCCCATATTTGCCTCAGTTTCCTCACTAGTAAAATGAGCTGGATAAGGAAGTGACCAACCAACCACTCTTTGCCAAGAAAACCCCAAAAAGGGGTCACAAAAAGTGAAACATGACTGAAAAACAAAGGTAACTTTAAAACTTAAAAGTTCTGATAAAATACCCATGAGTAGTACAGGCACCTACTGTCCTGTTTCCCATCCTTTCCCTGAACTGGCTCTTCTCTGTCCAGTATCTGTTCATTCCCAGGCTATCTAAATGAATGGGGTAGCTAGTTCCAATGGCCTTTGGGCCAAGGCTCAGCAAATAAGCTCAGACTAACAGATTTATATGAAGTTAAACTCTCTTTTTTAGCCAGTCCTCAACACTCCAAGGGACTGAAATGATGCAGCCAGCCATGTATCAACCACAAACCCAGGAACCATTTAATGACCTTGACTGAACCTTGAGGTAATGACCATCTGATTCCCAGGAATAAGGAAAATGATGTAGTTTCCAAGATCAAGTTCCTCTTGCCCCTTTGGGTTAGCCTCCTCATGCCCCAACTTCCATGGTGAATTACTATCACAATAAAGTTCTAAAACACCCCTCCCAACCAGGTAACCAAAAAAAACAAACACCTGACTAATGAAAAAGTTTCTTAAGAAGCTTCTGAAACCTTCAGAGGAATCCTCTCTTTACCTCTAAAGAGGTACCTCAGAGATTTTCTAATTTCTGTTTCTGTTAGTGAGAAGGATCTCTGAAATGAAGGGATTGACTAAAGAGTTCCCTAGGTGGCTCAGTGAAGAGAGTGGTGGGCTTTGATTCAAGAAGACCTAAATTCAAATGTGACCTCAGACATACTAGCTAAGTGACCCTGGTCAAGTCGTTTTACCTCTGCCTACCTCCATTTCCTCAACTGTAAAATGGAAACAATAATAGCACCTATATCTTTATGGGTTCTTGTGAGAACCAAATGAGATGATACTGGCAGAGTGCTTGGCACATAGTGGACATTTAATAAATTCACGTTCTCTTTGGGCAGCTAGGTAATACAATGGATAGAATGACTTCCTGAGGTCAGGAATGTGGCCTCAGACACTTATTAGCTGTGTGAATCTGGGCAAGTCACTTACCTCTATTTTCTACGGTTTCCTCATCTGTAAAATGAGCTGGAAATGTAAATGACCAACCACCCCGTATTTTTGCCAAGAAAGCCCCAAATCGGGTCACAAAGAGTCAGACATGACTGAGAATAACTAACCTGATGTTTCCTTTCCTTCCTTCTAACTCCAGCATTCTACAAAAACTTATTATGTTCAGTCTATAAACTGCCATTTTTAATAGATATATTTTAAAGTTTCTATTAGGAATAAAAAAATGAAAATTTCTCTTTGTAATGTAAAAAAATGTTTTTCAACTTTGTAGTTGGTCTTTACATGAGCATAATAAACAATAATAATTTTGCATTTGTATTCAGATCAAGTCAGCTGACATACATATGTGTATAAATAAATGGCTAGGGATGAAGATACAACTTCATATTTTAGAATAAATTAGGAATGATTGAGAAAGGGAAATGAACACTTTTAAATTTCATTTTGATCCTTTTGTAACTGTACGTAGCTATAGTAGAAAACACATTGAAGTTTTTCAGGAGTTAAGAGAATTAAGAAAAGGACAGAGATGACAGACATTTGACAGGAAACATTATTAAGAATTCTTAAATAAAACTTGTGAAGGGGTTGATCTAGAGATTGAAAGAATTATGTGAGTCCCCAAATCAACTTGAGGAGATCACAGTGCCTTAGTTTGGGACCTGAAGTAGAACCATTCTCCCAGAGGAGAGTGTGGTCCTGTTCAGAAGATGGGGGACAGGTAGGTCCTAGTAAGCTCTCAATGACTTGAGCTTCCTTTAGAATGACTGGATGACTGGGGTGCAAAATACAGTCTTGGAGGAGCTATCTTTCTCCAATTTCTATAGAAAGCAACTGATACCCAGCTTTCTTTTGCATTTCTTTACTTCCTCCCTGATTCAAAAGAAAGACTCATACAGTAGGTCAAACCTAGATAGAAAGGAAGAAGAAGAGAATGAGAAAGACCCAACTCTTCAAGACTTTATGTAACAACAAGCACCATAGCCTACCCAGGATGGCTGCTAGCACAGGTTCTTTGATCTGTTTTTCTAGAAAAGACTGCCCAAAAAGGGATTAACAATCCTACTTTTAATTACATTCAGTAATTCAGGGGAAAGGTCAGCATCCTGAATATCAGAGAAAATACAAGTAGAGAAATTAGCATAAAGAACAATAGATAGGGCTCTGCCTGAATCAAAGCAATATTGCTATACACTTTACATATTCCACTGGATCGAGAGAACCTTTATATCTGAGAAGTTGAGGGGTCTGAACATATGGCTACTCAGAGTCTCAAACAGGGAATCAAAAGACCCTTCTCATGAGTGAACCCCCAAAGTAAAATACCAATTCAGAGTATATATACACTTCTCAGAACCAGAAGGCACTGCAACCCTTGTGATTCAGTGCCTAAATAGGTTGGTACCAAAAGGTGTGAAAGCATTCTTACAAGTAAGCTTCCCCAGTGGGCTCTATGTGATTCAGGATGTATCATAACTGGGCACATAGGCCTGTTAATGGACAGGGAAGATCTTATATCCCATTAACCTTACACCTTATGTGGGGTTTTCTTGAGAAATATACTGGAATAGTTTGATGTTTCCTTCTTCATCTAATTTTATAGATGAGGAAACTAAGGCAAATAGGGTTAAGTGAGTTGTTCAGGGTCACACCATTAGTAAGTATCTGAAACCAGATTTGAACTCAGGAAGATAGCATTCCGAATGTTCTATCTACTGTACAACCTAGCTGCCCAGAGCCCCTTAGACTAAGTAGCATAATTCCCTCCACAAGCAATTAGAAACGGTAGCTTTAAGGGTAGAAATAGGTAAGAACTGCTTATGCTTACAGTTAGTCTGAGAGGAGAGGTCCTAAGAATAGAATTAGCCAGGTCAAAAGATGCCAGATTTTCTGCAGAAGTAGATAGGTATCCTCACTTAGCCCAGGAGGTGAGTATTAGCTTTGGATGTGGTTTTGTGTGTAATCCCAAATTCAGTAAATAATTCATGCATCATATCTGCTAGAGAAAGAGGCTTTCTGATGCAGCATCATGCTTGAAGAAAGATCGACCAGTGCTGATCAGTGACTTACTCTGAGAGTAGAATCAGTGACTTAATTCAGACAATGTCAGTGTTATGAAAATGGAACTACTTATATTCTGCAATCCCCAAAGTGCATTTACCTGCCAGGGGAAACCTGAACCACAGGTTGATACGAGTCTCAATATCTTGTGTCCTAAGGGTAGGGAAGATAGGGAATATCATTTAGGACTTAGCAGAAAACTAGAACTCGCTGGAGTATCACAGGATACACAAACAAGGACTTCATGGGCTAAGGCTTTGTATATTTTCTGTATATTTTTGTGGGTTTCTATGTGATATGAAATAAAGACTCCTATACCTGATACTCATAGTGTTGTCTTAAATGCTTGCATGAAAGCTAGGGACGCAGTTACACATATTTAGGTAACACAAGTTATAATATGTAACTGTATTAGAATATTTTTCTGGAGTAACTCCAGGTTTGTGTGTGGGGTAGGGTGAGGGGTAGGGGGGAGGAGATCAGTCAGTGAGAGTCCCCAGGGTCAGACTTGGTCTTTGTGAGCCATTTGTGAGAGTCTTTGAGGGCTGGTGGGAAGGAGTGATTAGTGAATGATTATGGGCTATATACTGTTATCAGGTTTCTAATTGTTGAGAGTTCTTTCTGAGAGGAAATGTGATCAAGGGTGAAACTATATACAGAGAAGCCAGGAAACCTGTGTCCCAGCCCTGGCCCCACCCATGATTCCCCATTCAAATGATTACAAAAATATAAATCTACATTTGGGTAGGGAAAGAACAGCCTGGTGCAGAACATCATAGGAAACAGTGCATCTTAAAACTGAAACTAAATTCTCCCCTATAAGATATTTCTTTAAAACATTTTGCTCATTTTTTTTATGATGGCAAAGAACTGGAAATGAGAGAATGACTATCAGTTGTGGAATACCTGAACAAGTTGTGGTATATGATTGTAGTGGGATATTGTTGTCTTATAAGAAATGAGCAGGCTGATTTCAGAAAAACTTGGAAATATTTATGTGAACTGATGGAAAGTGAAGTGAGCAGAGTTGGAAGAAAATTGTACACAGTAACAGCAATACTGTAAGATGATCTACTGTCAATTACTTCATTATTTTCAGCAATACAATGATGTAAGACATTTCAAAGGACTCATGATGAAAAAATGCTGTCTACCTCCAGAGAAAGAACTGATGGAATCTGAATGCGGATCAAAGAATATTATTTTTCACTGTCTTTGTTTTTTTCCTTGGATCTGTGTCTTCTTTCACAGCATGACTAATATGGTAACATGTTTTGCATGACTGGACACGTAGAACCTATATCAAATTTCTGAGAACTTCCTAAAGTGATACAGTAGCCTCTGGTAGTGAGGATGACAGGCATGTGCCACCACACCCACCATATCCAACTGAGTTTATTTTTTGCCATTTGTATAGAAGCAGCTTGGGTAGCTAGTTAATGCAATAGAGCACTGGGCTTGGAACTAGGAAGATTCATCTTTCTGAGTTCAAATCTGGCCTCAGACACTTACTAGTTGTGGGACCATGGACAAGTCACTCTATTTGCCTCAGTTTCCTGATCTGTAAAATGAGCTAGAGAAGGAAAAGGCAAATCATTCCAGTATATTTGCCAAGAAAACCCCAAATAGGGTCACAAAGAGTCAGACATGACTGAAATAACAACAAATAGAAATTGCTGTTATGAGGGTTCCAGAAACATTAATACTTTAATGGATGTATGATCTCATCAGTTGTGGCATTTCCTCCAAAGGGATAGTAACCTATCTGTGCCTCCTTATCTTGAGTGACACTGGTATGTTTCCTTTCATATATCTTCGAGGAGGAGTCCATCCCATGTGTTAGAGGCCTTCCTCTAGGAATCCTAACATTGCACAGGTTCCAAGCAGCCACAGGCTGTCCATCTGATATCCTTCACTCTTACTATGTGACTAGTAACACTCTATTGCTGCTCTCCCAAGCCCTCCATTGTCCTTTGGATGACAGAAACATAACATATTACTTTGAACAAATTATTCTTGTTCCATTTGCTTGTTTTTCCTAAAACTAGACTAAAGCTAAGAAGCATGAAAGAAAACTATTTTGGGTTAAATGAAAATGTCATGAATGGTAAATGAGCTGCTCACTTGGGCACAACTTCATTGTTGAGTCACATAGGTCATGTCTTCATAGACAAAGCTGAACTCAGAATTGAAGCATTTATCAAGTAATTCAGGCCCAATTCATCTTTCCTTTTTAGAAAAGAAAATAAAGGATGGGAGAGACTAAGCTTAATGTCCAAAATAATTCAAATGAATTATTATAACAAAATAAGATGAAAAAATTTTGTCACTCATAAATATGTAATTTGTAAATTACAATTGTGCAAATACAAATACAATTTGAAACTGTAAATAGCTAGACTGGTTTGCTTCTCTTTGTTAAAAGCTAAAAGGATAGGTAAAAAACAAGCTTTCCTCATTAAAAAAAATATAAAGGAGCAGGAATCACTGGGATATTGATTAGTGAGAGAAGAGTGAGGTGAAAAAATTCTCTCAACTGGGTCAAGGAGACTCTTGTCACTTGAGAAAAGATTTAGATTGAAAAGGATTCTGGAGAAGGAGGAAATAGTTCCCAGAGGGAAAGGAAAGGTCTCTAAGATAGGAAATGAAATATGACACAGATTGCAAAACCAGGTTATACCACGCATGGAATCAAGAGTGAAACCATGGAGAAAATAGAATAGTTGGACTAGGAGAAAGACCTGATGATATTGGCATTTATGTTTTGTTTTTCTCTTTTTTCCTTTTCACCTGGTGATTTGTTTCATTTGTCTAACCCTCTTAGAGAATGTCATCAAACAGTTTAATTTTTAAGCAGGGAAAGCTCAGTAAGCAAGTTATCTGGTAATAAAAAGCTTTTATTATACTTGTGCTATGTTTTTTTTAAAAAACTTCATATTTCATGGAAAGTGAAACTGATTTAAGAAAAGACGAATATGAAGACTATAGAAAGGCATGAGCCTACTTAGAAATGATGAAACAAGAAGTAGAAAAAACATATATAAAATTACAATGACAATGGAGATAAAAAAAACAAAAAAAAATTGAACCTGAATCCTTCATGATTATAATGACCAAAGTTGGCTCAAATAAGAGGTAGAACTCATCTCCCTCCTTTCTTTGCAGAGAGAGGGCCATGAATCTGAAGCATTGCATGTACAGTTGGATTCAATTAATTATATTCTTTAGTGTTGACTGCTTTTCCTTCTCTTGTTTTCCTTTAAAAAAACAAACAAATAAGGAATGGGTCTATGAGGAGGGAGAGGAAGGAATATATTGGGAAATGAATAGTGATGTAAAAACAAAAGATAGCTATTTTTTTTTTCAAACAAAAGAAATCAAGTTGCCTTTACTGTTACCATGGGCAAGAAGCACTGATGGAGTTTTTACTTGTCCCAAATGAAGTTCTATAGGACTGATCTTGGTAAAATGTTTGTCTTTTTCATCTCTACCCTTTTCTTTTTGTGCTTTGCCCCAAAATACTTGATGATACCTCAATCCTCTTCAGGTATACACAATTTTTTCCGCTTCCCCCTCAAAAAAGGAGCTAGGAGGGGGGTGGAGGGATGGAGGGTGGGCGTGTGGTGGAGTGGAGAACCTGCAGCCTTGAGCCCTGAGCTCAGTTATCACTGATAACAGTGATTCAAATTTGTTGACTGATAAGCTTAACCCTTTAGGGAATGAGCTTCACTTAATGTCTTAACTCAATCAACAATGAATTTCAAGTCTTTTATCTTTAATTGTGGAATGAAAAAAAAATCTTTCCAGTTAAAGAGATTTCAGTCACTGAAAGTAGGAAATAACAAGAGGGGATACCACCGGTCAAAAATTACATTAGCTAGGCCTACTATTCTAAGGCAAACTTGATTAACTGATTTTATGCTGAGTAGAGTAAGGAACTTGTCAGAAAGGGTGGTAGACCTCTTCCCTTTAGATAACCACTTATTCCCAAGGGAGGATGGGCCCTCTACATTTGCAGAAGGCTCTATTTCAGAAAGTTGTTGGAAATTAGGGGCTTCTCTTTATTTGACTTGAACTTCTTTGGGCACTCAGAGTTAGTCCATCTTAGCCATTTGGCAGGTTCCTTCCCCTCACCACTCTCTCTATCTCCCCTCCTTTTCCTGATTGAACCCTATCTCTTAAAAGTTCTAATTTCAGTTTTTGTTTATGGAATAAAACAAGCATTTCTATAACATAGCACAATAAAATGATGATTGCTCATGAAACTGCAAACCTACTATGCAAACTTGCTACTCCTTTCATGTGTGTGTGCATATGTATGTATTTCAAGTTCTAATTTTAGACCAGTCTCTCCTCTTTATTCTCCAAGATCTTGAGAAATGACTATGTTTTCTAACAAATGTAGCATAATTGTCATTGGTATTTCATGATATTTTGCTCCATGTCCCCCTTTTCTGGTGTCCTGAAATGCAAATTAATACCAAGTATTTTATTTCTGCCAAATAGTAATAATGTGAACTCCTCATTCAATCCCCTCTTTCCCCTTCCCATTCCCCCACTGGGTCCCTCAGCAAAAACTGGTTGTGTAGCTCTGGGAAAATCACTTAAATCTGAGTGATCTAGTTTCTAGTGAAACTTCAAATTGTAGAGAGGATGCTGACTTTTAATGAGAGAAGTTCCTTACTGGGAGATCCACATAAGGGCCAATAAAATCACAAGTCCAGTCCCTTTCTCTGCTGTTTCCACCTGGTAATAGCATCTTAAAACAAAGAAATCCCTAATAGAGAGAAGGCCCTGAAGCATACTTGACACTCTAGCTCCTGCTGTCCTGATTAATTACTGTCTGTTGCATGCTATTCCCCCAAATTCCTTAGGACAGTAAGCTCCTTCAGAGAAGGGGACTGTCTTTTGCTTTTTGTTGTATCCTCAGTGCTTAGCATATGGTGCTTGGCACATAGTAGGTACTTATAAATTTTTATTGACTTACTACCACCACATGCATACCCTTTCTAACCCCTTTTGCCCTCCAGTTCTGAAACTATGATAAATCACTTGCAACCTTGGGGTATGTCAATCTGCTCTTCCATGGTACCGTTCACCATCTCTGAAATTTTTAAAACCAAAAGGCCCCTCCCTGATTCCCACTCCCCAATGTGTGGTTCTTGCCTAATAGAATGTCGAATGCAGTGACTATCTTTGCTTTTATATTTGTCCCCAGTACTTGGAACATAGTAAGCATTTAGTAAATATTTTAAATTAATTCCTTAATAGGAGTATTGATATATTACAATGTGGCTGTGTCATTTGATTGATGCAATAAAGAACACTGGTTCTTACCTACCATGATCTAGTGGATGCTAACATTTTCATAATGTTAAGAAAAAACTGAGAGAGATCTTTATAAAAATATCTAAAGATGACCTTCCAAGTAGAACAGCCATAAGGAAAGGAAGTTGGATGGGCAACCTGATCACATTGCCAATTGACCTACAAAAAATTCCAGAGCCAGGCAATAAGTGCAAGGAACCGTGATGCCCCACAGTGCCATGTAGAGGTACAGAAGGTCACATAGACAGAAGGGGAGACTCAAACTGGTATGTACATGAGAATAACGGAAATATTACAGCCTGCTGAAGCCATGATGAGGCTAAGGAAAAGCTTTAAAGCTCCACTTGACTGAGAAATGCTGAACCTGTACTGTAATATGGTTACAATTCCACTTCTGATTCAGGGACTTCCCTGACAGATGCTAAATTTGAGGGATTATGATTGAATCTCTGGGGAAGGAGAAGTCCCACTAGATGGGACACATACACATTGTCTTATTAAAGGGGCTTTAGTAATATGCTATTCTCTGTTCTTTGTTGCTTTAATAAAGCTATTATGTTTTATTACCTTCTTAACCTGAGACTTTTAGGGAGCTGGGAGTTCATAGAAAAAGACCAACATCAGGTTCTGCTGCTCCCCAGGAGTAGACTATGGGTGGGTACACTATGTGGGAGTGGGAAGTGGGGAAGTGAGGTGAGGACAGATGAGAGTAAAGTCAGGCTGAGAATATGTTAGTAGAGAAAGGTCTCCAAGATTGAACCCAGTCTGTCAGAGGTCAGAGTCTGAAACAGGTAACACAAGGTATTACTATTTTATATAAGTAGAAAGCATTTTTATTCCATTCACATTTTTATACATTCATATCTAATTGCACTTATCAATTCTTACCTGGATTCCTGAATTATTTATTTTGTTCACTTCAGGGTAATCTATGCTTTTTAAAGCTATCAATTGCTAGGAGATCTAAGTATTTTTAAATGAATTTTAGATATCTTTCAATATGTAATAGAGACAAAATGGAATAAAAAAGTTTTGTTGATAGAACATATACTCAGAAGTGATAACAAATTTTGCTTCATATTTCTACAAAAAAACTAAATAAAAAGAACAAATGAGTAGTGAAACTAGAGGCAATTTTTGTTCATTGCCATTTAGCCCAGCTGCTTTCCAGCTTCTGACTACTTTAAGTAGTAGAAGGATACTTTCAGTGTCATTTTAATACTTCGAAATGATACTATCATGATTTCATTGGTATAGGTAGCCCCTTCAATAACATAGATCACAACTCTTCCATATTTTCTCACTTAATGTGATTCTCCACCCCCTATTTTCCACCCTTCCCCCAAATCTGCCATAGAATAACTACCCAATGCACTGGAAGCAAATTCTTTTTGTTCTTTTTCATCAAAGGGAACCAAAGTATTTCTCGGGTCTGGTTGTTGTTTGTCATTCTTGCTCCTTGATAAGCTTACCTCCTTTTCTGATCATATACATATTCTGTGAAGCTCTTTTCTTTTCCAATATGGCAGAAGCATAGAATGTACACCCCAATAAGAGCTCTGTTGATTGACTTCAATGGGTTTCTTAACTGCAATTGGAAAAAAATACATCTTGTTTTTCTCTAACCACTATCTAAAATTTAGCATCCCCTTCAATTAGTTAAGAATATTATTCTAAGAAGGCATACATAAGTTTCATCCAATTAATGATTCCACATCCATAGGTTTCACTAGATTGTCAAAGGAGTCTATAACACCAGAAAAAAAGGATAAGAACCTTTGAAGTAGAGGAATAGTATAAGGTAAGGCCAGAGAAGTAGGGTGGTACCAGACTGAGGAGTCCCAAAATCATCTGAAAGATGTGGTTCAGAGGGGAAAACAATCAAGTCCCCAGCCACAAGGGCATTTTATACATCTATATATCTGTGTGTATGTATGTGTGTGTATATGTATGTATACACATCTGTGTGTATAAATGTGTATGTATATATGTATATATATACACACATAGGTATGTATATGAATATATCTGTGCATGTATATATGTCCATATGCATCCATGCCTTACTGTATTTAGAAAACTAAAGTTGTTTTGCTGGTTCCAAACTACCTCCTACTGTAACAACACAACACACATTTTCTCTATATATATATATGTATATGTGCATGTAAATATACACATACATGTATATATACACTATATAGGTATATACATACATCCATTATATATAAACACACAATATATACACAGTATAGCATGATCTCCTTCTCCTGCATAAATCCGGGCTCATTTAATTATCTATTGGCAATATTTGTCCAAGATGCACATTTGTCTATTAATCAGTCCTCAGCATTATTCTTCAATTTTATGTAAAGGGTAGGAGATTGTTCCCTATCCCTTTACTACAAAGAGATATTGCTCCAAATTGTGATCTCTGCTGTGCATAGTCTATGAAACCAGTCTGAAATTGCCGTTGATAGAGCCCAAAGCCACACATGCAGGAAAATAGAGTCAGAAAGAAGCCAACTCATTATCATCACCATTCAGTGACTAAGAATGAGGTTTATCTGCATCAGCTGAAATGCCTGGAATAAATTCATCCACAGTATGCAACTTCATATTCTCGTCTTTTTTGTAGGAGCAGGGTCAGAAAGAGACAACATATTAAAGCAGAGTGTTGAAGTTAGGAGACCTAGGTTTGAACTGAGACTCTGCCATAATCCTGGGAAAGTTCACTTCATCTTTCTGGGTTCAGTTTTTCATTCATAAAATGGAGTTATATTTACACTATATACTTCAAATTTGAGAGAAAGGTGGTTTGTGAATCTTAAATCACTATATTAAAATATTATAATTTTTATTCCATATTCACATGCCTTGCTATAAAGTGCATAGTTCATACTATCATTAAGTGGTTTTCCCTGTTTGTTTATGTCTTTACATGTATTTATACTTGTGTCTTTTAGAAGGGAATACTCGGTTTAGCAAAGAGGGACCCTACCTTTTTAGCTTGTTTTGCATACTGGTAAGAATAGAATTGAGTGTGTGTATTTAATATGCCCCATTTCCTTATGAATTTATTGATGTTCATCTTCTTGTTTTGGTTTCTGTGCATCCTAAGAAGTCATGTTTCAGGGAGACAGACTCAAATGACACCTTTACTCATTCCTTCTCATTGCTATGTATGAGGATTGGCACATGCATTTATTGCATATCATCCACAAAGGCATTTAGGGTCTGCTACACTGGGTCATATTGAATTATTAGCCTGCTTAGCTTGGGGTCTAGCCCAATTTAGAGTCAAGCCTTCTAATTAATGAATGATAGAGAATGAATTAAACAAGGTACCACTTAGAGTCTACGCATGTACACTACTTTTGGATTATTCCATAGCATAACCAGCCAGTAAAATTGTCTCAAAAGACTATGAAGCATGCTAACCCAGAGCTTAAATTACCAAGACAGGACTTGTGATTTGTGATATTTTAATCTGTCCAGTATTTTAGTTACTCATTTAATTTTGTCAGCACCTCTCTGAACAAACCCTCTTTCCTTTTTATTTGTTCGTTTCAGGTCAACATATTATGTACTCTAGCTAATACCTCATCATTATGCTAACTGTACTTTCATTGTCGAAAGTCTATGCTACAGCCTTTGACTGTGTGTAGCAGGATATGATTTGACCTTGCAGAATTTTCAGCCATTACCAGTGGCGTCAGATTGAATGGGGTTAGTAGAAGGTCAGATGCTTACTATCCAAAGGATTGAATTATTTATGACTTTAATATTCACAAGTGTTTCTAGAGCAAGTTCCAATATACCACTGAATAGAATCTGTCAACAAAATACTGCATCTGTTCAATTTTGTAGAAAACCCATAAAAAAGCATTTTTGAATTGCCACTTTGCGTTCAAGTTATTTCTTCCTTCCTCCCACCTCCACCCCACCCCCTAAGAATATAGTGATGAGACAAGATTAATATTTGCATCTAGGGTTCTTTGTCTCCATTAAAATGAATCATTAAAAGTGAGCTTTGACATTAACTAACAGAGGTGGTTTTATCCTTACCATTTCTGATGCCCTCATAAAAACTATGCTTTTGAGATTTAATGGGGAAATGGTTTCTATCCCTGAATCCTAGCTATAAATCCCACTGGATTCCTAAAGTAGAAAACTATACTGGAGGAATTAAATATATGTAGGGGGATTGACCAAGGGAGTGCCCTTATTCACTTGATGTGCTTAAAGAGAGGTGAGTTTTTGCTAAGGACTTTTATGAACATGTCCCTACTGTCAGTGTGGAAATGACCACTGGTACCACTGAAAGTACTAAAGACACAGTGAGTAAGGTTGTTCTCAGAATTAATTAGCTGACATTCCTGTGGGACAGATATTGTAGAAAGAGCTATTCTTTGTTCTGGCCTGAAAAAAAAAAAAGAAACCTCTCTATTTGCCCACTTCTATATGTCTGAGAGCCTGAGTGCTGAAAAACTAAATGCAGACCAAGGTCCTGAGAAAGGTACAATTATTAGCTTCTTTGGCCTGAGGCAAATGGGAGTCACAAATTTAGAGATGTTCACATCTCTATCCAAAATGTTCACATGAGCTGTATGCGCCCAATCTGTGGTAGAACATTCTGAGCTCATAGTCTGATCATCCGCAGCCAAACACAATATAACTTGACTCTAGCATAGTGATGTCATTGTAATGGGAATGGGAATCTGAAGATCTTCCCTGCTCCTTGGTCCCTTGATAGGTTTAAGTGACTCTGAGAACCCTCTCTGATTTTAAAATATACTCTGCCCCCTAATAGGCTGAATGTGGTCACATGGAGCCTGTGGCAGGAGGCTTGTTTTTCAGGAATGCCCACACTTTGTTACTTTGTGACTGGGCAATGGGTCAAGAGGGTTATGACATTCTCTGACTCAGGAGAAGGCTATATATACCCTAATGTGAGGTTTTGTTTTGGGGCTAACTTTGGGAAGAGTTGTGTGATTTGGCCAAATGAGACTATGGGTACCTATTGAGCCCCCCAGCTTTGAAAACCCAGATGTTGGTGCTTCCCTTTCTGGTAACTAACTAGGTATGGATGTAATGGTCAAGCAGCTGGAAGCAGTGTCTGCAAATTATGTTATTTTCTGTTGTAATTTCTGTTTGTATTCTCTGGAGTTCAGAATGCTGATTTTTCCCCTGAACTAGGTAAATGATATATGGTTGATTGATTAAAGTAGGATTGTTAACCCATTTTGAGTTGCTTTCCTTGAGAAAAGCAGATCTAAGAACCTGTGCTAGCAGCTGCCCTGGGTATGCTGGGGTGCTTGCTGCTACAGTCATTTTGGTCCTTTTTGAGAAGAAAGGACAACAACCAGCCCATGCGGCTTGAGGGTAGGGTTCCTGAGCCTATTCTTGTAGAATTTCTGGCTCTAGCCTTAGATATGTACCTCTTAAATATGTGACAGTTAAGGAGAAGGGAGCATATGGTCCAAAAGGTGAATATTCCTGAACCTCAGTTTCCTAGGCAAATGAGAAGGGATCTCCTAAATAACATGATACCAGAATTTGGCCTTCTGGCAGAGCAGGGGAATCTTTTTGGAGAGTGTCAGCATCTAGGTTTGCCTCTCTAGAAGCTACAAGTTTGAGAATTCCAGAAGCCAGACTTCTGTCAGAGAAGAGAGAGTTCCTAAGTAGCACAAGACTCTTGTGGAAAAGAGGATTGTTACCCTCTGGAGTCAGTTTGCTGAAGTAGAAAGAGTTCTTGATTTGGCCTAAGAGGATCTGGGTACTGCCTATTACTACTGTATGACTGAACATGTAAAAAAAATCTTTGGGCCTTACCTTCCTTAACTGTAAAATAAGGGAGGTACACCATGTGACCTGTAAGGTCCCTTCCAGCCCTAAATGTTACTATCAGAGGGAAGGCACTAAAATTAATTGGAGCTGGGAAAGGAGTCCTGTTAAGAGATGGGATATTCAGTTGGGAATTCAAGGAAGCCAGGGAAATAAAATAGAGATGGGGAGGGAGATCATTTTGGGCATGCAGGACAGCCAGAGAAAATGCCAAGAGAAGCATTGCAGAATATAAGGTTTTATGACAACTTGCTTTATGATACAATGTCCAAGAATAGAGTGTAATTAAAAGTATATTGTGTGTGTGCATGTGCAGACATACCTGTGTCTGTGTAATATAAAGGAAGAGAGTGCTGTGAAGCAGTTTAGAAATGCTTCAAGGTATATCCTCAATGACATTTTTGAGAATGTTAAAAAAAAATAATTTGAAATCAGTTCATTTGACAGGCTAATATGCCCCTTGATGCAATCAGCGACAGGGTCAGATAAATAAACAAAATACAAAGATGTATCTATCCGTTATCCCTTTATAAATTGTGAAGAATTTCCTTTGATGAATTGGAATGGTAACTTTCCACTAGCTGGCCAAAGATTGGTTACAACCCTGGTAGTCTTTATAGAGGAAGTCTGCTCTCTGTGAAAGACTCATTGGATTTGCCTCTAAGATATAACCACATCATCTCCTTCATTACGGCTCCAATCCTGACTGCCTGCCATGGATCTCTGGTAGCTTTGCAAAGTTCCCAACCTCTCCCCTTCAAAGAAGTTAGCCTTTCAGAGTATTAAGAACCTAACCTCTCAGTAAACTGTGACCCATCCTCCTATCCTATGATTGACTGCATATATATATATATATATATATATATACACACACACATACATATACAATACAGTATATATAGTAATATATAATAGTATATTTTATATATTAATAGATTTAATAGAACATATATTAATCTATCTATATTAATATTATATACATAGAATTAATAGAATATATAATAGTAATTTTAATATATGTGTGTGTATACACACACACACACACACACACACACACACACATATATGGCAATTCCTGAGTTCCCCTGAGGGTTGAGACACAAACCAAGAGAGTTTATGTGGCTAAAGGACAAACTCACAGCTCTGGGTTTTTATTTCCTTTCCTGTAGTCCTCATGGATATCTCATGATGAGCAGCTTTCTGCCAGGTGCAGAGGGTCTGTGCCTTGGTAGAAAACAGAATTGGCTTTCTCTCTATCTTGAAGAAAGGCTCCATTTCCTCAGCTTGTCTAGCTTGTCCTCTCTCAGGACTTTGAAATGGATGCATTATTTGTTACTGGTTCATTCTGTCTGATGGCATGTTCGGTAGTGGAATGGGGCTGTGGGTATATATGATACCTCCCTCTGAGCTCACTCCCCAACTTCCTCTTGCTATACCCTCTGATATACTTGTAAGAACCTGTATGCTCAAATCACTCCTGAAGCTTAACTACTTAATACTCAAAACAGAAGCTTGAATGTTCCTGCTAGAATCTCTTCTGATATACATAGGCTTAGAGGAGTGTATAATTATTTTAACCAAACCCATAGCATCTTGTGTTATCTGATTTTATCAATGGCTCAAAAATATTTCACTCTTCCCAAATTAATTAAGAACTCATTAGCAGTTAGTTATACCTTTGATTGATTCAACAGAGATGTCCAGGCAATGGTCACATATGGTTTATACCTCTAATTGGTTGGTTCAATAACTCATTCAAAGAGGTGTCCTCACAAAGGTATCAGAGTGGAGAGCATTTTGTTAGTTATATTCATTGGTGTTGAGGGAGGTAGGACACCTCTCACTGTAGAGGAAGAATGTTCACAAGCAGAACAGGGTAATCAAGATGGTGAAACTCATGTTATATGAAGATCAGTTGAAAAAACTGGCAGTGATTAACCTAGAGAAAGGAAGCCTCAGAGTAGGATAAGACTGTTTTCAAGCATTCGAAGGGTTGTCCAGAGAAGAGGGATTGTTGTTATTGAGTCATTTCAGTCTTGTCTGTCTTTCCATGACCCCTTCTGGGGTTTTCTTGGTAAAGCTGCTGGAGTGGTTTTCCATTTCCCTTCTCCAGTTCATTTTATAGCTGAGGAACTAAGGCAAACAAGGTTAAATGACTTGCCCAAGGACACATAGCTCAGATGTGTCTAAAGTCGAATTTGAACTCATGTCCTCCTGACTCCAGGGCTGGCACTAGCCACTGTACCACTTAGCTGCCTGCAGAGAAGGGGGATTAGATTTAGACTAGTTGGTCCTAGACTGTAGAATTAGGAATAATAGAAATTGCAGAGAGACAGATTTAGGCTTAGGACCAGAGACTGAAACAGCACTGGAGGCCTTAATACCCTAGGCTACAACCAGGAAAACTACACAAGGAATACAATTTGTTCTTCTCCCCATTACATTTCTACTCCCGTTCCCCTTAATCAGGAATCCTTGCAAGGTCGTGAATATTTATCAGTTATCCTTCAGCAAGAAATTTTGTTACAGTATATCTTAGAGTCTATTTCATTACATAACGGATATCCCTGTAAGGTACTGAATTAATGCAGGTTGATGAGAAAGAAGAGGAAAGGAAGAAAGTAGACTTGGATTTCATTTTCGTATTTGACACAGTTTCTTGTGAAATGCTACTTGTAAAATTAATTCAAATTGGTTTAGATAAGAGTCTTATCCATGGACCTAAAAGTGGCTAAGTGCCAAAGAGCAGTGATAAATGACAGGATATTAAGTTCTGGGGAGGTGCTGAAAGTGGAGCTCCAAATCAGGTCTGGTTTTATTGGCAACCTTTAAAAAGCATAAATGACTTGTAAAACTGCTGGAGGATACTAAGTCTGAAGGAGGATTGAGGATGGATAAAGTACTCTTTATACATTTTTGATAAGAAGGAAAATAATAGTAAAAAAATTAAGAAATTTTAACTGAAACAAAAGGAAGGAATTTTACTTCCCCACTCTCAATAACAATCTCTGTAGCCTATCAGAACCTGTACATGACATATGCAGCTTATACCTCTGATTGATTCCATAACTCAATCAAAGAGGTTTTCTCAATTCTATAACTCAAAGAGGCATGGCACATCTTATTAATTCAGGGCTTTGAAGACTTAGGAATGCAGGGCTGGTTCAGTACTAGGTAGACTATTGGCACAATTGACCGTACCAAAAATAAAACCAACAGAAGTCATATAATTATCTCAACAGGGGCAGAAAAAGCTTTTGACAAAATACAACACCCATTCCTATGAAAAACACTAGAGACCACAGGAACAAATGGAGCTTTTCTTAAAATAAATAGTATCTATCTAAGATCACCACAAGCATTATGAATAATGGGAATAAGCTAAAATCCTTCCTGATAAGATCAAGGGTGAAGCAAGGATGTCCATTATCCCAACTATTAAGTATACTATAAATGTTAGCTATAGCAATAAGAGAAGAAAAAGAAATGGAAGGAATTAGAATAAGCAATGGGGGGGGGGAAACTATCACTCTTTGTAGATGATATAATGGTATACTTAGAGAATCATACAGAATCAACTAAAAAACTAGTTGAAATACTAGCAACTTTAGTAAAGTTGCAGGATATAAATAAACCCACATAAATCATCAGCATTTCTATACATAACAACAAAGTCCAGCAGCAAGAGATAAAAAGTGAAGTTCCTTTTAAAATGACTTTAGACAACAAAAAATACTTGGGAGTCTACCTACCGAGACAAACCCAGGAACTACATGAATACAATTACACAACACTTTTCACACAAATAAATTCAGATATAAACAATTGGAAAGATGTAAACTGCTCATGGATAGGCTAAGCCAATATAGTAAAGATGACAATTCTACTTAAATTAACTTACTTATTCAGTGCCATGCCAATCAAACTATCGAAAATATTTTATAGAGAAAATAATAACAAAAAATAACAAAATTCACCTGAAAAAACAAAAGATCCAGAATATCAAGGAAATTAAGCAAAACAAATGTGAAGTAAGGGGGTCTAGCAGTACCAGATCTCAAACTGTATTATAAAGCAGGAATCATCAAGACAATCTGGTATGGGCTAAGAAATAGGTTAGGTATACAAGATTTGGTAGTAAATGATCATAGTAATCTAATGTTTGATAAACCTAAAGATGCAAACTTTTGGCAAGAACTCACTATTTGAGAAAAACTGCTGGGAAAACTAGAGAATATTATGGCAGAAACCAGGTATAGACCAACATTTTATGCTGTATACCAAGATAAGATCAAAATGGATACATGTTTAAACATAAAAGGTGATACCATAAACAAATTAGGAGAGCAAAGAATAGTTTATCTGTCAGATCTACAGAAAATGAAAGAATTTATGACCAAACCAGAGATAGAGAGCATTATGGGATATAGAATGGATAATTTTGATTATTTTAAATTTGAAAATCTTTGCACAAACAAAACCTTTGCTGCCAAGACAAGAAGGGAAGTAGAAATTTGAGGGGTATGATTACAATACAATTACAATAAATATCTCTAATAAAGGTCTTATTTCTCAAATGTATAAAGAACTGAATCAAATTTATAAAAATGTGAGCCACTGCCCAATTGATTAATGGTCAAAGTATATGAACAGGCAGTTTTCAGAAGAAGAAAGCTATTTATAAGCATATAAAAAAATACTGTAAATCACTATTGATTAGAGCAGTGGTTCTCAACTTTCCTAATGCCATGACCATTTAATACAGTTCCTCATGTTGTGATGACCCCCCAACCATAAACTTATTTTTGTTGCTACTTTATAAATGTAATTATGCTACTGTTATGACTAGTAATACAAATATCTAATATCCAGGATGTATTTTCACTGTTACAAATTGAACATAACCTATAGGTTGAGAACCTCTGGATTAGAGAAATGTAAATTAAAACAATTCTGAAAATACTTAGCAGATGGGCTAACATGACAGAAAACAAAAATAATAAATGTTGGAAGGAATGTGGGAAAATTGGGAGACCAATGCACTGTTGGTGGAGTTGTAAACTGATTCAATCATTCTGGAGAGCAACATGGAACTATGCCCAAAGGGCTATACAACTGTGCATACCTTTTGATCCAGCAATACCACTATTAGGTCTATATCCCAAAGAGATTTTTAAAAAGGGGAGTGATCTACCTGTACAAAAATATTTATAACAGTTCTTTTTGTAGTGGCAAAGAATTGGAAATTGAGGAGTATCAAGTGGGGAATGGCTGAATAAGTTGTGGGATGTGTTTGTAATGGAATATTACTGTGCTGTAAGAAATGATTAGCAGGCTGATTTCAGAAAAATCTGAAAAGACTTATGTGAACTGCTGCAAAGTGAAAGAGCAGAACCAAGAGAATATGGTACATAGTAACAGCAAAACTGTATAAGGATGAATTGTAAATGACTTATTTATTATCAGCAACATAGTGATGCAAGACAATTCCAAAGGACTTGTAATGAAAAATGCTATCCATCTGTAATGGTAATGGAATTTAAAGATCCCCCTGTATTGGCTTGGTTTTGGGGTTGAGTGTTAAAATAAAACCCAGAGCTTGTGAATCTCACTTGTGGGATGGACTTGTTGATGTGAAGAGACAGGGCTGAACTGGGAGGAGCCATGGATTTAGAGAGAAGGCCCAAGTAGGGGAGGCCAGAGTTGCTGAGAGAAAGACTGCTGAGGGCCAGCTGGAACTGCCCAGGACTTTTGAGAACTGCCACCTAGAGCTGCCAAGAACTGAGGAAGCATCGTTGTGATGCTGGTATTTTGTCTGTCTGTTTTGATGTTGTTTTGCCAGATTTACCTGCTGGTGAACGATAGTGCTGCTGCTGTAGAGGTCCTGGAACCTGTAATGTTAATGAAATCAGAAGATCTTCCATGCCCTTTTTTTTTTTTTTGCTTTTTTTTTTTGGAGGGCAGTTGGGGTTAAGTGATTGCCCAAGGTCACACGACTAGTTTTTTTTTGTGTGTGTGTGTTAAGTGTCTGAGGCCGGATTTGAACTCAGGTACTCCTGACTCCAGGGCCGGTGCTCTATTCACTGCGCTATCTAGCCGCCCCCTCCATGCCCTTTTCTATTGGCACCTAGTAAAGGACTTCAAGTTAACTCCTTGGGAGTTAACCTTAATAGGAAGGTGCTGAACCGGGAGGAGCTATACTGTATATATGGAAGAGAACCAGGAGGACCTTCAGATTTTCTCTCAGTCACCACCTGGAGACTGCACCTTTTGCTGAGATCTTCCTTCTGCAGCTTCTACTGAGAACTTCCAAGGACCAGGCTGAGGAACTGTCATGAGTCTGAGAGGGATCCCTGTTTGAGGGAGCCCATTCTATTTGTGGAGGCTTGGGAATGTGGGTGTCCACTGCATTATGTGTATCAACTTTGTGACCACTATAATGACTTTGGCTTTCTGGTTTTGGGACTTGTCCTTCTGGTTTTGGGACTCAGTGTTCTGGTTTCTGAATAAAGACCTTGGTTCTGCCTTCCATGTGGAGAGTTTGCTACATTTTGTGAACCAAAACTATACCAGCATATTCATAACCATCATGGG
>CM053600.1:126405932-126418433 GCA_028646575.1 Pseudocheirus occidentalis | reverse complement strand
GAAATCCTGGAAGAGTGCCTTGCTGATGTTTTCAGGGGTTCTGGAACTGTTCTTCAGGCAGAGAGTGACTTGATGAGGACATTGGCAATGTATAGGGTGGCTTTGCTGAGCTTTGTCTCCCCAGGAACAGGGATTGCCGAGTACTTAACTTGTGTCAAGATGAAGACAGGACCTCTCCTTGGGCATTGAATGCTGTGATGATATCTTAACCTTGTTGTAGCTTAAGGGTAGATGGCCTTTTGTACTCTCCTGCCCCTTTTGAGAAAGTGCTTGATGTCAATGGATGGTATGGTAATTCAGTTGTGATTCAGGGTTGGGAAACCTTTGACTTTTTTGTGCTCTGTGATTGACCAAATGAATGTACCTCACCTATGATTGGAAACTAATCTCCGTATGAGAAGAGAGACTTTGATTGGCTAAATGAATGTATTGCCCAGAAATAGGCTACTTTGACTCATGTACTGGCCAGGGGTGGGATACTTGGACCTTGGTACTTCACAACTGAATTGAGAACTTACTTGCTAAATGAATGAGTTACACTGAATTTTGATTTTCTCTCTTCTGTGAATATTTTGCCTTAGTCTGTTACTAAATAAATGGAGTTTGCTATACTGGTAATCTGAACCTTGGAAGTTGCCTTTGCTTGGCATTACACCATCTCTAGAGAAAGAAATGATGAAGTCAAATGAAGATCGAAGTATACTATTTTTCACTTTCTGTATTTTTTTCATGTTTTTTCCCCTTTGGGTCTGTGTCTACTTTCACAACAAGAGTAATGTTGTCATATTTTACATGATTGAAAATGTATATCCTATATCAAATTTCTTGCTGTCTCAGGGAGAAGGGAGGTGAGGAAGGAAGAGAGAAAATTTGGAAATCAAAATTAAAAATAAAAACAAATGTCAAAAATCATCTTCACATATAACTGGTGGGGAGGGGGAGATAAAATATATTTTTTTTAAAAAGACTTCAAAGACTTAGTTTCTAGTTTAAGTAACTTTACAACCAAATAGCCAAAGACAAAGTAGCCTCCACTACAAGGCTCCTTCTGTAGCCTCTACAGAGATAGGATTTTATTATCTCTGACTGTTTTGCAGTGGGCTTGAAAGTCATTGAAAAGGATGTGGAAAAACCTGGTGGTATGTGAAGCTATAGAATGATTCTTATGGTTAGGGCCTCAACCATTTAGGAAACTCTTGTGTGACATATAGATTCTTATACCATAGATATAGATCAGGGGACATGTTGCAATTTCAACCTGTCAACTGGTAAAAATGAATCCAGAGTTACTGTCCATGATGGAAGAATATATTTAGTTGATGGCTATTTGATTAGCATAATTAAACGTGTGGCATGTATCCAGGCTTTGGATGTTAGTGGAGAAGGCAAATAAGAAGTTTTCCATGGACATAGACTTCCTTTAGTTTCTAATGGAATGGTGGCATGCTTCTTTCCAGCTCCATATTTCACATATCCTAACTTCCAAATCCTGGAGGTGCCTCATCACAGGATTGGCAATATCTGAGCATTCCAAATGTGCTGTTTCACACAAGTCAAAAGGAGGAAAGAAAAGAAGAAAGTCACTGCAGCTTGACTATCTGATTGACTGTGGGCATTGAGGATGGAAGGAATCAGTGTTCAATGCTTCTTTGTCTTGTTTTAAATTCAGATACATATTAGTAAAAAAGAAAGAAAAACAGAAAAATGTATTTAGAAACTAATTCTCTGGGCCTCCAATCTAACCTAGTATCAATCCATTTCTGACATTTATTCCCTTAACTAGCCTTCAAACATCAGACTCGGAGAGTGATATATGGGGTAACTAATGACTTCTAATCCTAGTCATAGATATATCCCTAACTCCAGCCAATCAGCTCCAAAATTCTGATGGGTAAGAATGAATAGATCAAAGAAAATCCATTTTTTCCATGTTGGAAAATTTTATCTCAAGGCAATGTGTCTCATTAGAAAACACCATAAAAGAATTTTTTTTTTGTCTGTGTTCTCTTACCTTTTGCTCCAGAATGCCTCAAGAGTTTCCACTACGCCTTTTCACACACACACACACACACACACACACACACAAACACATTCACACATGTACATTAGTGTCTTACCTGCAGTTGAAGTTCTATTCATTTTCTCATTCTAAAGGACGGGTGGTCTCCAACACCATCTCTCAGACCTCTACTTCTCTCTGCCCTGCTTCTCTAGGTATTCTATAAACTCAGAAAGATTTAGAAACTTCAAAGGAATCTTAAAAAATCCTTAGTCACCTTTTATATACAATTGCCTTTCCCCCAGTGGCTCAGGAAGAAGGCTGGCTTCAGGCCACCCTAAAAGAACCTGGTCTCTATAGTACATGGTTGAAGCAGCCTCTGGCCTCCTTCTGTAATGTCTTCAAGGTGGCTGCTATCCAGAGGCATAAGGAGAGACACCTGCTTCAGTGCAAATATTTAATAGGCCTCTATTTCATTGGCTGTGAACCTTTGTCTTTGCCCTCTTGATTCCTTCTGTTTACCATTATACTCCTGTGCTCAATCAGGGGGTGGTGATTAGGAGACGAGAGAGGAGGAAAGGAAAGGAGAGATGGAGAGAGATATTATTTGCTCATTTCTGTAGATCTCTAATAAAGAGAACTTTATAGATTAGAAAAGTGGACTTTATAGAATCACTTTGAATTGTATATAAAATAACATTTTAAAAATCTGAATCATTTTAAAATCTCTAAAATAGTGTGCTGTTTTTAAAAATCCCATTGTGAAATCTTTTATAAAGCAGAGAATTATTTTGTAGAACGAATAATTCTCCCTCCTCCACTCCTTCATCCCCACCAATCTATCATTTGTGTAAATCTAGATTTTCACATATGAGACAATTTGTTGGAATGGACAAAAGCTTTTAGTTGGTGTCATACAGTGACACACAGAGTTTCCACTTCTGTCTCTATAGCCCTCCCCCCCAATTACTTCTCTGAGGATTTCATCCCAGGCCCTGCCCCCCCCCACTCTTAGCTCCTGGTGGGCCAGGGGTCAAAAGCCCTCTCCCCACACACATATTAAATTAATTGAAGGATGTAAATGAACGACTGAGTGAACTAACATTTAAGAGGCCTGGACTAGAGAGCTACAGTATCTCAAATGTGTAAATAAAACAAGAAACATTGTAGTCTCTGCTGACAAATAACTAGAAGTAGTATCTCTGAAGAATGGGTTCTCTGTAAAATGACAGAACTTTCTCCCAGGAAATGAAGTAGAAGTGTCTGAAGATGAAACACTGAGAAATATGGCATATACAGATGGAATGTTTAGGGCTTTTAGAACGGAAGGGCATAAATTCCCTCTAAACCTGCCCCCTTCCCTTTCATCCCCAATATATATGGGAAAATACATCTGTAACAAAAGAGGGGAGAAAGTACATACATCTTCTCTAGCTTCATCTTATTAAGTAAAAATAGCTAGTCTTTTCTTTAGACAATTTCTCATAAAAAAAAACTATACCTGAAGTATTGTAGAAGCTGTAAAATCAGGGAAAGATAAGGGGAGGAGCAAAAAAATAAAGGCAATCCCCCCACTTGCAACATTGGACAGAGGTTATAATACCTAATGATGCAGCAGTTAAGAGGCATTTAAATGGAGGGAGTATGTTGACTTGTAGGCATGACTCCATTTGCCTGAGACTTAAGGTGCCTAGAGGCATAGCAAAAAGCATGGTTTCTTTGAAGGTGAAAGGAAGAGACCCAGGGGCAACAAAGAGGATGACTGCTCCTCAGGTACTTTGGACAATAGATTTATTACAGGTTGTTACCAAGTGGGAATAACTTCTTGAGCTTATTTTTTTAAATAAAATCTGCACCAAATTTCGGTGCCAGAGGGATACAGAGATAGAATGAAATACACTTAAATTTCTGACCTGAGGGAGGGAGAACGTCTGAAACTCTGGAGCCAGCATCATGCTCTTCTGATTGTTTGTATAAACCATAAGACACTCTAGTTTTCTACAGAATTTTCCAAACCAGCCATGAATTAATGGCATGCATCCCATTTTACTGGGAGCTGGAACATTTATGAACAGATACTGTTTCTTTACCATCCTATAATCCATATCTTGCAGCAGAAAGCTTTGACTGGATGTGAGGAAATAGAGACCAATCCAACAGAGTATTTTCCCCTGCCTGGGGCTGGAGCACAAGAATCAAATTGAAGTTAGAGTTTAAGATATGTGTAGCTACTGTTTCAACATTAAACATGCTTATCTTTATTTTTACCACTTTGATTAAATGCTTTATAAAGTAATGATCTCAGTAAATATCATTCACTGGGTCACAGCTTGAAGGGGAATGACTACTGATGATTTGATTGTGGAATAGATGCACATACATAACCCTCAATTGAGACATCACCATCCAACATAACCTAGACAGGGAACAGAGTTAAGGTGCTAAAAGATAATGGATAGCTAGCCGATCTTATATCCTGATGAAAAGGAAAAAGCAGCTTTGCTGATGCTCACAGTGACCTCTGGTGTTGGGTGATGGTCATTATATAAAACAAAATAGCCTTTTAAGAAAAGTTACATAATTTTGTCACAACAATTCACAGTCACACCATCAGAGAATTTCAGAGTCAGAAAGGATTTCAGCGGTCATATAGCTTGAAAAATGATCCATTCTACAATATACCTAACACTGACACTGGCAAACCCTGCTCTAACAATAATAATAGCTAATATTTTATATAGTGCCTACTATGTGCCAAGTACTATACTAAACACTTTACAAATACATCATTTGATCTTCACAACAACCCTGGGAGGTAGGTGCTATTGTTACTCCCAATTTTACAAATGAGGAGACTGAGGCAAAGAGAGATGAAGTGATTTGTCCAGTCACATAGCTCCTAAGAGCTTCCTGACTCCAATCCAGAACTCTATCCACTGTGCCACTAAGCTGCCATTTCTGTATCTGATCATAACCTCCTATCATTCCACCTCTCCTTATGCATTATCCTACCTAAACCCATTCTTAGCCCTCTTCTGAACCTCTTATCCCTCCACCCTTTAGCACTTTCTCAGGCCATGCTCTGATTTCATTTTCTCTCTTTCCAATGTTGACCTTATAGTTAGCCAATTTACCCTTATACCATCCTGAACTTATCCCAGCCAAATATCAGTCTTGAAATATTCCTACTATTTTCTTCTGCTGCTCCTACTCACTCACATGTTCTGAACCAAGCTAGAAGAAACCACACAATTTTGCTAACCAACATAATAAATTCAGCTTATCTGACTTAAACTAGGCCATCACTGGCTATCTTTTCATTCTTCTGTAATTTATTCCCTATCCACTCTCTACAAAAGTTTTTCCTAACCATCTTTTCTCAGGCTTCCCACAGTTTCTTTCTTTCTTTCCTCCTCCTCCTCCTCCCTCGTCCTCCTCCTTCTTTTTCTCCTCTTTCTCCTTCTTTTCCTCCTTCTTGTTTTCTCTCCTCTTACTTTACTGACAAAATTGTGGACATGTGACATGAGCTCCTCTGCTTCCATTCTCTTTATCTCAAAGCCATTTCCCATCATTGCCCATTTTCTTCTCCTTTAATCTCTGATAATTAAGTGGCACTTCTCTTCAACAAGACCAGCCCCTCAACATGTACCCTTGATCTTATCTCCTTCCTCTTCTCTAGAATATTATAATCTCAATAATCAAATCTCCCTTTAATCTTCAACCTTTACCTATCTACTAGCCCCTCCTTACTAATGTCAAGTAGGCCAAAGGCTTCACAACCTTGCCCCCAAACTATCTTTTCAGATTCACTGTACACTATTCCTTCTATTACATTGTGTCATCTAGCTGAACGGGCCTTTCCTCCATTGCTTGTTTTCACGCTTCTGCACAGAATACATTTCTCCTATCTGGAATATACTATCTCCTCACCTACACCTAACGGAATCTCTCTCTTCATTCAAGATGTTGCTCAAACACTTTCTGCTGCATAGATCCTTTCCTGATCCCCTCCAATGCTAAGGTTCTTCCCCTTCCAAGTGCATTGTATTTAACTTCCTACGTTACTTATTTTCTATTTGGGGGGCATATATTTACACATGTCCTCATTGTCTCCTCCACCATTGTTTCCATCTTTGTACTTGTATCCAAAGTACCTGGAGTAATGTCTGGAACATAGTAGACAATAAATATTTGTAGATTGGTTGCAATTGTCATCTAGATGTTTTTTTTAAAGACCTTAAGAGAGGAGAAATTGACTTCACCAGTCATCCCTTTCCTCTTTTCAATAGCACTATTTCTTGTGAAATGTATCCTCATATAAACTTTAATTTTGTCTCTTTAAAACTTCTATTCTCTATTCCTCTTATCCATAAGAACCCTTGGAATGCTGTGATAGCTAGCATATAGCATATGCATAGATAGCATATAGTTTTCTTTTCCCCAATCTAAACATCCCTATTTCCTTCAATCAATTGTAATATGACATAAACCTAAGGATCTTCACTATCCCTGATTGTCATCCATGGGACATTCTCCACATTATCAAAATGTTCTTTCTAAAATGTGTCTCCCAGAATTATCAGGGCAGAGGATAGTAGGGTTATCACCTTATTATTCCTGCAGCCTAAATGCCCTAGATCTTTACTCAGTTCTCATCCTTCTCCACCTATTTGCTGCAATGGACCTTTTTGTACACCTTCTCCTTCTAGATGCACTCCCCTTTCTGGTGGTTTTTTTTCCCCCCTGTGAACCTTTTTTAAAAATTTACTTTTAGTTTATAACATTCAGTTATACAATTCCTTGAGTTCAAAATTTTCTTCCCCTTCCTTTCCCTGCCCCCCACCCCATAGCGGCATGCAATTGATATAGGTTCTACAAATACCTTCACATTAAACATTAATCATGATCCTATTCTTATCAGGTTCACCTGCTACCTATCTGATTGCCCTTTTTTAGTCACCTTTACTGGTTCATAATCCAGATCACAGGCCTTATGCAGGGATTCCTTAGCAGTCTTTTGGTAAATGTTTAACAATTGGCTCTCTAGGAGGACAAACGAATGCAGGACATACTTTTAAATTTAATCTGAATTATTAACCATTTCTTCATTACTTCCTTAAGTCTAAATAATCAGCAAAATAATAGATCAAGTTTTGGCTTACAGCAAGTTCTGATTTCCAGGGTGAAAATACTCACACTGAAAATTTAAGAATAGATTTCTGATGAACATTATTTTAGCTGGTTCTAGTATACCCCTAGATAAGTGCTTCTCAACCTGTGGGTGGCAACCCCTTTGGGGGTCAAATGACCCTTTCATAAGGGTCACCTAAGACCATCAGAAAACACATTTCTGATGGTCTTGGGAATTGAGACACCACTCCTCTATCTGTCTCCAGGCAGGTCTGCCAATATGCAGATATGCCCACATATGAGTTATTAAAGGGTTACGGCATTAGGAAGGTTGAGAACCACTGCCCTAGATTATACCTCAAGGTTCTTCCCTGAGTCTTCTTTTCTTCTCCCTTTTTTTCTATCTCTCTGTCTGTCTGTCTCTCATTATTTCTCTCTCTTTGTAATCTGATCAGTTCCTATAGATTTAAAGACCTATGCTGATGAGTCTCAGATCTATGTATACAGCCCCAGTCTCTCCTTCAATCTTCAGTTCCGGATGGATTGCCAATTGCTTATTGGTCGTCAAACTGGATGTCCCAAGGACATCTTAAAATCAACATGCACAAGGTAGATTTCAGAAATACTTATATGAACTTACATAGATATACTTATATGGAAATACTTATATGAACTGATGCAAAGTAAAATGAGCAGAATCAGGAGAACATTATACGCCGTAACAGCAACATTGTATGATAATCAGCAATAAATAACTTAGCTTTCCTCAGCAATACAATGATCCAAGACAGTTCCAAAGGACTCATGATGGAAAATGCTCTCCACATGCAGAGAAAGAACAGATGGAATCTGAATGCCGACTGAAGCAGACTATTTCCACTTTCTTTATTTTTTGATGTTTTTTCCCCTATTGGTGTGTTTCTTCTTTCACAACATAACTAATATGGAAATATGTTTCACATGATTTGCACACATATAATCTATATCAAATTGCTTGCCATTTTAGGAAGAGAGGAGGGAAGGGAAGGAGGGAGAAAAATTTGGAACTCAAAATTTTGTAAAAACGAATGTTGGGGCAGCTAGGTGGTGCAGTAAATAGAGCACCAGTCCTGAAGTCAGGAGGGCCTGAGTTCAAATCCAACCTCAGACACTTGACACTTAACTAGATGTGTGACCTTGGGCAAGCCACTTAATCCCAATTGCCTTCCTCTCCCCCCCACCCCAAATGAATGTTAAAACTTGTCTTTATACATAACTGGAAAAATAAAATACTCTTATAAAATGAACATGCATATAAGCAACTCATTATCCTTCCCTCTAACTCCCAAATCTCCCTATACCTGTCAAAGGCACCACCATCCTTTCGGTGTCACAGGTTTGTAATCAACATTATCCAGGTCTCTTTACTGTCCTTCACCTCACATATCCAATTAGTTGCCAAATCATACTTCACAACAAATCTTAGCCCTTCTATTTCTCCACTCACACAAATATCAACTTCTTGGCCTTTATTATCTTTTACCTAGATTACTGCAACATCCTCATTATTGGCCTCCTCTCTCAAGTTTTCAATTACTCCAGTTCATCTGATATATTGTTGCCAAAGTCACTTCCTTTAGTAAAGAGCTGACCATGAGAATCCCTTAAAGGTCAACCAAATCCAGTGACTTATTGCCAGTAGTATAAAATAAAAATTACTGTTTAATTTTTAAAGCCCTACACAACCATTCCAAATTCAATGAATTCTACCTCCACTACTCTGCAACTCAATCAAGTTGGTCTCACAAAGATACTCCATCTCATACCTCTGTACCTTTGCCCTGGCCATCCTCCATGCCTTGAATGCACTTCCTCCTTAACTCTGTCTCACTGAGCCCCTCTTTCTTTAAGATGAATCACAGCTAACATTTGCATGAAGCCCTTCCTCATCTTCATAACTGCCAGTGCCCTCTCTCCTAAACTACCTTCCATTAGACTACTATATGCTATATGAAATAATCTCTACATACAATGAACTTACATTTTAATGGAGGAGATAACAGGAATGAATAAAAAATGTATACAGAATGAATATAAAGTTAGAAATAAAAACATATGTAGACATATAAATACATATCTACATATTCTACATTTTGGTAAGTGTGCTACATATCTATATCTACATAGATCTAGATACATATCAATACCTATCTATATTTATGTTCCATATTTTAATAAATATACTACCTATTTACAAACATATGGATATATAACAATATCTATATTCATATGTTCTGTATTTAATAAATATATGTATCTATATAGATTTGATATAGACATATATCTTTATTTACATCTATATAGATTTGATATAGATACATATCAATATCTACATTTGTATATTCTACATTTTTATAAATGTACTACAACCTCTATCTACATCTATCTATCTTTGTATTTCTAACTTTATACTCATGCTATATACATTTTGGTATGTACTTGTTATCCCCTCCATTAAAATGTAAGTTCATTGTATGTAGAGATTATTTCATTCATCTTGTACAGTTCCCAACACATAGTAGGTGCTTAGTAAATACTTGTTTGATCTATGATACGTTGGATAGGTCACTTTACTTTCCTCAGCCTCAGTCTCCCCTTCTGTAAAAAAGGACGGGGTTAGACCACAAGATGTACAAGATCCCTGACAGTTTTAATCTAAGATCTTTTATGTAGTACTTTTAATTTTGGCTAATTTTCTCAATGATGAATGCTAGGGTCAATTCAATTACTGTAGAAGATTTGGTTATGATACAGGAGTCTCTCTAGAATTATAATGGTTCTAACAATTTGTTTTTAACAAGTCTGATCAGAGAACTGGTGGTAGTGATCAAGCTTCATGATTCGCTGGAAGCTACTAACACGGAGGCAAAGCAATGTAATAATAAAGCCACATTATTATAGGGATAGTAAGTAATAGTATCCCAACTCAGGTCCTCAGACTCCAAATACCATCCTCTCTACTACACTTTAATGAACCCACAAATTCTGAGAGTTTCCTCTTCTATATGTAGTGAATAGATGAAGTTTTACCATTGCATAAGGGTCCCTACTTGTGTCTCACAGGCACCTCTGCAGAGAAGAGACAGCTCCGCTCCGCGGTTCCCCAATTTTATTTCCTTTGCTTTCTTGAGGCTCAGAAAAACCCTAGACTAATTTGCATGGACTGCCCCACTGGACAAGGAATTGGAACTCAAAGGGAAAGGGAATGTGGATACTATTCAGATTTTTTTTTTAATGAGTAGGAGGCACTAATTCAACATTACAGTGTGACACCAGGGAATAGATGAACAGGATTAATTTGTTTTAATTCCACTAGGAATAGGGAAAATTTCTTCTAGCACTTGAAGAGTTAGCAGCCTTTGTTTGTAGAGTGTAGCAGTGAGATCTAATGCTAAAGAACAGAAGGATAAATAGCCTAGAGCCATTCCAGTTCTAGTGTGAAAAGCTGCCACTCTCTCTGCTCCTTCCTTGATTTATTTGCGGGGCAGCTCCTTCCTTCCCCTAAGGAACGGGAACATCAGCTGAAGAACATCTGCAGTAAAGAGAATATATAGCCTGAAGTCACCCTAGCCCTGGAGGTAAAGGAGCCACGTATTAGTCTTTATGATGCTCTTGCTCAAGACTGGGGACCATATTCTAGGAAAAAGAAGAGAGCTAAGAGAGGCAAGCAGTTAGTAAACATTTATTAAGCACCTACTATGTGCCAGGCACTGTAGGGAAGTGACTAGAGATACAAAGAAAGGTAAAAGGCAATCCCTGCTTTCAAGGAGGCAGCACACAAACAACTACGGACAATTAACTATATACAAGGTGGATTTGAAGTAATCAGCAGAGGGAGGGTACTTGGTGAGTGACTCAGAAGGAAAGCCACTGCTGTGAAAAATGGGAAGTAGACCCACGGTAATGAATAAATGGAAAAAGAACCACAGTGTTGAGCCTTCCATCACTGAATAATGGAAGGCTGAACCTCAGTTGTGAGTACCTAACTTGAACCCTGTTACAGTCCCATATAGGGCCAGTCTTGCATCAAAGGGACAGTGTACTTCTATTGGAGTGGGCCAGAAAGGTGGAAAACTACTGGAAAAATGAAAAGAACTCTAGACTCTTTATGGTCTTAAATACAAGTTCTTCCTTTCCATGTTTTTTACTGTGTAAATAAAACCTGTTTTATTTATTTGACTCCTTTAGAGCCCCAGGACTTGTAAGAGAAATAGAAGACCACTCTTTTACAAAAATAATGTTTAGTTTTCAACATTCATAATTCAAACCCATAAGATTGTGAATTCCAAATTTTCTCCTCATTTCTCTCTTCCCCCACACCCAAGACAACATGTACTTTTACATAGGCTTTACATATACATTCATATTGAACCTATTTTCACATTAGTTATGTTGTAAAGAAGAATTAGAACCTATGGGAAAAACCATGAGGAAGAAGAAACAAACAAACAAAAGAGAGGAAAAAAAGAGGGAGCAAATAATATGCTTCTATCTTCATTCAGACTCCATCGTTCTTTTTCTGGATGTGGATAGCATTTTCCATCACGAGTCCTTTGGAACTGTTTTTGCGTCCTTGTATTGCTAAGAAGAGACAAGTCTATCAAAGTTAGTCAGTGGATGACCACTCTTGAAAAAGCCATGAAGTATCATATAAATGAGTCAGACAAATGAGATGCCCCCAAAGTGACAAAGGCTTGTTGTGTCAGAATACAGACTGTCATATCTTTTAAACGTGAAAATTATATCCATTGTACAGTTTTGAAGAATGAATTATAACAAAGTAGAATGCACTTTTTGTGGAAGTGGTTATTAGATAAATTTGGCCTGATTTAAATAAAATCCACTTTATTGCTTACACCTCCCACTTCCCCAGCCACAGAAAGCTAGAAGCCCGTAGAGTGGCCAGGAGCAGAATTCTTATTAGAGAAAAAACTTATTTGTTTTTTGTATTACATACACACCATTAATTGCTATTGAAATGTTAATCGGATTCAGAATGTTTATACAAACATAAAATAGAAGACTTTTTCTGATCATTTATTAATTTCTACATGGAAAGAAAGGTATATAAACATCACAGGGGATCTATAAGAGGGCATTTTAGCTAAGTGAAGGACATACCATTGTCAGATATTGTAAAGCCAATCAGCAGTAGATTCCTGAGGGAATGCTACTGTGAAGAGCTTTTAAGATTCGGATTACATAGTATTAGTGAACACTCTGTTTATTCCATTACAAATCTTTGTTCAGTACAATGTTCACAGTTTCAACAGTTCACAATATTATATACAATCTTCAGAACAAGGAAAGTCTCTATATTATATCTTATTTCA
>CM053600.1:126360947-126405432 GCA_028646575.1 Pseudocheirus occidentalis | reverse complement strand
GTCCCAGCTCCCTCCTGAATCTGCCAGACAATCACCTAGATTCAGGAGCTGAAAGCCACCAGGCTCTTGTCCAGTCCTCAGAGATGAACAGTTCCCAGGTCCTTGTCCAGTCCTCAGGGCAATCCCCGGCACACACTGAAGTTCACAAGGTTCAGCACATCTCAAACCCTTCAGGACTTCTCTTACCTGGAACTCAAGGATCAGCCAGGCCACCAACAAACAAAGTCCCATCCTGTTCATATCTACAGTCTGCCACTCAGGAACCAAATCCAACATCTGTCTTGTCTCTCAAATTCTCCTACTTACAAAAACTTGCCTTCTCCCAAGTCAATGTGGTTCAGGGGAGTGTCTCAGCCAATAGTATTCTTCCAAGTCACAGGGGAATTCACACCTTCTCACCAATGGACAGAGTTCTGGGAATTCACACCTTCTCACCAATGGACAGAGTTCTATACTTAACACTAGGTTACTAGGATCTACTTAACATCTGATCAAACAAATTAATTACCATTACAGGTATTTAATAATAAGTTATACTAAATACAAAGTATTATTAGTTTAAAACAAAATTCTTCTACTGTTAAACTCTGTACAATTACTTAATCCCTACCCTTAGCACTGATTTCAGTTCAATTCAGATTTATCTGAAATTTGATTTTATGGGTACTATAATTTCATTTGCAAATGATAAATGTTTCTCTTCTCTACTAATCCAAGAATGTTAGTTAAGGATCAGCACATCTACACTGAGTTCTCTTAGGAAGAAATAAGTCACAATGATTTTTTGTGGGTACCAGACCTGTGATTCTGTTGATATTGGTAATCCTTTGTGAGGAAAAACCCTCTACCAATGTAGATTTATATCTATTCTGCTACCTAAGGCTTTAGTATGTTGCCTAGGGTCAATCAGACATTAAGTGACTTACCATGGTCACGTAGCCAATATTTGTTAGAGCCTGGACTTGAACCCAGGACTTCCTGATTCTGAGACTGACTCTCTGGTCACTAGCCTATATTATGTATAATACTTTATTATGGCTTATAATTTATAGGCAGTAGTGTGCTGGTAAATGTTTAACAGCTGGCTTGGGGTGGTGGTAGGCAAGACAAAGTTCTAAGTTTAATCTGCATTATTAACATTTTCTACTATATTTTCCTAAATTTATGCAATCAACAAAACAATTAACCAAGGCCTGATTTGTAGCATATGCCAATTTCTAAGATGTAAATACTCCTACTGAAAGTTTAACAATTTTGATTTTCAGGAGGCTGGTTAAAGCTGGCTCCAACACATCCCTGATAATAAGTCTATTTGATTCCAAAGATATCTACATTTGGTACATTTTTTTTAGGTTACCACATTTTAGGAATTGTGAGCAATAAGACTCAGTTATAGACTCTTAAGGGCTAAAAGAGGCTTAGCAGTTAACTAGTTAAAGTCTCTGAAGTCTATCAATATCTGCTCATTTTTTTCACTTCCCCAGAAAAGTTTTGTGTCATTTGCAAACTTGGAGATATAGCTCAGACACCTAGAGAGGTAGGCTACAGTAGTGCAGTGAAAAGAACAATGGATTTGGTATCAGTCAACATGACCAGAGTTTAAATCTCATGTCTGTCACCTAGGTAACTTTAGGCAATTCACTCTGGGTCACTCCATTTGTAAAATGAGGGGGTTGAGTTAGATGTCTTCTAAGATCCCTTTAGTCTCTAAATTTGTGGTCCTCTAGAGAGCATCATTCTTCATGAATGGGTGATTACACTGGGGGAGTGATATTCCTCCCATTGACACATTTCAAAACCTTTCTATTGGGTCTTCATGATTTTAGTACCTGAAAAATTCATCACCCTGAAGTCTATCTTATAAGGAGCCTCTCTGAATTGAGCTAGGCTGGTTCTAGAACAAGAAACATACCAATCTTCTTGGGGAGCTATGTTTGAGGTCTTTGACTAAGCAGATAATTATGTTCTGCTGGCCAAGGCTTCAAGATTATACTATTACCTCCATGCATTGATGAGGCATTAGAGTAGGACTTCAGTGTAGGGGGGCCATCTACAAAATGACTAAATAAAATAGAACCTGGCACTAATTTTTGGGAGGCACCCTTCTCCAAGCATGGAAGTATCCATTTCATTCTTTTATCTTTTGATTCCTGGCTTTAAGTTTCCCTATGTCTAGTGCTTCCCCCTACCATCTCCCCCTTCCAACATAATACAAATGCCATGAAACAAATCAGTATTCTGGCACAAATCATCATTTTGCTTGAGTTCAGTGAAGCACTGTGTTATATGTGTGAATTAGTTTACTTTATGTATTATCCAGTATTGTATAATTAACCATTGGCCCACTCCTGACTGACTGATGAGGGAGGAAGTATGGCCTAGAGAATATAGTGCAGACTGTAGAGGCAAGACAATTTGTGTTCAAGTCTTGCTTCTGATATTTACCAGCTGTGTGACCTTGGGCAAGTCAATTAATTTCTCAGTGCCCAGGCAGCTCTCATCAGTCACATATACTGATGAAATCACATTTTACTATTATGAGCTATGAAATGATTTTTCTTCATTTATTTTGGGGCAGCTAGGTGATACAGTGAATAGAGTGCCGGACTTGGGAGTCAGGAACACCCAAGTTCAAATCTGCCCTCAGATATTAATAGTTAGGTTGTAATGGCCAGGAAACAGTTAAGTGATACTTTATGAAATTAGAAACCAGACAAGTAAAACTTTATGAACTTGAGATAGGAGTTGGGAAATCAGCCTAGGGTAATTTGTCTTTTTCTTCATTTTTCTTCTCACTCCGTTGTCATGCCCTGTGTCCCTCTGCTTACCCTACAACCCCCTACCTACAGATGTAATCACAAACCCCCCTTGCCTTAGTAACAGCTTGCTTGCACCTGCATAGTAACCTGCCTAGTAACAAATTATGTTAGTTAGATACATAAGCCAAACAATGAAGCTGTACTGTATAAAAGATTCTGCACTCCTGAGCTAGGGGCTACTCCCTCCAGATTGGCACGGGACAGCCCCAGCTGTTAAATAAAAGCTCCTAAAACACTTCATTCGGACTCTGTGATCACTCTGTTAAGACTTGCCATTTCAATGTGACTCTGGCAAGTCACATAACTGCTATCTGCCTCGGTTTCCTCATTTATAAAATATGAATAATAATAGCACCTACCTCCTAGGGTTAGCCTGAGGATCAAATGGAATAACTCTAAAGCATTTGCTACCATGCCTCGGACAAAGTAGGTGCTTAATCAATGGCCCTCTTAATTCCAATGATGCAGAGGCTGAATGCCAAGGAACATGGAGCAGCGGAGTTGAGCTTACAGAAGCCATCCCACGGACCACACACTTAACTGTAAAAGTGGCTGAAGTTGACATACCTTTTTGAATGTCTCCATAGCCATTCAATGAGTCTTCTTGAACACTTGGTTAGCAGGTCATATCTGGTCACAGAATGTCCATGCATGCTCTGGTCTCCAAAGCACTTCCTTTACACTATTCTGATTCTCTCAGAAGCAAGCTCCTAATCCTTCTCCAAGAGCAGAGGCTGCATCTACTGAGCCAGCTGTGTCTGACTGTTAGTTACATTACATTAGAATCTTGGAAAACTTTCAGGGTTCAGCACAAAATTTTGATTTGTGAACTGAGTGAGCTCCCAGAAGAGGGGAGCATGAGGTAGTTTTTGTACAGTTTTACTATGTTGAATAACCACAAAGCTGTGGTGAAAGCTATTTGCCTGAGTCTTATCAATGTGGTGGTTGGCAGACCAAAAACAATGTGAATGATTAAGCATTTGTTATATGCTGTGAGCTAAAGACTGTGCAAAGTACTGGGAATACAAAAATAAAAAAATATACAGCCTGTCTTTCAGGAGCTCACGTTTGAATGGAGAAGAAAACAGGAGGAACTGAGGATGAGACATAGGGTTGGGGCATGGAGCCATTAAGTGGTCAATTGAGAGGTCTCTCCAGATGTATCAGGAGGGTGACTTTGATTCCTCTTCTGAGAAAGTGAAGTGAAAATAAGGTCAGGGATATTCAACAGGATGGTCAGTGGTCTGGGGCTAGACATATTGAGCTCTAGCCTATTGGGACAGCACAGCCTCAGAATGGGTATTCCAGGACAGCAACTGCTGCAGGGCAGTTATAGCAGGAAGATGGTCCCTTAGATTTCAAGCACCTTGAGGTCCGGGATTCAGCTTCTGTTTCCCCCTCACTTAGCACCTTGCCTGACACGTTAGGAGCTTAATAAAATGTCTGGTGGGGGAGGGGAGCATGAAAAAAGTATGGATCACAGATCTCACAAACTACAGATATTTCCATATTTTAGTAACCTGAGCATACTATATTACCCTTATATTGATAATGAGCTTGGATCAGTGAGGACTTCCTTCTTGCTCAGTCATCTGAAGTCAAGTGGTTCTTGGAAAGGATCTTCTCCCCTAACCTTGGTGAAGGTTTACTTCACTAGTTAATTAATAAAGTTTCCTTTTCTATATATTTACAGAAAGTATCAGGCAAGATAACTGTGAGCCACATTGCAAACACAAGCTCTTGAAGGCACTGCTAAAGCATTACCTGACACATTGGCCCAGTGTACATCTAGCCTACGTTGTTTGTCCCACCTAAAAGGTTCAACCTTAATATTTATATTTTTTGTCAGGTTACCTGAGAAAGAAGTATTTTTAGGCTGTCTTTTAGAAATTTTATGAATGGAGAATAACCTGGTGTACCAAGGAGTTATGGCATTAGATGTGATGATAAGTGAAGGAAATGACTTTTATCTGTTGTTAAAAATTTATGTTTCAGAACAAGGCCTAGTTTTGGTGGATTTGTCTTAAATACACTTTAATTCATCCCTCCACTGAACAAATAAAAATACTGGGAAAATAAAGTCCTCATTACAAACAAATCCTCATACTGGCCACATCTGAAAACGTCTCTTTTGGGCATTTTACTTTTGTCATCTCTAAGGCTGGAGGTGACTGTCATTCAAGAAGCATTTATTAAATGCCTAAGTACCAGGCACTGCGGATAGGGAAGACAATCTCTGTCTCTTCCCCCTTCCCAATCTCCTAGTCCCTGCAGTCAAGGAGTTTACATTCTCCTGGTGACCCCCAAGACAGAGCACTGGAACTGGAGTCACAAAGATCTGAACTCAAGTTCAGCCTCAGACACTTAACTAGCTCTGTGTCCCTGGGTAAGTTACCTAATCTGCCTCAGTTTCCTCAACTTTACAATGAAGACAGTAATAGTACCTGACAGACTCATAAGTTTAGTACATTGGTGACCCCAGGCAATTCACTTAACCCAGTTTTCTTATCAGTAAAAGGGATTAATAATAGCACTGAACGGCCAGGGTTGTTGAGAGGGTGAGGTATTTGCAAACCTTAAAGTGCTACACAAATATTAGCTTTTATTGTAAAAATACAAACAGCTGTGCTGCAGCCTAGTGTCTCAGACTCAGAATCCTGTAATGTTTTCTGCGTGCAATATTAATGTGTTAATGTTCACGAAGAATCAGTAATTCCTCAGAATGCAAAGTCCCAGACAGAGCCTGGGAAATAGGAGAAATGAGTCTGAGTAGTTTTTGTTCTACTCAAGTACCTGCAGTTGCTTTTCTTTCTGCACCTCCACATTTAATGAGGAGCTCCCTTGCCAAACCCTGAGCCTCCGTGCTTCATTAAGCTCCAGAAATCCCAGATGAGAAATAGTGCAGCAAGCTTGTCTGTGGCAGCATTTACCGCCTGGGCAAGCGGGCAGATGGATGGTAACGGCTGAATTTCCAAAACTTTCTTCCAGTTATTCTACCTGGATGCCAGGCGCAGCTGCATTTACCCGCACTTTCCGCGCCCCCACCCCAACAAGAGAACAAGGAGGAGGAGGAGTGAAATGGATAGAAGAACCTTTAGGAAAAGCCAGCCTCCACACTGCTGCCCAAGTTCTGCCGGGCACTCCTTCCTGATTGGTTATGAGCAGACCCAGAATTCCTTTAGCGCAGAAAGCTTCTGAATGACTTACAAGTGCCGCCTGCTATAAAGCATGCCAGGCCGTGCCTTTCAACCTTCTGTGGGCTGGGTGGTAGCTGAGAGCAGAGGAGAAGGGCACTAGCTAGCGGGGAGAAACCGAACAAAGACCGGAGGAGGGGAGCCTAATCTGAAAGCAGGAAAGCGGTGCAGGGAAGGGGCTTGGGGGCGGGGGGCGAGGAATAGGACCCTAGGCAGGTAAATAAACTAGCAATTATATAGCAGTTTAAGGTTTGCGCCGCGTTTTACGTGTATTAAAGGCAGCTAGGTAATGCAGTAGATAGACTGGACTTAGACTCAATCCCTCCTCAAAAGGTTACAGGCAGTGGAATCCTGGACAAGTCGTTTATCCTATCTCGGCCTGTTTCTTCATCTGTAAATTAGTTAACAATAGCACCTACCTTCTAGGATTGTTCTGAGGACCAAATGAAATATTTGTAAACTGTTTTAAGAGCTACATAAATGCTGGCTATTATTTTGTCCTCACGACAACCCTATGAAGTAGATACTGCTGTTAGATAGGTGAGTGACTTGCCCAGAGCCCCAAGGTGTCTTGGGGGTGACTGAATGTAGGGTCTTCTTGACTCCAAGTCAAGCACTCTATCTACTATATTAGCTAGTTTTCTTTCATGAGTTGTCACATGTTTACTGTAGGAATGCAGGAATTGGTGTCGGGAAGACCTGAGTTCTAATTCCATTCAGACACTAGCTATGTGATCCCTCTTAACCTCTCTTAGCCTCAGTTTCCTCATCGGTAAAATGGATATCTGAACAGCACTTACTTCCTGAGTTGTGGTGAAGATCAGATGAATTAACATGTAAAGCACTTTGCCAACTGCAAAGCAGTTAAAGCTTTCTATAAATGCTAGCGATTATTAGTGTGGTTTAAACAGGTTTTTTCTTTAAGCCATTAAAACTTAACGTTGCACTAAGACTTCTGGGACTGCCTGTATTTGTAACTTGCACTTCCTTGGACAAAAAGCATTATTTGCTGAGTTTCCTCTGGTGAAGCAGTCTCAGGCTTATAGGAAGGGTTTAATAAAATGCTTGCTTTTCTGACTTAAAGGCTCCCTTTGCGAGATGGGGCTGGAGGAGCTGTCCCTACGTGGCTCAGGGTTCGCCCAGGCAAAACCTGGCGGCAGATTTTTCATCGGGAGGACTGGACCTCGGAGTTCAAGCGCCCAGCGAATCTGCGCTCCTTCGTTGGTGGCACTACTCCCCACCACCCAGACAAAGACTGCCTGCCCGGGGACTGCCCGGGACTACAAACCGTAATGAGAACTCGGCCGCTTGAAGGCTCAAAGCCCCTCCCTCCCCTAATCCCTCCTCTTCCTCCCGGGGCGGGAGCGAAAACCAGGAGGCCGGGAGGCAGCGGCACCGCACTGGGTCGCGCCGGCGGGCGCACTGAGCATGCTCAGTAGCCGAGCGGGGGAGGGGTGCGGGGCTTTTTTTTTTTTGGTCTCCAGTCTGAGGCCTTCTATTCCCCCTCCCCCTCCTCCCTATCCCCCCCGGTCTGCCCCCCCTCCCCCCCAGCCGGAGAGCTGCCATGGCTGAGGTCCCGACCGCGGCGCTGTCCCAGGCGGGTTGGTAAGTGGCTTCTCTCGGCCGCCCCCGCCTCCCCCTGCTTCGAGCCGGGCCCGGGCCCCGGAGGCCGGCGAGGACTGGAGGGAGGGCCGGAGGGCGGAGGGAGTGTGCGTACCTGGGGGGTGGGGGTAAGAGCAGGGCAGGGGCTGAGGCCGGCAGCCCAAGGCCTCTTCTGCGGCCTCCCACCGGGCTCGGCCCCGCCCCGGTCCGGCCCGACCCGGCTCCGGCAGCACCACGCGGGGGCCTCCCTTTGCCCTGCCCCCCCAAATTCCCCAAACCGGCGGCCGCGGGTTCGAGGCCCACGACCGGCGCCCGGCTAGGCCTCTCCAGCCCTCCGGAGCCTGCCTACCGGCCCCACGCTGCTTTTCGAGCCCCCTATCTTTACACGTTCCGTAAACCTTACATCCCAGCAGTCCCATCCTCAGCGACCCTCGACCCCTGGCCACTCCTCGCTACTGGTGTGCCATCTCCCGACTCCGTGCCTTTGCACTGGCGGCTCCCTGTGCTCGCAACGCACGACCTCCTCTCTTTGTCTTCTTAAAAGCGCACTTTTCCAGGGCCCCGTAATGAGAGGCCCTTCTTTTTAAATTGTCCCAGCTTTATTTTGTTCCGTACATTGTGGTTTGCATCCTCTTTAGAATGAGAGCTCACTGAGGGAAGGGGCTGTTTTGTGTGTCTTTGTATCTATCCCAAGCACTTAGTTACTTGACTGTCCCATAGATCGGTACTTAATAAATGCTGGAGTGATTACTCACGTGTGCTGCTGGGGAGAGTGCCTGGCCAGACCTGGAAGGGCCTTGGGTCCACCACCATCCTGCCACCCTATTTTATATTTGGGAAGAAGGGTGCCGTTCTCTAGAAAATGGCCCATGGTGGTGATCATATAAATACTACCCGAAAGTTGGGGAGGAAAAGTAATTGAGTGTGAGTCTAAAAGACCCATCAACACTTTCTTAGAGTTACTCTGTCTCTTTTCATTTGGTTTTAAACTAAGTGGCAGACTGCTGTCCTCTGCAACATAGACTTTAATTTATCAAGTGATATTTAAGACTTGTGCCAGGGAGACCTTTTTCGTAAAAGAATAGCTTGTTTTCTCCCTCTTCCCCTCTCCCCCCAAATAAATCAAGTTTCATAGTAGAGCTCTTAGTATCTTAAGAGCAATTAAAATTATACTGGTGGAAATTCAACTCTTGACACATAGTAAGCTCTTAATAAAAGCATGTTGACTGACATGAGTGTTGACCAGGTTGCTGAGGCTTTAGTTTGTGAAAAGGTCATGTAGAATTGTCTGTCATGTTTTAAAGTTTCATTCAAAAGATTATGGATCAATTAACTTGAGAAACTTTGCTAAGTTTTCTTAATTACTACTTTTAATGGCAGTTACAAGAAGACAGGAGCCTGAGTCTTTCGTCTGTGTGCTTACTAGCCAGGTTCATGACCCTGGTGAATGATTGATCTCTGTGAAGCTCACTGGCCTCATCTTTAGAATAAATATGCTATAAAATAGGAATTTTCTCCCTCTTCACACTTTCTAGGGCACTTTGCCTAGATTTTTTTTTGCTTCCCTCTTCTCTTCACATTCTTTTTGTGTTCATTTTTGGGGGTGTGTGTGTGTGTGTGTGTGTGTACTTAGTCTTAGGAGAAAGTCAACAAGAATGGTAGTTACTTTTCACCTTTTTATCCTCAGTGCCAAGCATACTCCTTTGGTTGGAATTACATTGAATAGAGAGGTAGTGGGAAGGCATTTTAGGCTGGGGAAACATATTGCATAAAGGTGTGGAACCAGGGAAATTCAAGGTGTATTCTGGGGACTGTGAGTCAACCGGTTGATCTGGATTGGAGGGTTGGTGGTATTTTTAGATAAAAACTGTAAACATAGGCAATTCTTTTTATTCAGGGAAGCAATGTATTTGTTTATGGAACTGGGAGGGGTTTCTGTAGTCCTAACAACCAGTAATGAACTCTGACCTTAAGTTTCTCAGTTTGTAAAATAAGGAGGTTCAACTAGATATCTCCAAGTTTCTTCCAATATGAAAATTCTGTGAATCTTTGGTTAAATTGGATTTGAAGCAGTTTGTTTTCCAAGCCTGGATTTGGTCTTCAATTCAGAATCTCTAACACCACCAGTTATAACTTGAATTTGAATGAACTTAGGAGTCAAATCATGTGGCTTGTAATATGACTATGTGATTTAGCAGAAACTTGATATAATGCAGGTAAGTCTCTTAAATTGGGTAATGATTTTTGTTTAACACCAACCAAAACCATAGGAGTTTTTATTGCATCTTGAAATTAACATCCACCTATTGTCTAGTTCATCATGAAGAGCTGAATTATCATTTCATGGATCCTTTTATATATCAAGAGTTTCTCATCTCTCAAAGATTATATGCTAGGATTACCTAAATGAGTAATCAAGCTAGGAATTATCTGGGGAATAAATACGGAAGAAAAGAAAGGATTTCCAGGAAATTTTGTTGATCCATATAGTTTTTATTAAGATTGAAATAAAATTTTAGGTAAGTAGTATGCACTTGATGATTGAGAGGAATTTTTATCCTTTTTTTGAGTTAATTTTATGCAACTCTGCCTTTCTCTACACTTGCTGTTGGACTAGCCAATTGGAAACCTTTCATATCTCACAATTAAGAGACCAACTTAAACTGACTCCTTTTTGGTTTAAAATTTACACTTCCTGAGAACCAAACTGGAAGATTTCTCATCATGCCATAGTGTAATAGATATTAGTCAACAAACATTTAAGGATTAACTGTGTACTAGGGGCTATGTTAAGCCTTGCCTGTATTAAAAAGAAATCAAGAAAACCCCTCCCACAAATCCTGCAGCCCCTCTACTCAAGGAATTAGAATTACAGTTCTAATTGGGAGAGAGCCAGTGAAAAGTTGAAGCCATGGTTGTATTTGAATAGATCAGTGTAGTTCAGTTGTAGAGAATGTGGAAGGCTGGAGAGGTACAAAGGGGCCGGATTATTAAGAACTTTAAATGTCAAATAGAGTACCTTATATCTGGGAGGTAATAAGGAGTCATTGGAGCTCTCTGACAAGTGGATGACAGGATCAGAACTGTGCTTTAGGAAGATTACTTTAGCAGATCTGTGGAGATTGTACTGGAGTGGGGAGAGACTTCAGCTCTGGAGACTAATTGGAAAACAATTTTAATAACCTGGCCTGAGGTAGTGAGTACCTGAATAGGAATTTTAGCTCTGTGAATAGAGAGAAGGGGACTTATGGGAGAAATTTTGTGAAGGTAGAAATAATAAGATCTGGGCAAGGATCAGATATATGAGATGAGTGAAAGTGAGGAGTTGAGAAAGACCAAGGTTGTGGGCCTCAGTGACTGGGAGGCTGTTGGTATCACTAGACAGTGAAAGGGAAATTCTCACAAGGTAGGTTTGTGGGATGGTGAGAGAGTACCTGATGAATTCTAAAAGTTTATAGGACTTTTTTTTTTTTTTTTTTTTTGCTTTTTGGAGGGCAGTTGGAGTTAAGTGACTTGCCCAAGGTCACACGGCTAGTTTTTTGTGTTAAGTGTCTGAGGCCGGATTTGAACTCAGGTACTCCTGACTCCAGGGCCGGTGCTCTATTCACTGCGCCACCTAGCCGCCCCCGTTTATAGGACTTCTGATGTCCCCTGAGGCAAATAGAGATCAGTTACTAGCTCATCAGAAATTAGAGTTTGTATATGTAAATCTGGGAATCTTCTGAATCTTCTGCATAGGGATGGTAATTGGACCTAAGGTAGCTGCTGAGATCACTAAATAAGATAGCATAGAGTGAAAAAAGAAGGACTAGGACTGAGCTTTGGGGGCATAGTTAGAAGGCATGATTTGGTTGAATCACCAGTAAAAGCAACTGAGGAGCGAGTGGTTGGATAGGAGGAGAACCTGGAGAGAATGGAGAGTATTAGCTACTAGAGGATAAGAGTAGGCTTCACGTAGGAGTTGGTATCCCTAGAAATTAGAAACTTCGTGAGTGCAGCATCTGCTTTGTTTTTGTTCGGCAAATGCCTTACTTATTGCATATACTTAATAGAACAGAATCTAAGAGTTTGAAGATACCTGTAGGCCATTTTGTTCAACCTGTATCATCCAGTCTTTGACCTAAGATCTCAGTTGAAAGGAAAACCCTTCCACTTCTAACTGTTAACTTTTAGAAAAATTTTCCTTCTGTTGAACTGAACTTTGCCTCTCTGCAACTTTTCTTCATTGCTTCTAGTTTTATCCGTTGGGGCCTAGCAAAATATTTTAATCCCACTTCTTATACAGCTTTTCAAGTGCCTTAAGACAGCTGTCATGTCTTTTTTCCTCTCTCTAGTTTAAACATCCCTAGTTTCTTTAACCAGTCCTATTTAAAAAAACAAAAAAACCTTCACCTTTTTAGATGTCATGGACCTCTTTGGAAGTCTGGTAAAGCAAATAGACCTCAGAATGTTTATAAATTCATAAAGTAAAATATATTGATTATGGAAGAAACTGATTATATTGAAATAGTTATTAGAAAAAAATACACATAAAGTTCACACACCCTTGACTAAGAACATGTACCTTAAAGCATAATTTTGAGGCCCATCAGCATGCCCATTGCCCTTTCTTGGACACTCTGCCTTTCACTGTCTTCCTTAAACTGTAAGTGCTGAATTGAATGAAACAATTCTCTGGTTACAGTGAGAGAAGTTAATTGACTTGTTCAAGGTCACACATCTAAGAAAACATAGATCCAGGGACTTGAACTTGGATGTCTTAATTTCAGCTAACATGTTTATTGTACCACAGCTTCCCTTTGTAATTAATAAAAATTCGTGAATAGCCCCTCCCCCCCAAATCCAAATCAGCCATCTTTTCACAGCTCTTTACTAAAAAAATGCTAATTCTTCTTAGTAGGTGTTAAAATGGAAGCCCTTTCCAGGATTCTGTGACAGTAATATTGAGTTCATAGGAATGGCAGGTTTGGAACAATACCACAGGTTCTCAGGATTTTTCTTAGATCAGACCAGAATAAGAGCATTGGTGTGATATTCCTGGATTTCTAGGACATTTTGAAAAAAATCTTTATTTGCAACTTTAAATTTATTTTTCTTTACTAAGAGGTATTAGGTTATATTAATGTTGTCAGTTTACTCTTACCTTGCTTTTTGGGAGATTAGAATTGTATTAATTGGGCTTCTAGTCTCCAGTTATAGGGTGGCAAATAAAATAGAGTGCTCAAGTCTAAGACAGAATAAGATAAAAACAGAGATAGTATCTATTATTTTGTAGATATAATTAGTTCTTAGTTCACCTAACTGTTCCTGCATCAGTGGTGATTTGTACCTTCTCTTCAATTTATAATTTTAGTTGCTCAGAGCTCTGGGAGATTAAGTGACTTGCCCAGTGTTACATAGCCCATATGTCAGAGGCTAGCTTTGAACCCAAATCTTCTTGACCCTGAGGCTGGCTCTTTATCTACTCCATCATTCTGTCTCATTTGGACAGAATAATAATAAAAAAAATGAGATAAAACTTTTTTGAACACCTGAAGTTGCTTTCGACATTATCGTTTATTTAATTGTTCTGAGTTCAGTTCTCAAATAAAATTCTTTATGCTGCTTGATTACCTTCTGTCCACCCACATAGTTACCACCTTAGTTCAGCTCCTTATCATCTCTCCCCTGAATTATTGCAGTAAGATTTGTACCCTTCAAATCTCTTCCCCATTCCAGTCTATCCACCATACCAACATGATTTTCAGTCATCATGCCAATTTGAGCATGGCAGTTAGTAAATTCTAGTGGTTCCCTATTACTTAAGGAACAAGTATAAACTCCTTTGCCATTTAAAGACCTTCACCATTTGATCTTATTACACACTACCCCTTCATGTGTACCAAGTATGGTGTAGCCTAGTCAGACTGGCCTTCTTACTGTTCCTTCTATATGGCATGACATTTCTTCTCTTCCTGTCTTTGTACAGTTTGCTCTTTCCTAGGATATTCTCCTTCCTCAGTTCTACCTCTTAAAACCTGTTCCTTTCAAGGAACTTGTTTGTTATCCACCTTCTACATAAAGCCTTTCTCTCAGCTGCCAGTACCTTCTCTTGTGTCTATTTTGTATATATCCATATGTGATAGCTCAGTGATGTTTCTCTTTGTAATCTCTTTTATCTCCCTTGCTATATTACAGAAGATTTTTTTTAGGAAGACCGCCTGAGTTCTTCTCTGACATAGGCCAATTTCCAGTTCTTCCTGTTGACTTTTTCAGTGATTATGTGACTATAGCTCATTGAAGTAAGTTTCTAAGAAACTTGTGTTAGATGGATTCCTATATATGTGGGTGTATACTTATACACACACACACACACACACACACGCATAAGTATATAGTATATGTTCATCCTTTTTCGAAGGAAATCAGTGACATCATGGGTGTATTGGATTTAAGTGGGGCAGAGTTGCACAAAGTCATCAGCCTCACTTTCTCTTCCTGAGCGATGCCTGCGTATGTGCACACACACATACACACAATACACACATGCTTGCATATATTTATTTGGGGCTATGATTTCATTGATGCAAGGGATTCCTATGGTAAAAATAGAAGCTCCCTCTGATGATGCAGAGAAATAGCATCTTAGAGAATTACTTGGGATATTGAAAGCCTCAGTGACTTGTCCATGATCACACAGCTAGAACAGACAGAACTGAAATGAAGGTCTTTATGACTCTATAGGCCTGCAGCCTATCCATTATGGCAATCTGCCTCTCAGTCACTTTTTATTTAAAGTAAAACATATCTTTCAGTCTTTTCTCTTAAAAAAAAAGCCAACATCTTTTTTAACCACAACATTTTGAAGTTTTTCTCCCCTATGAAGTCTACATTAAAAAAAAAATTTTTTAATTGAAAAAGATCAATTTGATAGCTGATAGAATCCCATAACTTCAGAATTGGAACAGTTTTATACTGACATGGATAGCACAGAATATAGTTTAATAATTACATGTTCATACATAAGGCTTTTGATTTTATTCTATGCAAATTGGATTATTTGTTTTATAAATGTAATTTTTGTGTTAAGTACTTAATGTTTTAACTTCAAACATTTGAATGAATCCAACTTTATGTGATGAGTCTCTTGAAACTATGTCTGAGAAAAATGAGAGGTTTTAAAATTTGCATAATTTGGAAGCATTAAATAAAGTTGAACCTTGAGAGTATATTTATTAGGCATGAGTTTGTTTAGGGCTAAGTGAAAACATCATAAAAAAGAAAACAGTCATTGAAAAATGTTCCTTGGAACATCTCTTGGTCATTTTTGACTGAATGGTGATCTTCAAACTTTTTTTGACTGTATCTTTATCAGTAAAAATTTTTTGAGCACACAACCCTGATATTCGATATATTTGTATCAGAATAATATTGTATACATTATAAAGAAGTAATTTTTAAAAATTAGGTAAAGATAAAAGAAACAATATAAAACTAAAAAGTTGTTAGTGGCCTAAAAATCTTTTTTGCTTGAGTAATATAAATGAATGTTTAGTCATTTTTTAGAAAATCTGTGTCCTGGAGTATAGAACTGACTTGTTTAAAATATTCACCAATAATTATTTATTTAATCACTGTAGCTGTGAGATGAATTTATTTTTCTAAAGATACATTTAAATAAAAAGGTACCCAATACAACAGTCAAATAATGGGGCATAACAGTCGGTGAATGTAATAGATTTCCATCAGGCATCATGTTTCTAGTGGGTAAATAGATATTCTTCATGTATGTTGTAGAAACAATAAACAAAAGTAAATTATCTCTGATTTAGATTCAGAACAGAGTTTTCAACATAAATCCATACTTCTTTATGTGGTTCTGCTTAAAACAGAAGCTGTCTTACCTCAATTTCTTGTTTCAGTATTTTAGTTGTGTTTTTGTTTCATTGAGAGGAAGTAAGAAACTAGTTGAATCCTACTGTAGAATGGGAGGGGCTGGTTAGACCGTGTTGTAGAGCTGTAAATGACCAATGAAACATTTGTATTGATCTTCAGAGTAATGGGGCACCATTGGACTTTATTGAATAGGGGATGGAATGGTGGGGGCGTGAGTGTGACAGTCAGATTTGGACTTTAGAAAAATCACTTCGACAATCTTATGGAGAATGAATTGGTTTGGGGAGGCACAGTCCAGGCTAGCGAGATGAAGGTCCAGATTAGTGTGTGGGCTGTTTAAATGGAGAGAAGGTGATGAATGTAAAAGGTATGCAGGTATAGAAATGACAAGATATGATTATTGACTTTATATATATGAGGATGAGGAACTGAGGATGCCATGTAGGTCATGAACTAGTGTTCCTAGAAGAATGGTCCATCCAAAAGAAATACAGATTCCTAAGTGGAAGAGTGGGTTGGGATGGGGAGCTATAATGCAATGAGATCTGTGATATAATCTGTCTGTGCTTGCTCATCCTGTCCTACCCAGAAGGAAAAGAAAGAAGAACAAGCAAAGAATGGAGCTCCTAATCATTCTTCTTTCTATGAGGTACCCACTATAGCCACAAGGTCTTCTGAGGAGCAAGGGTAGGTATGCTGGGTGAGAGCAGGGAGATTTGTCCTATGATTTTTGAGCAGCTGCTGTGAATCTTTGAATAAATGGTGGTTGCCTGCTTTTCCTATTCCTAGACTTTTGCTTTTTAAAAATTAAAAATATTTTATTGATGTCTTTTGTATTTATATAAGTTGTGAATCATAAGGTAGAATGTTTTCCTTGTTGTTTAGAGTTTTAGAGTTTTTTCACTGCAATTTTCATTTAAATGTTATTTATACCCTGAGTTTTTCCTCTTCAGTCTATGCAAAATAGAACACGTAATGGGTACTCATGGTTTTTGTGTGCATGTGTAAAGTAGGTGGGGGTTGGGAGAGGGATCCCATATGTGGTACTTCCTATTTAAAAATATCTGTCTACTTTTCTTAACATACAGTTGGCAGCTGTCACATTTTGTTTATGTGGTTTGTGACATTGCAGTGTCTAAAGGTAATAATAAGCATTATTAACCTTCTTGGCCCTTGATATAGGTTGTATGCTTTGTTTCCTGTACTATCATTGTAAATTGCTAAGAACTATTAGATATTCTCTTTGACCCTCTATGCTTTAGGTCTTCATGTGCTGTTTGCAGGGGTTTTTGGTGAATAAACTATAAATCTGGTTTCAGCTGCCTATAGAGTTGACTGTTCCAAGCAAAAATGGGTGTAAAAAGAAACTTGCTATCTCAGGGATGAAAAGTATTTGCTCCTCTAACTGAGCAGTATTTGCTAAGTCAAGTAAAAATTGCATAGTGAGATTTCAAGAACCATAACAGTATAACCAGGAGTGGAAGGACAAGTATCACATTGTAAGGATTTAGGAGTGAGTGGATACAGAAGTAGAGGCAGGTTTAGAAAGGGTATAATCGGCAAGAGTACTTTGAGCAAGGGATTTACAGTAGAAAGTAGTATAGAGTCGAATTGGTTGAGTAAAGGGTTGAATATGGAATAGGATGAGTGTAACCAGAGCAGGACTGATAGCCTGGAAAGTACTGAGAGGTAGAGAGGGATTGGAGGAGGGATTTTCTCCTCACTATGAGGAGAAAAAAAACATGAAAGAAGACTAGCAGTAAGGTTTTTTGTTTTTTTAATAAGTTATTATTTTATTTTTTTAGCTTTTTGGAGGGGGAAGGGCAGGGCAGTTAGGATTAAGTGACTTGCCCAAAGTCACACAGCTAGTAAGTGTTAAGTGTCTGAGGTCACATTTGAACTCAGGTCCTCCTGTCTCCAGGGCTAGTGCTCTATTCACTGTACCACCTAGCTGCCCTAGTAAGGTTTTTTATCTAGAAACTTCTGGGCTGTATTATCTTTAAGACCCTTCTAGCTCCTAATGCTTTTATGATCCCAAATCATAGCTATTGAGGTGGTGAATATTTGGGAAATATACTGTAGCTGAGTCAGAAATACCAGGGTTCAAGTACTACCTCAGATTCTTCCTACCTGTTTGAACCTGAGCAAGTCATTTAACCTCTGTACCTCAGTTTATGTCTCTAAAGTTCCTTCTGGCTCTAAATCTGTAATTCTCTGAAAGTTCTGCTAGCACGTTCCTGTAATTGTCATTGAGTATACTTTCTGGAATACACTTTTATTTTGCCCTTTAGTTTCTCCTCATACCTCTTTGTGATATGGTGGTAATCCTGCTTCTTGAAGGTTATTGGCAGAGGGAGAACTCTGGAAGTTGGTATAAACTGGATCCTTGTGATAGATTATGTATGTCTTTTGTTTAAAAATTATCTTAGCTTGATTTGGAGAGACTCATCATCTAGTTAAGATAATGATTTTTCACTTATGGCACTGAATGAAATTCATCTACTAAGGTATAGAGGAATTTGTGCTGTGTGTCACTTGAGGGAATATTGAAACAAAAATTTTTGAAGTTGAAGACATCTTAAGTAATATTAGCTAGCAATTATATACAACTCTTAAGGTTAACAAAGAACTTTATTATCTTATTTTACCCTCACAACAACCCTGGGAGGCAGGTGCTATTGTTATCCCCATTTTACAGATGAGGAAACTGAGGCCTTGGGAAGTTGACTTGCCTAAGGTCATACATATAGCAAACATCAGAGGCGGGATTTGTACCCACATCCTCTTTCTCCAGAGCCAGTGCTCTAACTGCTGTATCATTCTGCCTACGTGTGTTTGTCTTTTTATGTTTGTGCATGTGTTTGAGAAATGGGTGATATGTTTGTGTCCTAAAATCACTAGGGTTGTTATATGTGTGATATGTCTCCCAAAGAAATGTTTTCCACTTTGATCTTAAGTTAACATTTTGCAGTGACAATTAAAAAAATGAATATCTCAGTTGTTGATTAAACTTTCATTACTTGCTTTAGTACTTTTATATTTAAATTGTACATGCAGAATTCTTGCTTATGGAACTATTCCATTTATTTCAGCTCTTAAAAAAAAGTCTTGGCAAGTGACTAGAAAGGGGTCACATTTGAAAATGCTGGCATGACAAGTATGTTTTTTCGAGGGGGAAGAGGGGCATTGGGCTTTTTACCATGCAGCAGTTTTGAAAGGAAAAGGAAAGATTTATGTTAGATATTACGAAAGGTGAGCTCTCTGTAAAGAGTTATTGCAGTGTTGTACATTTTTTCATATGCTATCAAAAAGGAAGGCACAAACTACCTTTTCCTTTTGTAGAAGCTTTTTTTTTTCCTTTGCAGAACTGAAAGATTGCTTGAATTGGTTTTCTTAGGCACCTCAAACCTGTCTTTAGCTAGCAGGTTTTAAAAAATGAAGGCCTAGAATCTTGAGTGACAGACTTGGTTCACTAAAGTTCTTATGTAGTTTGTCTAATCTTCAGTACCATAGAATTAAAGTTAATATCCTTGAATTTGTAATTTTGTACTAGTGCCTTTTCAGTCTGTAGATACCTTGTTTATTTGAAAATGAATTTTGAAATTCCAGAAAAATTACGACTTGTATAGGTTTATTTTTCTTAAATAGTCATATAGATTTGTTTAAAGAATAAGTAGGGAGTATCTTAATGGTATGAATTCTGTTAATTCTCATTGTATTCTAACCTAGTTTGTTGATTGATGAAGCAGTATTTATAAAGGGGAATGGCTAATAAAATTTAGGTGACTTGTGATGATGCTAGAGTATTAGTTTTACTACCATTTATTAGTCCTCATCTAAGGTCAGTTAATTTATTTGGTTTAGAACAAACTGCTAATGAAACGCAAGGTTGTAGGTATAATCTCCACTGAATTTTCAGTTTTGAAAAGAGCATTGGCTAAATATCTCATACACATTTTCCATAGGTTAAAATAAAAGATTTATGTAAAGATATTAGCATGACCCAGTCAGTGTTTGGCTATTGGAAAGACTTTTGCCTTTGTGAACCTCATCCAGCATTGTATCTTCTATGGGTTCTGCACATGTCTCGTGCAGAAGATTATGACAGAAGATTATGGATAAATGTTTAGAGATAATTTTTTGAGAAACCAGTTAATAGTAGTAAGATCTCCATTGGTGGAGAACCTACGGCCTTCTCATTCCTCAAATGCTGCCCTTTGATTGAATTCAAACTTCTGAACAAATCCCCTTAATAAAAGGATTTGTTCTGTAAAGCTTGGATTCAAAGGGCCACACCCAAGGACCTAGAAGACTACAAGTGGCCTCGAGGTAGTGGTTCCCTACCCCTGAATTCTAGGGTGTCTTTGTATAAAGTAACTGCTGTATTCTTTTGGGAGTGAAAACAGCTTGATTTAGCAAGAATTTTTCATTCTTGTGTTACTTCAACCTATAGGCATACTTTGCTTGGCATAGTTTTATCAGTGTGAATTGACATCTTTCTACAATTTATGTGATAATCATTAGTCAAGAGCAGTAGACTAGTTTGTCCTTGATTGTGTATAATTTTTCCCTGTTACCCATATTGATTTGGATTAATTCTGAATGAATGAATGGATACCTTTTTTTTTCTTGGTGGGGGAATACATCTATTATGATCTAAGATAATAAGTACTGGGAGTGTATTGAATCTTCCTTGAAATTATATTTACTTGTAAGCAGTTTGCTTTAATAATATTACTGGTGTCTCATACAGAATATCAGAAAGCTGTTAGATTTATGATTCATCAGTCTTCCTTTTTCTGATGCATTTTGTAATTTCAACTTTTTTAGTTCTGAATTAAACTAATTTTTGAGAAGTAGTGATAGAAGATTCACCTGTGCCATTATCATGTAGACTACGATTACTTAACATGGTTTCAATTTTCTCTTGTTTCAGCATGTTTTCTTTGGAAATGAAATTGAGTCAGACTCTTGGGGGTTTTTTTTAAACTTTATTTTTCCCCAAAGTAACCTCATTTGCAAATTAAATTGTTTGGAGTTACTTGTGGTATTTCAAACAAAAGAAGAATTAAAAAAAATATAGTTCTATAGGTTTGCATATATCTAAATGATAATTTTAAAGAATAACTAGGTAAGTCCTTAATTTCAGTGTTAAAATTGTATTTTGTAGCTCTCTGAAATGTTTACTGGGTTTTACACATAATGAAAGTTAGTAACTGATATGTTATTCTTTATGCAAAAAGGTGGGAAATGAAGTATTGGATAGTGAGCTAGTGTAATAATAAAAAATACCAAGGTTCAAGTCTTTCCTCTGATACATATTAGCTATGGGGCCAATTCTAAACCTGCTGGGCAGGTGCTGATCTGCATTGGTTGAGGGTGTTTCCTTATACTAGATAAATCATGGATCAGTGAAAAAGATATGGGAATTGAGGAGGTGAGAATAACTGAAAACTGGAAAATAATGATGAAAGCAGATAATATTTATGTAGCTCTTTAAGGGTTCCAGAGCAAAGATGTTATTTCATTTGATCCTGACTATAAATAGCCCTGTGAGTTAGGTGCTGTTATTAATATTTTACAGATATTTGCTGGATTTTTAGAAATATTTGCCAATAAATACTCTTCTATATGCTTCTAACTATTCTGTTTTGATAGGTATAGAAAAAGCAATTTTAAAAAGATTTTTTGAAAATTTAGTAAATTTGATCAGTTGTCATCTATGAATAGTAAATAAGTACACGAAGCCTCAAATGGAGTAATTCTCTTTACAGGATATTATATTTAAAATTGCATTAATGTAATTAAACAAGAATGGGAAAAATGTGAGAAAAAGTTGTCATTATTATCTCTTATCATATGCCTAAAGGTGTTATGAATCTTGTATGTCTCAAAAAGAAGCTACAGTAAATTGAGAATAATGTTAAGAACTTATTAGGGGTACTCTGGAAAGATAACGTAATATAGTGAAAAAAGTTTTGGAATTAGAGTTAGAAGGCCCTGATTTGTCTGTCAGTCAGCAAAGCATTCATTAAGCACTTATGTGCCAAGTCCCAGCTTTGATATTGTGTCTAACTCAAGATTTGTGACTTTACCTTTCAGAGCCTTAATTTCCTTATCCTTCAAATGGAAAGATATAATACTTGCAATACCTAACTTTCAGGGTTACTGTGAGGAAGATACTTTATAAATTGTGAAGTGCTATATGCTTGTATGCATGTACACAGACACACATATATATCACTTCCCACTCCTTTTGTAGACACTTCTTTCAAGGTTGTTCATAATCTTTTAGTGGCAAAATCCAATGGCTTTTTCTCAGTCCTCACACTTTCTGCAGTTTTCTCAGCTCCCCTTTACTTTTTCCTTGGCTTCTGTGACACTGTTCTCTCTTGATTCTGCTTCTACTGTTTGCTTCTCCTTATTATCCTTTGCTGGATTACCACTCATCCAAACTAAATTTATTTATCCTTCAAGCCTATGTTTTGAACTCCCCTTTTGACTCTATATTCTTTCTTCTCGTAATCTCATTAAATCTCATTAAATCTCTTGGACTTAATTATTTCTGTGCATATTTATATACTTCTATATTTACGTATTATACATAATATATTTATAGGCAAATACATAAGTATCTAATATACAGGTATATATTAGATACTTATATAGTGTATACTTCCATATTAACATACTCAGTTCTATTTTTTCCAGAATTCTGACTCTATTTCCTGCTCTACAGCTCTACTTGATGTCTTGAAGGCATTTCAAATTCAGCACATCAAAACAAAACTCATTTATTCTTCTCCCCTTTACCCACCCCAAGGCCAAAACCCCAAAACTTTCCCTGCAAATTTTCCAATTTCTGTTGATGGCACCACCATCTTGTCAGTCATCCAGCCTGATCATTATGGAGTTATCTTTGACTTTAACTGTACCTTCAACCTCTATATCCAGTCACCAAGTCTTACTGACTTTGTATCTCTCAAATCTGTCTTTTTGTCTCCCCTCACATAGCCTCTTCCTTGGCTTAGGTCCCATCAACTCTCTCCTACTCTGTTGTAAGAACCTCCTAATTGGTCTCCTCACTTTTATCTTGCACATGATTCCAGAGTTGATGGTTTTAGAATGTTGATCATATTAGCCCCCTCTAAATTAAAAAAAAAATTCCTTTGTTGCATAATGAGTAAAATATAGTCTCTTGGTATTTAAAGCCCTTCACAATCTGTCTACCACTTGTTTTGCAGACCTACTTTGTGCATTCACAGAATCTCTGTTAAAGTCAAACTGACTTGCTAGCTATTTTCTTTAAGCAATGGTCCTCCTCCCTCCATGCCTTTGCAAAGTGATTATCAGTATCTGGAACATTAACTTGTACTTTACAGAATCCTCAGCTTTCTTCAGAGCACAGCTTAGGTGCTACCTCTTACATGAAAGTTTTACTGAACGCTTACCCCAGTTACTAGCACTTTCTTCCTTTTGCAGTTAGTTTATATATGCCTTATATTTATTTGTGTACATGTTATATTCTCCAGTAGAATGTAAACTCTTTGAGGGGACTTTCTTTTTTTATTTTTCTCAGTGTTGAGTATGGTGCCATATACCTTGTAGGTGCTTAATATAAGTTTGTTGAATTGAATTATCTGAGCTATCATTGCATTATTAATGAAAACTGACTTGTTTATGGAAGAACTCACAACACATAATGACCCTTGAAAAGTATTTGTGAGTCAGGTGTGTGGATCCTTTCATTCAGCATAACTTGATTCAGCTGAAATGTTTTATGAATTAAAAAAATTAAATAAAATTATTTGGATAGATATCTTTAAATCTTGGTCTTGAGTATGGAGGGATTCATAAAACATTTGTGATATCAAATAATTTTCCAGGACTGCCTAAAACAATTGGTGATGTATGGATAAATACCCTTATATAATATATTTATATTTGTCAGTCATACTTAATTGAAAAATTGAGGTTACATCAAATGCCCATGTTGTACCTGTATTCATCAGAGAACTTCCTAAAATAACCCTAAAATTTGTATTATTCTTTCTTATATTGAAATGAATGGAACTGATCTACAGATTAGTAAATCCTGAGTATTTGACAAGAGTGTTTCACTGATTTCAGTGTAAGCTTTCTGTCAGTTTCAGAGTTGTTAGATGTTTTGGAAATGCTCCATTGATTTTAATGGAACTTTTCTATTAAATCTGGAGGCTGATGAGATAGATATCCTTCATTGGTTCCTCTTCAGCATTTCTGTCACACCTGGCCAACTCTTTGATTCTATAGCTAACATAGCAACAAATTAATTATATTAACACTATTTAAGTGCAGTGAACAATAGCAGAAATTCATTTGACGAAAACATAAGTTTAGAGACCCAGATGTAGTTTATTAGTATCTTCTTGGTTTGAGAACCATATTTAGCTTAATCAGTTGTTAATTTAGTTATAATTTAATTATTTATTAAAAATAGTATAACATTAGTTTGCTATACTAATACCTCCATTCTCAAATAATGTAATTATGTTTTAGAAAGGATAGTACTTGTTGAATCATACTGTTTAATTTTGAACATGTTTCCTTATAAATTAAGCCTTATTGCAGATAAGTGGTAGTTGCTTTCAGGATAGCAGGACACTATTTATTTTACACTGAGTCTGAGAAGCATTCCAGTTCCATTTTTTTATTCATGTACATTTCAATTTTTAATAATTATAATAACTGACATTTACTTAATACTTCTAAGTTTGCAAAGCATTTTGCATAATATTATTTTATTTGACATATACAATAACCTGGAGAATTAAATATATTATTATGCCCATTTTACAGATGAAGAAACAGACTCAGAGAAGTTAAGTGATGTACGCATTGTCACAGCTAGTAAGTATTGGAGGTGGGATTTGAACCTGTGTCTTCTTGATTCTGAGTCTGGTATTACTTCTCATAAGGATAGTTAAATCAGTACCATATTGAATGTGCCTCAGTGGTGCTGTGGTATAAATACCTCCTGTCCCCAAAAGTGATTTTTGGATAGGGGGACAGTGTTGGTTGAGGCACAGGGATTTTTTTTTTAATAAAATCTGAATCTGGAATCATAATTATATTAAATGGTTATTATTATATTATAATATAATAATATACATAATATATTATTATATATTAAATGGTTACATTATAGGTTATCTGCTTAAGTCTTCCTTATTGTGGTGTGGAAGTGGCCTTGAGTTCATTCAGGCTATGCCAGTGAAATACAATGTTTGATAGATCCTACCAATCTGGAAAGACTCGAATAGTGACCTAGGAATGTACTAACATTCTAAGACCAGCCTAACCAAGTTTAGAGAGGTTCCTCATTAGAAGATTAATCAATAAATGATGAACTTTTTTTGTTAGAATGTGGAGGTCTTGTAGTCACTTGTTATCAATGGAGAGGAGATTGTCCATGTTATTGAAGTCACACATATTTTGAAATAAGTTCATAGAATTGTGGAATCTTAGAATTGGAAGGAAGAACAGGAATACCAAGGGATGTTGTGACAGGAAGAAAAGGTGGGTTGATTATATAGTAAGAGCAAGGGAGGACATAGGTAGACAGCCGTAGTGCATGGTATCCTGATGATGTTGGGAGAAATTGAAGATGTTCAGCATGTTGGGTGGACTGTCCCCAACTGCTGTACTTTTGGGAGAACATGGACAAAAGTTAATAAGGATGGGCACCACGGGTGGGATGTAAGCAGTTTTGTTGGAGGGAACTCCCAAACTGATGAGGTCATAGATCCATTTTAATACTTGAGAGAGCTGGACATTATCATTATACACTCAACAAACATTTTTTTTTCAGGTTCATATTCTCTCTAATTCCTCTTCTTCCCCCAAGTAAGCAGGAAAAAAATAAAATTTGTTACATGTATAGTCAAGCAAAATCAATTCCTACGTTGGTCATGTTCTCCTCATTCTCTACTTCCCATCCCTAAATATGACTCAGTCTGTACTTTGAGTCTATCACCCTTCTATTGGAGGGGGGCAGAGCATATTTCATCCATAGACCTCTGGAATTTTGGTTGGTCATTTTATTGCTTAGAGTTCCCAGGTTTTTCCATGTTTTTTGTCTTTACAATAATGTTATTACTGAATAAATTATTTTCCTGGTTGTGCTTACTTTACTTTGCATCATTTCATACAAGGTTTCTCTGAAATCATCCCCTTCAACATTTTTTATGGCACAGTAGTATTCTATTACATTTGTATACTTTAACTTATTCAGCTATTCCCTAGTTGATGGACACCCCCTCAAATTTTCAGTTCTTTACCCCTACAAAAAAAGCTGATATAAATATACATGTATATATTTTATGTATTGATTCCTTTCCTCTTCCCTTGAGTCTTTGAGGTATACGCCTAGTTAGCATTATTGCTGAGTTAAAGGATATATATATAGTTTAATAACCTATTGAAATCTTTTTAGATACTCATTTTCCCAGCATGGTTATTTATTTTCACCCCCATTTTTCTGTCCTGGAACTTTCATAAGCCTGTCCTCAGATTGGTTCATTTGGGGTTAGGTAGATAATTTTTCATACCTGTTATTCTCTGATATGCCACTTCATTTTGTCCAACACTTCCTGAAATTGATTTGAAACTGTTAATTTGAAAGTAGTGTTCCTTACTGATTGATCTTATTAACTCAGTTTTTATTTTTGTGTCTGGTCTGCCTTTATTCTCTGTAGCCACTCCAGAAATGTATAAACCTGCCACAGTTCTGTTTTATTTTTCTAGACTGTAGTTGGCATGAGATGAATAGGCACCCAGACTGGTCTTGGTGATGAGTGAGAGGAAGGATGGAATGAACCCAAATGGCCAGTAAAAAGCACAACAATACTTTTCAGAGTTCAGACTAGGTAAGGATTATATCACAAATGTATTGGTCCTAGAGTTATGAAAAGTATAGCATGATCTATGGCAGTTGTGTTCATGTGGAGCTCAAGTAGAAACATCTCTGTAGGTTATATATTAGAAAACTACAAATTAACACTGTCGTATTGTGTTTTTATTTATTTTATTAAACATTTTCCAGTTACATTTTAATCTGTTTTAGTCTGCACAGGGGAATTTGGGGAACCACTTGTTTCACCCACAAGTCTGACACTTCTGATCTGTGGTATTGTAGGCATCTTTTCTTCATATCTTTATAGGGATTTTGGTGAGAAGGGTACTTTGCAAATCTTAAAATACTATCTGAATAGGACTAATTATTATTATTTTAAATCTTATTCTTATCTTTTTTGATGGAATTAAGATAGAAATGGTCCAGAGATAAGTCTCTGTCCAGTTATTCTTTATAGCCAATGTTCTGTAGATTTGGATAGAGTGACTATTTTTTTGTACTTGAATAAAGTTTTGGGATCTAAGCTCATATTTTGTAGGCTCACTGAAAGCATACACAGGATGAATCCATTAGCCTTCCTATAGGAAAATGGCAGTGATATGTATCTTGTCTTGTCCTTCTATGGTTTAGTTTTCTCCCAGTAGGTCGGTCTTTTTGGAGACCAGGTCTTCACTCCATAGAGGTTGGAGGCAGGAGTTTTATATGGTGACCGCTTTTAAAAGTTGCTTTTCTTAAATTTTTGTTGAACAGTATTATATCCAGGCTTTTTTATGGGCAATAGTTTCAACTGTGATTATGATCTGGTTCCCGTTCAGTTTGTTTGTAGAATTCTCAAAGGTATTGTGAGTTATTATAGAGATTTATTGTCTGTTAGTTTATACTAACTTCTTGTGTATGATTCTGACCCCATGACTTTGTTTTTCAAGGTATTTGTTAATTACTCCTTTTTGCAGTCTGTTAACAAGTGCCAGAGTTTCTTTAGTTTCCTTGAATAATCTTGGACAACAAGTCTTTATTAAAGATAACCTTTCAGTAGTTTTTGATATCAAAGATTATGTTTTGACTTGCTATCGTAAAACCTTCACTTTCTGTAAGCTTCTTTTTTGTTGATACATTATTGCTTGAGTTCATATGGAGCTTGCCCACGGAGAGCCTTTTGATTCCATTCTTCTATCTGAATCATTTCACAAACCCTGTCCTGAGACAAATTATTTTGGGTTACATTTGACTGATAGACCTGTGGTCAACATTTATTATTGTTCTTTTACTATTTTTTTTTAAACTATTACTGTTGTTTTCTCTTGGCTTTTTAAAGTGATATCTGTTTCAGAAGTATTTCTGTATGTTTTTAACTTGATTATAATGTGTTCTGAGAACAACATCCTGTCCCCCCTTTTTAATAGCTGCTCAGACTTTTTACTGCTTTAGGTAGAAAATTTTTATAAAATGTAACAAGTTTGTTAATACACGAAATATGAATTTTCCAATGAAAATTGAAAATCTGCGTATGTTTGATTTTACTTATTAATTAAATGGTATAGTACAATTTAGTACATTTTTATCAGAATAGTCACATTGTGGCTATTTAGTACAGCTTGGTGGTTTAGTGGATAGAGTGGTAGAGTGCAGGACTTAGAGTCAGGAAGACCTGAGTTAAAATATGGCCTTGGATACTAAGTAGCTGTGTGACCCTGTGCCAGTCACATAACCCTGTTTACATCAATTTTTTCATCTGTAAGATGAACTAGAGAAGGAAATGGCAAACCACTCAAGTATCTTTGCCAAGGAAAACCCAAATGGGATCACAAAGAGTTGGACACAACTGAAAACAACTGAACAACAACAAAATAGTCACGATTAGCATGGATGATAACTATTGTTTTTATAGTTAGGAAAAAAAAACTATTGTTTTTCCTTTCCTTTTATCCCTGTGGTGATGTCACCATAGTAAGGAGCTATGTGAATATTTCACATAACGTCAGGTCTCTATCACTGGTGATTGTAGTAAAGCAGTTGGTCCAGTCAATCATTGCTTTCCTAACCATCTGAAAATAGGAAGGCTGTGTCTATTCCATTCATAAGGAATCTGGTAAGCCAGCCAGGATCACATGACCTAACTGGACTAATCTACCAGCAGTTGATAAATCAGTTAGAATACATAAAACTTCAGTAAAGGAAACAGCCTTGTAAATAGAGACAGAACCAGCTGTGTTTTAAAAAGAAAATTTTGGCTGTGGAACAATTCTTTGTATGAGGGAGCATCTCAGACTGCATGACCATGCCCCCTTGCAGCTCAGAGTGAATGATGTTTGGAATTATCTGTCATCTTCCTTTTTCATTATGATGATGATAATCCAGTCAGTAAATATTCATTAAGAATGCTCTATGATGCTCTATGATACAAAGTCAAAAGCAAAATTGTCTTTGTCCTTAAAGCATTTATAATCTAATGGGGGAAACAATATGTACATAAATAGATATATGTAAAACACATACAAAGGAATCAGAGAACTGGAAACTGAGGACATGCCCATCAATTGGGAAATTGCTTAAACAATTATGGTGTATGACTTCAAAAACTTTATTCATTTATTTATTCTTAGTTTTCAACACTCACTATAAGATTTTGAGTTGTAAATTTTTCCCTTCCATCCCCTCTTCAAGATGGCATGACTATATATCCCCTCAGTTTCCAATTCTTTGCCGCTACAAATGGATCTGCTATAAATATTTTTGTACATTTGGGTTGTTGTGCATTTTTATGATCTCTTTGGGATACAGATCTAATAGTGGTATTGCTGGATCAAAGGCTGAGTTTTATAGCCCTTTGGTCATAGTTCCAAATTACTTTCCAGAATGCTTGATCAGTTTACAACTCCACCAATGATGCATTAGCATTCCAATTTTCCCACATCTGTTTCACCATTTATCATTGTCCTATTTTGTTATATTAACCAATCAGTGTGATGTGGTGCCACAGAGTTGTTCTGATTTGCATTTCTCTAATCAGTAGTGATTTAGAGCATTTTTTCATATGACTACATATAGATAGCTTTAATTTCTTCCTCTGAAGACTACCTGTTCATATCCTTTGACAATCTATCAATTGGGGGATGACTTGTATTCATACAAATTTGACTCAGTTCTCTAATTTTAGAAATGAGAACTTTATCAGAGACACTGGCTGTAAAAACTATTTCCTAATTTTCTGCTTCCCTTCTGATCTTGGTTGCATTGGCTTTGTGCAAAAACTTTTCAATTTAATGTAATCAAAACTATCCATTTTGCGTTTTATAATGTTCTCTATCTCTTGTTTGGTCATACATTCTTCCCTTCACCATAGATCTGACAGGTAAACTATTTCTTGCTCTACTAATTTGTTTATAGTATCACCCTTTATGTCCAAATCATGTACCTATGGTATATGATTTTGATGGAATGTTATTGTGCTATAAGAAATTATGAAGAGGATGGCTTTAGAAAAACCTCAAAAGACTTATATGAACTGATGCAAAAACAAGCAAAACCAGCAAAAACATTGAACATAGTAACAGCAACATTGTAACTGTAATCAGCTGTGAAAGCCTTAGTAGCTGTGATCAATAACAATGCCAAAGGACTAGTGATGAAAAATGCTATCTACCTCCAGATAGAGACTGACGAAGTCTGGGTACAAGCATTCTCTCCTTCTCTTACTTTATTTCTCTTTCTTTTTTTCTTTTCTGCATGACTGATGTGGAAATGTTTTATATGACTTTGTTAGACATTATATATTCATATACTATATATGCATATATTCATATATGATTGGTATTTTATTTTTTTGCCTTCAAAGGCAAGAGGAGATGATGGAGGGGGAAAGAGAATTTGTAATTGAAAATAAAAATTGAAACAAAACATAGAATGGCAATCTTGAAAGAGAAGGCAGTAGTAGCTGGGGTAGGAAGAGGGGGGCAGGGCTTGCTGGTTTTAGGAAATAGAGGTGGATCAGGGTGGCCATAAGCTCAGTCTTGAAGAAAACTAAGAATTTCCAGGAGGTAGAGAGGAGAAGATAGTGTTCCAGGCATGTGGAATAGTCAGTACAAAAACAGGATGGAGTATTGTGCCTGACATAAGAAGTAGGCCAGTACAGTTAAATTATAGAGGAGAATAATTTGTAATTAGATTCTAAAGGTAGGAAGTGGCCAGGTTGTGAAGAGGTTTTACATGCCTAATTTAATGGAGTTTATATTTGATCCTTGATGTCAAAGAAAGCCTCTAGAGTTAATGGGTGGTGGGGGAGAAGAGACCTCAACTTTTGGCAGTTGTGTGGAGAATGTATTGGACAGGGGAGATACTTGAGAAAAGAAACCAGTTCAAATAGACCAAATGAGAGGTTGTTGTTGTTTTGTCCTTTGTTCTTGAAGAAGACCATGACATCAGGAAATTGGTGCTATGAGTTGCAAATGAATTGGATTTAAGTAAGGGAGGGTATGCAAAGCTACCAGCCTCAGTCTCTCTTCTGGAGCCTGAGAGGTGATGAGGTCTTGAATGTTTCTGGCTTGAGAAGAGAGAAGGGACATATAAATATATTGGTGAAATAGAAATGGCAAGATTAGATAGCTGTTTGGAAATGTGAGGTGAATGAGAAGAGTTGAGGATGACAGTAATGTTTTAAAACTAGGTATTTGGAAGAATAGTAGTCCCTTGACAGTAATAGAGAGGTGATGCACAGTGCTGGGTACATGGTAGGCACTTAATATTTTTTGTTGATTGAGATATAAAGATGTGGCGGTCATCTTTTATTCTTATTCCATCTGGACTTCATTCTTTCCACCTCTGTCACAACATTTCTTTGCCCTTGTTTATTCTGACATTTTACTGTTGTTTTTGATTGGTTCTAGAGATTTTTTTTTTTGCCTTTAAGCTGTCCTAACTTTCTGTAACATCTGGTAAATAGTAGTGTATGTTATTTAGGGAAACATTATATAAGACAGTATTGTTAGCATGTTATGCCATTTGGCTATATTTTTTCCCATAATTCGGGTGGGATGATCAGCTACCAAAACCAGTTTTCTTTTAGTTCTTTTAGTTTAGTTTAGTTAAAGATGGATTAAAAGGAGTAGGTTGAAAACCTGGAAATTTGTAAAGAAAGTAGTTATTTCCCTCTACCTGCAAACTTAGCTTCCTTAACAAAAAATATTTTCAGTGTAGTGTTTCTATTTCACTGTTTTTGAAAAGTGCTCTTTTAAAGAAAAAAGAAATAAACAATTTTTTAATATTATAAAGCTTCCTGTGCTTTGGTTAGGGATGTATCATTTCAGCTGGCATTAAGAGAAGTATAGACATAATTATTAATTTAGTTGATCGTTATTATCTCCTAAATTGTTACTATTATGATAAGTATAGCGTTTTTCTATTAAGTTCTCAAAATGTAAAACTTAGCCATTTCCATTATTGTAGAATTTAAAACTATTGAGGTAACAGTTTAAAAGTATTAACCTGAACCAAAGTATTTTTAAATTTGATGTGAATATATTACTATAGAATCGAGAGGCTGAATGAGTTTTTCCAGGCTTCTGTGTGCTTTTGAATTTTTAATTTCTCTTTCAGTTTATTGGGACTCTGCTTCAGTAATTAGTCTGTTTTGGTTATCTTGTTTTTTCAGACTTTAATTTACATTTAAAAATGCTTAAAAACCAGATTAGTTTTTTTAAGCACTAATTATTTGTATTTGTTTTTCCTATAGCATAATTTGGATTGTCCTTGTTAAACAGATGTAGTAAAAATATTGCATTGGAATGAACTAAAATTATTGATAATACTATGAATCCAGTATTTAATTAAAGCATAAGTTAGTGATCACAAATGGACATGAATTAAATTACCCTTTAAATTGGTTTTATAGAATGGTGCATTTCTTCTCATAAAAAAATCAAGCCTTTAAGGGATTAATTTTTGAGATATATAAGATACTATAAAGAAAAACCCCATAAATTGTTTAAATATACTAAAAATAGGAAGCTAGCTAGACAGTCATGTTGATTGTGCTACAAAATAGCAGAAAAACTGAATTAATTCTTCCCTTTTATCAAAACTGAATTAATTCTCCTCTTTTATCTTTTCTTAGGAAAATAATAAGAAAGGTCTCATTTTCAAAGTATCTCTTGAAGTATATAAACCAGAAGTAAATTTTAAGGATGTCTTAGAACTAATTGATAAATTAGTTGTAGATTACTCTCTAGGACTTGTTTGCGAACATGACTTTGAATCATAAGAAGGATTGTAGGAGAATTCTGAGAATTAGAGATATCAGTCTCTCATATAATGTTTATGGAGCACTCAGCATTTAAGAAAACATTTAGGGAAAGCCATCATTTAGGTATTTATCCAACAAATAACAACAATAATTAGTAACAGTAATATTCATGTAAATTCAACCAATAACACAACTGCACTGGAGAAATGACTATGTAATGTGAATTTGCTTGTAGATATGGCAGGATTTATGAAGGCAATTCAGGATAGGTTCATTGTTACCAGAAATTATAGAGAAGTTGTCTTATTGTAGCCCAGATTTATTGATGTGTGCAAAATATGAAAGAAAATGGTTAGAAAATAAGCAACATATCATTACAGTATGCAAAAAATTTAACACTGCATACTTTGCAAGGCATGCCTTGGAGGTTAGAATTTTATATAAGAAATTTATCATTAGGATCTTGAGATTTTTTCAGACTTTCATTGACTAAAAGATGAATTAATTTTGCAGAAAGGCACTATTCACATGGTCATGCTTCCTTCTAATTTTATGTAACATATCTTCCAAAAGCGTATTAATGTGGGGATTTTTCTAAGAAAGTTGGCAGTCAGAAACCTGTCTTCCTTTAAAGGTCAGTATACAGGAACATCATTCAGTTCTTGGAAGTTAGACTCCTTGTAAACTCCTTGTCTGCACTCACTGCCTCCACTTGCTCTCTTCCTACTCACTCCCTTACTCCCCTCATTCTTTTGCAGTCTAACTTTTAAAAACTTTTCCGTTCAACTGAAACTACTCTCTGCAAAGTTAGCAATGAACTTTTAATTGCCGGGTCTGATGGTCTTTTCTCACTGCTAATCTTTTTCAAGCCATCCATTACATTTGACACTGTTTAGTAGCTGCTTCATAATATTCCTATTTATCCCAGGTTCCTGCCTTCATAGTTAGAAGTAGCAGGAGGGCAGACATAGTGGAAAGAGCACTGAGCCAGAAGTCAAGAAGTCCTGAATTCAAATTCAGACCCAGACACTTATTAGTTATGTGGCCCTGGACAAATCATTTAACTTTTGTATGCCTCCATTTCCTTAACTATAAAATGGAGATAATTATAGCACTTCACAGAATTGTTATTAGCAACAAATGTGATGAAATGAGATTATATTTCTAAAGTGCTTAACAATGCCTGGCACTTATTGCTTTTCACTTCTTTCCCCAGACTCCCTTCTCCCAAAGGGTCTTCAACATTGAGGGAACAATGTCCTTTCAAAAACTCTAGGTTCCCAGTTTCTCAATCTCAGCTAGTCCTTTACTTCACCTCAGCTAAACCCAAGGAAGCTCTTACTCTTATGAATAAATGCTCCTCTTCTGGCATTAAGAATTCTAAAATTTGTTCATTTGTTTATTTGATGTTTTGTGAGATCCCTCTTTATAGCTCAGTTCTCTTAAACCTATTCTTTATTCTGAGGCTGTGACCTCATTTTCCTTCTAAGACCATTGTTGCTAATATTTAAGAAAAAGTACCATTTAAGAAAACTGCTATATGTAAGTCAGAACTTGGGGGAGGGGGCAGAAGAGCTACCCAGGAGTCCAGAAGACTTATTCCATGGACTCTTTGAGACATGTTGAATTTAAAATGTGTCACAGAATCACCAGTATGAGATGTCTAGTAGATAGCTGGAGATATGAAAATAGTAGTCCGCAGAGAGATTAGGACTGAATAAATAGATCTGAGAACCATCTGTATATAGATGATAATTGAATCCATGGGATTATAAGATTGCCAAGTGGAGTAGTATAAAGGCAGAAGAGAAGAGTGTGCAGGTGCAGGGCAGAGCCTTGGAAGACATCCATAGGTGGCGGATGTGACCTGGTTGAAGATCCAAGAAGAGTACAGGTGGGAGGAGAACTATGAAAAAGCAGTGTGACTAAGGTTTAGAAAGAAGAGAGTATCAGGATGGTGGTTTGTTGTTTTTCCTTGTTTCCGACTTTGTGACCCTGTTTGGGGTTTTCTTGGCAGAGATACTGGAGTGGTTTGCTATTTCTGTCTCCAGCTTATTTTACAGATAAGAAAACTGAGGCAAACAGGGTCCCAAGGTCACACAGCTAGTTTCAATTTCTGAGGCCAAATTTGAACTCAGGAATATGAGTTTTCCTGACTCCAAGCCTGTACTCTATCCATTGTGCCACCTAGCTGCAGAGAGGTGTAGAAACATGGTTATTGCTACTTTAGTCCTCCTTAGCAGGGAGTAATCAGCCACAATCAAGGTTTTCATTCCTCTGACACTGGTTAATCTCTTATGTGACATGTGTAGATCTACATCTTTGATGGAGAATAAGCAGTTGTTTTCCCTTCAACTACTTTCTCATTGGCAAGACGTTCCTCATATTCTGTTGCTTCAGTTTTTAGGTTCCTTTAGTTTTCTTTTGCATCTGTGTATCTTCTACCCTCACACTTTCTGATACAAGCCACTCCCACATTGAACAAAATAAGTAGTATCTCTAACAATTGCCTGTCATGTAGATTTTTAGTTCTGTTTCCTGGGGGGGATAGATTTTTATTCTGTGTACGTACTATTGCTATAAGTCTTTTGAAGACTTTTATCATATCTTAAGCAATTTTTTCATGTTTTCCTCCTCATTTTTTTTCTTCTCCTCCAGTTTGCCAGCACAGGATAGGTGCCAGTGAATGACTAAACCAAGTTTTTTTTATTTTTATAGATATAAATTTAGTCAAAATTAGCATCAGATTTTCCTAAATTAATTTAGTATAATTCACAGAAACTTTTTTTAATACATCTGTAAAATGCAGTTTGGGAAACAATACATTTTTATGCTGGCATGCTTAATATCTTTTTCCTTTCTCTTACTGATCTTGCTTTTATATTAGTGGAGTTTATATTTGGAGCAATGCTCCTGTCACAGCAGAACCCTCAATTAGGAATACACACACCTTATTTCTTAACAGAATTATTATACAAAAAAGTATATGATTAAAGATTATTTATGTACATTTGTTGCTTTTGAAATTTACTTCTTTGGTGTAATTGGAAAAAGGATGAAGGTTTTTTCCCCATAAAGTTTCATTAATCTGTAACAGTTTGTAATTTTTCATATGTAGGATATTTTAACGAGAAATGCTTAATGAGAAATGTGAATACTCTTCTTAAAAGCATATAGAGGATTCTCATATGAATTAGATTGATGAAGATGTGATTATTGCATGAGGCTTGTGATGTATATATAAATACCATACGTGAGTGAATGAGATGTTAGTAACCATTTCGTTAATTTCCCCCCATCTGAATTTAACCTTTAAAACTTCAGGTTATAGGGGTGGCTAGGTGGCACAGTGAATAGAGCACCAGCCCTGGAGTTGGGAGGACTTGAGTTCAAATACAGCCTCAGACCCTTAACACTTACTAACCGGGTGACCTTGAGCAAGTCACTTAACCCCAACTGCCCTGCCTCCCCCCTCCAAAAAGCAAAAAAAACTAACCCCAAACCAAACCAAAAAACTTCAGGTTATGGAATAATTAAGATTCTTTTGAGTAACTGTTTTTGGATGAAGGAAAATAGAAAATACAGATTGTTTGGAAAGGTAGTGAATGTTATACATATTGATGATCAACTCACTTTAAAGAAATGGTCGTAGTTGATCAACCTAGCTTACCATACTATATAAATTCTGGAGGAAAATTGATGAAAGGGATTTCAATTTTAGACATGTCTTTCTGAAAACGTTTTAATTGTAAGAAAAGCCTCGAATAAGATTTAATAGGGTGTAAAGTCAAGCAACAGTAGATTCTCAAAAGAATGCTACTGTGAACAGCTTTTAAGATTCGGGTTACACAGTAGTAGTGAACACTCTGTTTATTCCATTACAAATCAAGATTCAGTACAATATTCTTATTACAGAAAGTCACAATATTTAGAACAAGGAACAAAAGAAGAATCACCATACAATCTAAGCAAGCTTATTTCTTGTAAGAATCCCTTTGTTATAATACTCATTATAGCACTTTGTTATAACAGTAAATGTGATTTAATAATATTAATTCAGAGAGAAGTAATGTTATAATACTAGAGGATCAAGCGAACCTGTTGACTCAAATGGTCTAAGGGACTCTGAAGAAACTGATGAATTGTGTAACATTGTTAACACACATTGTTATAGCACCTTTGCAGGGGAGAAACATGAAACCTTAAAAGACAAGTCAACCATTTAAAGGAAATAAACAGAATCTCAACAGCAAGTCTGTTTTGACAGTATAAAAAAGTTAAAGCACAACAAAATAGAAATAATAGAATAGACTAATTCATATTAAATATTAAAAATTCAGAGTAAAGTTAATAATAATCACCTATTCATACTATAAAATATAACATTATTGAACTCAGATTTTTTTTTATTGTGCCTAATAAATATTATTTTCTCGCAGTACTTACAGGTCATGAAATTGTTTTGTGTTTTCAGTGAATATGTTTACATTTGAAATTAACTTTTTCATTAGCTCAGAGAAGCCTTTTTTCTTTAATACATTGCTTTCTGAGATCATAAAAGTTTAAAATTTGGGTTTTGTAATTTTGAAACCTATCTTCCAATAAGGTTATTTGTTCATAATTTACATATTTTTATTTGTCTTGATAGAATAGTATCTGATGGTAAAATATAGGAAATGCTCAATGGAAGCATTGTAGATTAAAGTAGAATTAATTTTGTAATATGCTTTATCCTTTAATAATATTTAAATCCTCTAATTGCAATTATTAAAAGTAGAGCTATAGTAGTAGAAACTAATCTGTATTTATATGTTTAAATTTTTGTTTCTTTAGAAACCTCTATTAAATTCATTATAGAGACCTTTTATATTAGCAAAATAGTTCATAAAAGCCCAGTCATTTGTTTTCCCCCTTCCCCATTTCTTTTTTCTTCCTCCCTTCTTCTTCCCTCTCTTTCTCTCTCATACACACAAACACACACACACTGAAACACACACACACACATGAAAATATTTTGAAGCCATGAAAGCCAGATTTTTGAAGACTCCAAGGTTTTAGTTTCAAAATAGTATTGACAGTGCTTATTTTTATTTGTGTGACAAGGCTGTCACCCAGTGGCATCTTCAAGTGTTGCATCCCTACAGAATTCTTAACCATTCTGATTTTCTGATTTTTTTGTTTTCTAAGTTTAAAGCTTGTTTAAATGCTTATAAAGTTAGGGGACTTATTTTTACTCATAGATAGATACTTCATAAAAATTTATTATTTACTCTAAAAACTTTTACATTATATTTCTTTTATCATAATTGTTTAGGACAATTACTTATTCTTTTCAAAAACCTATCTTTTTCAAAGATATAAAGTTTCTGTTTCCCAATTTATTCTATGGGGCAGCTAGGTGAAATTGTAGCTAAAATTTTAGTTCAGTCTTTGTGAAGATGACACACTATGAAACCTATTTTAAAATAATGCTAAATTTATCACAGTGATTTCCTTATAGTTTTTTAATGTCTGGTTTTCACATCATTGTGATAAATAAAATGGAAAGATTAGGCCTATAATACAATTAAAATAGATTTTCTGTGGTGGTAATTTAGTTTAAGATAGATGAATAACTCATTTAAATGAAGTCATTTAAAATTTATGTATGCATACAAACCATAAAAACTGAACATTTAGAATCAATCAATTTTTAAAGAGATCTTACTGTGGAGTAGAATAAATCTTATTTTGGAAGGAGTTTACAGGTGGCTTTCAGAAGAAGAAATCAGACTCTCAATAATCATATGAAAAAGTGCAAGAGAAATACAAATTCAGACAACTCTGAGGTATCATCTCATACCTATCAGACTGGCTAACGTGAAAGAAAAGGAAAATGATAAATGCGGAGATGATGTGGAGAGAAGCGGCATCTGGAAACTGTTTAGACCTTCTCTTAGAATAAGTAAATGAATAAAGCACTTATTATATGCTTACCATGTTCAAGGTACTCTTCTAAGCCCTAGGAATACAAATGTAAAAGTGAGATAGTCCTTACTTTCAAGGAGTTCTCAGTCTAATTGGGAGAAAGCACATATGGAAGGTTTCAGCTACAAGGAAGATGAAAAAGTTCCATGGTACTTAGGGTGCAGCAGCAAAGCAATGGTAACGCCTCTTCTTGAATTGTTATTTCTGCTGATAGAATATCAGCTTCTGATACTGAACCATTTGACAGTACCAAGGATTTTGGCAACAGGAACTTTTTCTGGATCTTTAATAGCTGTAGCCACAACAGGGATGGGGAATCTGTGGCCTCAAGGCCACTCACATGTGACCTTCTAGGTCCTCAAGTGTGACCTTTTGACTGAATCCAAGCTTCACAGAAACAAATCCCCAAAAGGATTTGTACTGTAAAACTTGGACTCAGTGTAAAGGCTGTAACCTAGGACCTAGGAGGCCACATGTGACCTTGAGGCCGCAGTTTCCCCACCCCATCCATAGCACTTGTGGTAGTTGCCATGCTCCATCAACACAGGGATAGCCAGATGGTACAGTGGATAGAACGCTGGGCCTGGAATCAGGAAGACCTGAATTTAAATCTGGACTCAATCACTAGCTATGTGACCGTGGGCAAGTCACTTTACCCTATTTGCCTCAGTTTCCTCGTCTGTTAATTTAGCTGGAGACAGAAATGGGAAATCACTTTAGTATCCTTGCCAAGAAAACCTCAAATACGGTTTTAGTGAAGAGTTGGACACAGTGAAAATTACTGAACAACAAAAACAACATCACCACTTCCTGAAATGAAGGCTGTGGACCCTGGATTAGAAATATTGATATTCCAAAGATTCTTGGGTTCAGAAGTTTCTTAAGTTCAGAATTCTGGCTGTTTCTATCCATTTGACAAGAAATAGCAAGCAAGATGGAGGAGGCTGACTTGTCTACCTCATGTCTCATGTCTCTTCCTCAGGTTCCCTTGCTGCTTCATTAAGTCTGTCTTGTCTGCTCTGTCATTTGACTTTGCTTAACAGGTGGTGGAGATGGCTTATTCTTTTTCTAAAGGAGTTACTTCCCCACATGGTAGCCACTGATATAGTACAGCTAAAGGTTTTTTATTTGGGGGAACCAATGTATTTTATAATATTTTATAACATGTGGTCTGAGAGGAACAGGCAGGGGTAGGGGAGGTGCAGAGCCAAGATGGAGAGGTAAAAGCAGGGGCTTGTTTGAGCTCTCCCCCAAACCCCTCCAAATAACTGACTAACCAAATACTAGAGCAGCAGAACTCATAAAATGACAGAGTGAAACACATTTCCAGCCCAAGACAACCTGGAAGGTCGACAGAAAAGGTCTGTTTCCCCAGACTGGGAGAGGAGCACAGACCAACAGTGGTCATGCCAGCATAGATTGGACCCTCGCAAAACTGGAGCAGGCCTGAATCTCTAGCACTTGTGGCGGTTTCCAGACTTCTCAACCTACAAATGCCAAAGACAGCTTTGAAGGTCAATAATAAAGGTCTGTTGAACCTGGGTGAGAGAGGAGCATGGTCTAGCCCCAGCCTCAGGCTGACAACAGAGGCTGCCTTTCAGAGCTCTTGGCTCACAGAAAGATCAAGGGGCTGATTAGAGGGGGATTGCAGGGGATCTCTTTGCTGGTGCTGAGGAAGGATTCTCTTTGCCTGTGCTTGGATCTGGGTCGCAGTCCTGGTTGGTGGTCGTGGGGTGAGGAGCTGTGCTGGTGTGACAGAGCTTGTTGCAGTGGTGCAGAGGGAATCCTCCTCATGGTTCCAAGGCAGAAAAGAGTGCTTGTGGTCACTCACAGACCAGAACACAGACCAGGAGTGGAGTAAACACACCTCTCCTTTGATCATACTACTTTGGAAGAACTGAACATTTACAGGTCCCTAGACATATCTCTGAAAACAGCTGTACAAAACCCCTGAAACTTGTGACAGTATACCCTCCACACTGGAAGCAGAGATCTAGCTTAGCAAAGAAAAACAGCGGGGGAAAAAAATCATACTATAGAGTCTTACTCTGGTGACAAAGATCAAAACATACAACCAGAAGAAGACAATGAAGTCAAAGCTCCTGCATCCAAAGTCTCTAAGAAAAATATGAATTGGTCACAGGCCGTTAAAGAGCTCAAAAAGGATTTTGAAAATCAAGAAAGAGAAGTAGAAGAAAAATTGGGAAAAGAAATGAGTGATGCAAAAAAATTAATGAAAAATGAGTTATTAGCTTGGTAAAAGAGACCCACAAAAATACTGAAGAAAATAATACCTTAAAAAATAGACTAACCTGTATACATATATACATGTATGTGTGTGTATAGATAGATAGATAGAGGGTGAGTTGAATATGGAGGGATGACATCCAAAAAATAAAATTAAGGGGTGAGAGGAATGTACTGGGACAAGGAGAAAGGGAAAGGGAGAATGGGGTAAATTATCTCACATGAAAGAGACAAGAAAAAGCTTTAACAGTGGAGAGGAAGTGTGGGAGGTGAGAGGGAATGAGTGAACCTTACTCATCGAATTTAGCTTGAGGAGGGAATAACATACACACTCAGTTAGTTATGGAAATCTATTTTACCCTACAGGAAAGTAGGGAGAAAGGGGAGAAGGGAGGGCAGATTGGGGGAGGAGATAATCAGAAGTGAACACTTTTGAGGAGCACAGGGCCAAAGGAGAGAAGAAAATAAATTGGGGGAGGGGTGGCTAGGATGGAGGGAAACTTATGGAAGTGTTTTGTATAGCTACACATGTATAACCTATATTGAATTGCTTGCTTTCTTAATGAGGGTGGGTGGGGAGGGAGGAAGGAAAGAATTTGGAACTCAGAGTTTAAAAAATGAATGTTAAAAATTATTTTTACATGCAGCTGGTAAATAAGATATACAGGGGTATAGAAATCTATCTTTGCCTTACAGGAAAATATGTGGGAAGGGGATAAGAGAAGGGTTGGAATGATAGACCTGAGGGTAGATTGAGGGAAGGGTAATCAGAATGCACACCTTCTTGGGGATAGGGTAGGTGAGAAATGGGTAGAAAATTTGGAATTCAGTCTTGTGGAAGTGAATGTTGAAAATTGAAAATAAATTAATAAAGCTTAAAGAAAAAGAGTAGCAGGTGGACCTTAATGTATGTAGACACTATCTAGGGAATACAATATCTTTAGTATTGATTCAGTTCCATACTATAATTGCTTATGTACACACATAGGACTTTTGGTACCAAAGCCTAGTTGAAAGTTCTAGCATTGGTATCAAGGAATTTGACAAGTATCCATTCTGAGACTTTTATTTTCTTGTGAATTTGAGTAGTCACTTAATCTCTCCAGAGTCTCCATTTTGACAATGGAGAATAGCAATGACCACTCTACCCAACTCACTTGGCAAACATGAAAACAATATGTAAACCTGAATTGTCCTTATTTTCTAAATTAGTGATCCTTCTGTTAGTTTGATAGGCTGCCATTTGTTTTACTTGAGGAAAGAAACCTAGGAGTGAGTAAAGATACATTTATAATTTCAGGAAAATGTAAACACCTATATGCCTTTTAACTGGACAGTAGTTAAGTGTACATTTGTGTTATAAATCTGTAATACCCATTCTTGATAGGAGAGATTCTGGTATAAACAGAAGGACACTTGAAACCTTCATGATAAAATCCTGTGAGCTATGTCACAAATTATTTTGTATTCTTAGTTACCATTTCACTTTTAAAAAAAATTATTGATAGTTTCAGAGAATTAATGTATTTACCAAGTGTGATTTACATGTAAACAGTTTTTAATAAATTGTTTTCACTTGTATAAAAAGAACAACAACAAAAAAGTATTTTATTTAAACAGTCAGCCTTTATTGTGACGTGTACCATGGGGAATAGCCAGTGAAAATGCTTGAGGCCCAGATACAGATTGGAAAGGTAAGGCCCAAGAGAGGATTTTATATTTGATCCTGGAAATAATAAGGAAATCCTGGAGTTTATTGAATGGGAATGGAGGGGGACATGGTTAGACAGTGGTAAAAAATGTATTAGCATGATGTTAGCTAAGAACAAAAAAATGTACATTTTAGATAGTGAATGGATATAGGACAGTAATGGAATTTATTAATATAAGTATCCAGAACCAAAATGACATTTACTATCTCTTGAATTTGATTTGTAGTTCATTAGGAAACCACTAAAATTTCCTAAGAAAGGAGCTACAATAGTGTCAGAAGGAAATTTGGGCAGTAGATTTTAGTTCATTTGATTAGTTCAATTCAGCAAGCCTTTATTAAATTCCTACTTTGTTCTATGTGCTTGCAAGTATTCACTATTTAATTGAGGAAAAACTTAACTGGAGAATTATGATTTTTTTTTTTTTGGAGAGGCAATTGGGGGTAAATGACTTGCCCCAAGGTCACATGGCTAGTTTTTGTGTTTAGTGTCTGAGATTGGATTTGAACTCAGGTCCTCCTGACTCCAGGGCTGGTGCTCTATTCACTGCACCACCTACCCACGCTGATTATGATTGTTTTAAATCCATACATTGAAACATAAGGCAAAGAGAAAGCTGTTTAAAATTATAAATGTAAGTGTGTCAGAGTGATAATTATTTTTTAAAGAACTTTTAAAAAAGAAAATTGCTTTCCATGAAACTGTTTAAACTTGTTTGAACATTAAGATAAGGTGACGGAAAATTTTGTAATTTGAAATTAAAGTTAGATTTAAAAATATTAGTTCATTGAGTCACATGCAGAAATGCAGTTGGTAATTACCTTTAAACTCCTGACATTTATTTATAAAGTAATATATGTTCAGATATATTTTTAGGTCAGAAGAATAATGATTATATTTGGAATGCAGCTGTTCCAAAACCTGTACTAGGGAGGAAAAAAAATGCTTTTGCTGGCTGTTTTAGTAAACAAGACCTCTCTAGGGTAAGTTTCCTCCTTAGACTCCCTTCTCCTGGGCACTCTTGACTCAGACTGCATATGGGAACTGATTAGAAAGCGCTAGTCACTTGGAACCTCTTTCTCAAGGACCTTGATTACAAGTATATGTAGGGATCAAGTCAGGCCCGCCACGATACCAGTTTAAGTTGCTTTCTATTCTGATGACAACAAATAGTGCTGATGAATATTGTTCTTTGTTTTTATTATTTTTGTTAGAGTAAAAATTTTCTGTTGGCATTGTTTTTCAACTTTAAGCAGATTTGAATATTTTTTTTCCTTTTACAGCTTATTGATTTGTTTACTGATAATATTAGGATTTTAAAATTTTATTGAAACAACTCAAACCCCAGTTTTAACTGGTAAATTCTTTAATTATGTGAAAACAATAGACATGCAGACTCTCTCAAAGGAATGTTTTCTTGATGGATATTTGTGATTTATGCCTGTAATCCCTGTACTCCAAATCTCTCAAAAGGAAGAGATAGACAGAGTATGTAGTACATGAAATAATATTTGTGGTCTTTTTTTTATGGTCTCTTTTTAAATGTTTGTTGACAAGTACATGGAGGCATTGGCAGAATATTTCCTGAATTTAATAGTATTTTTTGGTTCTAGGAACAGGATTGCAAAGAATATATATCTATATTCTTAATATAGAATGTTTCTAGGGGAGCTCTCAAGTTTTTAGGGTACAGTTAGAAATTAAACAGATTTGTGTATATGTGTTTGCATATGCTTCAGCTAATAATATCTAAACCTAGTAAAACCATATTTTTAACCCATTTATAGCTTCTTTTGGAATATTCATTTGTTTGGAGATTTCTTCCCTTGTGTCTTTTATAAAGAGGTAGATATTTTTGTTAACATGTCAAGTATTTTATCTAACAAGCATTTAAAATAAAGCCTTTTTTTTTTTTTTTTTTTTTTTTTTTTTTTTTT
>CM053600.1:126344987-126360847 GCA_028646575.1 Pseudocheirus occidentalis | reverse complement strand
ATATGTATGTATAGTGTTAAGTACAGTTCATTGATAGCTAATATATTTTCTGGTTTTCTCGATATCAAAATATTCTCTTTCTCATAGTATGTCAAGCACATTTAAGCAAGCTACATTTTTTGGTATGTTACCTACTTTACTGATATACTGTTCATTAAAAAATACACAGGGTTATAACATATATTTGGTTGTGGATGATCATTTGAATATATAGTTAATTTATTTGTTTGAGACAGAGAAATTGGTTATCGCTGACAAGAAATCTATTAAAATATCATGATTTTGTATAATAATCTGATGAAGATTTTATAATAATTAAAAGCTATGTTAAGGTTCATCTAGTCTAAATGTTCACTTATAATGTAGAAAACTTAGTCACATAAGCACTAGGAGGTAGTGTGGGTGAATGGAGAGAGCCTGAAAGTCAGACAAAACTTTGGATTTAAATTCAGTCTCTGACACATATATTATGTATGTATGACCCTATGTAATTCACTTACCTTCAGGCAACTCCCTGATGCAATAAATTGGGGAAGTTTGCTTATCTCTGTTGGTTGGAGGAGTTTGCTTCAGTGGTAGTTTATGTTAATGAAATCACCAGTCTGGATCAAGAAACAGTGCAAAGATTATTTTATTCTGTGATAAATGCAAGACAAGTTTTCTGTTTATCACAATATTTGATTATCCACAGCACTCTTACCTTCACCTCCCACTGCATCCCGGGCCATCTTCAGTCATCCTGATCTATATCTGATGGCCACTCTACCCAGATGACTCCCACAGAGAGAGTGAGGCTGGTGACTTTGCACAGTCCTCTCTCATTTAAATCCAATTCACTAGCAAATCATGTCATCCCCTTCCTGGTATCATAGTCCTCTTTGAGAAGAACAAACAACAGTCTTCACCTCCTGAATGTCAGAGAGCTTACTTTATGATTGTTTTCCCTTTTCATAAATCTTCAGAGCAATAAATATATAACAGATTTCCTTTTAATAATTAGTTAAATACGCTGCAAACTAGAAGTATATATTTGATTCCTATAGATGAATTTCTTTTATGTAAACAATGAATGTCATGAGAATTATTATAATAATTTCTTATGCCTACTCATTTCTGACAATTCAGAGATTTAGAAACAGTGGTTTTAACAAAGTTGCCAAACTTGAAACAAATGAGTAAGTTGCAAAATCTTGTTTTTGCCTTCATAAAGTCTCTCCTGTGTGTCCCTTTCTTTCCATTCTCACAGCCACTACCCTAGTTTATTAGCCTCTTGCCACTTATCAACTGGGTTCTTGCAATAACTTGCTGTTCTTTTTTCCTTAAGCCTCTCCCTGCTCTGCTTCACCTTCTATACAGCTGTCAAACTGATATTCTTAAGTCTCTCAAAGTTGTTTGATTTGGTAATATTGTTGTATATATTCTCCTGTCCTGCTCCACAGCAGTTACAACTACTAAAGACCTAGAAGAGTTCTTGCCATTACAGAGTCAAAGTTCTTGGAAATGTCAAATGATTGAACATTGGAAACGGATACAGTTTTATTGATAGAAATGTCACTAAAGAAGATAAGAGTGCCATGTGCTTGCTGCTGTACCCTATGGACAACGGGGCCTTTTAACTTTTTTATTCTTTTTTTTTTTTTGCTTTTTGGAGGGCAGTTGGGGTTAAGTGACTTGCCCAAGGTCACACAGCTAGTTTTTTTTGTGTTAAGTGTCTGAGGCCGCATTTGAACTCCGGTCCTCCTGACTCCAGGGCCGATGCTCTATTCACTGCGCCACCTAGCCGCCCCAACTTTTTTATTCTTTTGGTGATGCTGTCTAGCTACATACTCTCAAAAATTAAAATCACTCTTCACCCATGACCCTTGGAAGGTGACTAGATTATAGCATAGTACTAAATTCAGAAATTTAGGGGAAGACACCTCCCTCTTTCCCCCTTCCCCAGCATGTACCCTCTTCCTAGGTTTTGTGGAAGTACATACATGAGAATTGAAGATGATGCGAAGGTATAGATGGGTGTATTTACATGAAGGAAACCATATAGCCATTACGGTATAAACTATAGCTTCAATCATTGAATTATCTTTTATTATTTCCCTCTTTGTACTTTATGACCTGGCCAAACTGCAGCTAAGATATTCTCCAAGCTTCGCTTTGGTCTGGGATTCCTGCTCTGGTTATTTTCTGTTCACTCTGCTAGATGTTGGAACTGAGATTCTGCTCTGCTCCTGTGTTTTGATCCAGAGTACTGCTTTTGAACTTTGTCTTTTTTTTTTTTTTTTTTGGTGGGGCAGTTGGGGTTAAGTGACTTGCCCAGGGTCCCAGAGCCAATAAGTATCAAGTGATCAAGGGTCTGAGGTCACATTTCAACTTGGATCCTCTGGACTCCAGGGCCAGTGCTCTCTCCACTACACCACCTAGCTGCCCCCCAACTTCCTCTTTTCTTGGTATGTATAATCCAGGAACTCCTTGCCCAAGAATACTACCTCCCACCCTTACCCCAAACGCCCACCACCTCACCTTGGGCAGATCCTACTCTCATTCTTCCCTGAATCTGTGACCCAGAACTGGGTAGTGGACAACAGAACTACTAGTTGATACTTGTCCCTGTCATAGTGGTATGGGCTGGTTTTGGGGAGTACCCCAGTAGTATGGGTTTGGGACTCCCTTTTGTCCTGGTGCCAAGTCTCTCCTTGGGTATAGGAGCCCTACCCAGCCCCTGTTGTCAGTAGACCTCTCTCTTCACCTTCTTATTCTGACCTGAGCCAGGCAAAGGATTCTGTGACTTTTTCTGGGTTTCTCCATCAGCATTTGGTCTGGTGTACCTGTCTGGAGTAATTGTTCAGAGCATGGTTTCCTGATATTCTTCCTGTATGACTCTGTTACTGTCCCTCATGTTGAGCCTGTATTACTACCCCCACCCCCATCTGTTGAATTTCTATTATAAATAGCCCAACTCAGATGTTACTTCTTCTAGAAAGGTTTCTTTTGTAAACTTAATTTTGCTTTAAAACTGTCTACTACATTTAGCTATTTGTGTTGATTTCTTATCCCTTTACCAGTTTACCTGGTTAAACTTAACCCTTTACCCTTAAGAGTACGTACTTCAATTGTTTAAGATTAGATAGCCTAATATTTAGTGCAGTGTACATAATAGAGCTTTAAATGATCGCTGTATTGCATAGTATTTTTCTTTTCTATGGTTTCCTGTATCCTTTCCTACAATATAATTCGTTTATACTTGTTTAATATTTTTTGTATATGCTGGACCTTTTTTCCTAAATTTTAAACGCCACAGTTCCAACACTCCTGTTTTTAATTGTCTGTATATTCTTCATTGACTGGTGCAGCATCTTGAACATAAGGACTTAAGTAGTAGATGAATGAATGAATTTTTTGTCCAAATCACTGTGCGAGGGACTGAGGAATATTCAAAGATGACTAAAACATAGTCTTTGTTTTCGTGGACTTTACAGACTAATAAGATGAATTTTTAACCTTTGACTCTGGAACAGAGTAAAGGTAACTAAAACATATGATGATTAAACCTGCTACTTTAATCTCAGTAGCACCCTCCTCTAATCAATTTTCCTAACAGACCACAGATTCTTGTATTTGCTGATCGTTTACTGGTCACCTTTCCTTCTCAGTCAATCTCCTTCTAATCCAATATTTAAAAAAAAAATCAAATTACCAGCCCATTGACACATTTTCAGCATTTTTCCTCTCTCTGAATATTGTTTCCTTTTCATTCTCCAGTTACTCTTATTTTTACATTCGTATTTTTTCTTAGCATCAACTTCCATTATATTGTTTTTACCTTTTACCTTACATAGTTGCTAATTGCAGTGTCCACAGTAAACCATTGTCATGAATTGCTCCAATTAAAAAAAAATCCATCACCTTTCTGAAGATGAATCTCAGTGAATTTCCTAAGGTGAGGAAGGCCATAGACATACATTGAAGGCTTTTTAATTTGGGAAGACTAGCCAGAACCTGCATTGTGATGAAATAGTTAACTTCTATACTATTATGAGTTATTATTACTGAAACCTAAAAAATTAGAACTCATAATATTTTTGGTTTATAAAGCAAAATATTAATACAGTGCTATTCCCATACCCTCCTTCCCACCCTTTTCCTAAGAAGCATTTAAGAAGAGATTCCCGATATTTTTTTTTTCAACTATCAAATTTGCTAAGGAAATTGATCTACCTGGTATGCATAGAGGTAATTTTACTCAGGTTGCTTATGAAAATGACACTTAACTTTTTTAATCCTGGTTCAAGGATTAGTTGAGCTTAAAAAGTTGTTTTGTCTCCTTAGAGCGAGGGTTCTTAATCTAGGGTCCATGAACTTATTAAAAAACACACACACAGCATTTTGACAACTGCATTCCCATATAGTTTGTTTCCTTTGTAGTCCTATTTCTTTTTAATTTTATGCATTCAAAAATTATTTTGGGAAGGGATCCGTAGGTTTCACCAGACAGCCAAAGCTGTTAAATGATAAAAAAGGTAAAGAGCCTCTGTCTTAGAAGTGGCATACTGTAATACAAAATAATAAATGCTTGATACTGTATGTATTTTTTCTTATAGATGCTTAAAACTTTGCCAAAGAAATATAACAGCGTATTAATAAATTTCCTCAGATAGCACCTGGTTAATCCTGTAATTATTAGTTGTTATGTTTGCCATAGAATATTACGCACTATGCATTTTACTTTGGGGTAGGAGTCCTTAATCGTTTTTTTGTGTCAAGAACTCCTTTGGTAGTCTGTTGATGCCTTTGAACTCCTTAGAATAATGTCTTCAAATACATAAAAATATAGCACATAGACCTACAAAGGAAATCAGTTATATTGAAGTAAAGACTTTTTCTCCCCTGTCCATGTTCATGGGTATCCAGAAATTTGTCCTGTGGAACCCAGGTGGAGAACTTCTGCCGTAGTGAATGAACAGAGTAAAACAAGATATGTTTTTATCTTTCATAGAATCAATTCGTAATGGAATTTTTCTGGTAAAATGGACTGCAATATGCTTTTTATTTGGTTGTTTTAACTTAATTACTGCCATATTTAAGCATTTTTGTTTTTTTTTTTAACAGGTATCTTTCAGATGAAGGAATTGAAGCCTGCAAAAGTTCTCCTGACAAAGTCAATATAAATGACATCATCCTCATTGCCCTCAATGTAGGTTACATTTATAAATTTTTCTGCAAGATTTTTTCTGATTGACCTGCTTAATCCAAATACCGTACTTAGGAATAATGAATCAAAAATACATAGGATTTTATGATACTAATAGCTAACATTAATATAGTGCTATAAAGTTTGCAAGGTGCTTCATAAATATTATCTCATTTGATAACTTTAATGAAGAGTGATTCTAGTTTTTTAACTTGTCATTTATTTAATTTGGTATTTATCCAGCTTGACCAGGAATTGATTGATGTTTCTTAAACATATTTTATGTAGAATCCACTGGCAAGAGGAAAATGTAGCCACCTAATTCTGAACCAGGTTATTAGTTATAGATGTTGTAACATTTAATGTAGATATATAATATGGGTTGAAGCTAATAACTACATCAGTGCCATTTATTTGGAACTTATATCTAGAAGATATTCCAGAAAATGTCTCAGATTTTGATTTCTTCTGGAAAGTTCTAGGATTTGAAAAGGAAATTTAAAGAAACTGTTCATTTTTGAGGAGCCTACATTTGCCCTTGTTGGGGTTATTTTTCTGTATTTTCACCAGTAGTTAATCAGTAATGTTGCTATATCTTTGGGTCTTTATCTTTGTGCTTTCAAAAATAAAAAAGTGATAAAAATTTGGTAGCAAAATAATACATAAACATTAATATTTATGAAACCTTTTTCCTTTTGATTTAAAAACGCTATAGTAGAATTTCTGAATATAGAGGAGAAAACTGACTATGGCATAAAAGTATATAAAATTTTTAAAAATGGCAAAGGAAGGAAAGATAGGATATTTATTCTTTTATTAATGATTTTAAAGAAATAAAGTTCCATAGTTATTCTTGAGTCTTTATTTTGTAGCATAGTAGTATTCATATTCATCCTTATCTTAGCTAAATATCCCATTCCCTCCCCCTTTAGTTTTCTTTTATTCTGTACTTAATTCATATAGTAGTTTCTATTCATCATCTTTTAACTAATAATAAAAGCAGTAAAAAGCAAATTATTGATTCATATTATGTTCTCATTTTTAAGACATCTTATTTAGTTCACTAAATAATTTTAATTCCTGTAGTTTCTTCCCCCATCCCCATTTCCTTTTTGTTCATTCCAATCTCCACTATTTTCTAAGAGTTTTACATTGCAAAAGAGGTCAAAACCAAAGAGTCTTCATGATGAAGACTATAGATGGAAATTTTTTTTTCATATTTACTATGCTATATATGTGCTATGCTGTTAGATATGTCATAACATTGCATTTTCTTTTTGAGAATAGTCCTGCACCATTAATTACTGTTCATTATTTATTTTTTATGGAGTGTTTTTTTTTTCTCTTTTCATATAGATAAAATTGTGTTTCCATAAGTTATTTAAAATTATGGCATATAATTGTATGATGATAATATCCCATTATAATAAATGCCTTGTTATTCTTTAGGTTTTGTTTTGTGTTCTGTATACGTAGTTGTAGGTGCTATATCTCTCCATCCAGCATGGTTTATAATATAGATTTCATCCATTATTATTATGTGTGAATTTTATAATGGGTTCATTTGTAATTAAAAATAAAAAGTAACTATTTGAATCACTAAACTTTGATAGCTTTCTTGGAGAATATAAACAGAATTTAAGTTAAAATCCTGTACAAAGATTTTTAGAATCTAGCTTCGTTCATCATAGTCAGCCTTTTTGGTATATTTCACAGCCTTTTTGAGGAGAGAAGTTATTTCAGAAGATATATTCAACGCATATTTATTTTCCCTTTGATCTAGCATTTTATGAAGAAATGTAATCCTTAATTCATGACATAGGATTTAATTTTACTTTTCTGATTCTATTTTAATGATATCCTTTTTATTTTAGACAGATTTGAGAACCATTGGCAAGAAATTCCTCCCTAGTGACATTAATGGCGGAAAGGTGGAAAAGGTAACCCAGAATGCTAAAAATATGTTTTTATTCTAATGGAGAGGATCCTGGGGATCACTTGAAGGATTTAGGGATGTTTAGCTTTTTCTCCACTCAAATTCTTACAACATTGCTTTCATATGGAAGAATTGGATATATTCTTTTAGTCCCAGAGATCAAATGTAGTCATTTTGGCAGGAAGCTGAAAAGTTTAATTTAAAAGGTGTTCTTTAAGCACAGTTTTGAAGGAAACAAGTGTGTGAGAGGTGGAGGTGAATTCCACGTGTGTTCCAGGTATAGAGAACTGTTAGTTTCAGTGTGCTTTGTGAGGAACAGCAGCCATTTTGGCAAGACTGTAGCATTTGGGAAAGGGTATAGTATATAACAAGGCTGAAAAGGTAGTTTTGGCATAGGTTATAGAGGGCTTTAAAAGCCAAACAGAGAAGCTTTTATTTGATCCTAGAGGCAGTAGAGGGATCCTTTGGAGTTTATTGTATAGAGGCTGACACGGTCAGATTTTAGTCAAATCCCTTTGGCAGCTGTGTGTTGGATGTATTAGAGAAGGGAGAAAGTTAAATCAGGGAGACCAAGGAGGCTCTTGAAATAGTTCAGGTGAAAAAGTGATGAAGGCCTAAATTAGGGTAGTAATAGTATGAATAAAAAGAAGGGAATAGCTACAAATAATATTGTGGAGGTTGGGTAAATTAACATGTAATATTATGTTTTATATTAGTTATTAGTGTCTTATTTTCCTACTAATCTATAAGGGCAGTTACTACTTTATCTAAATCTTTATATCTTCTTGAATAATATGCTATGCACATAAGTACTAAACGTTAAATGTTTTTTTTTTTTTTTGCTTTTTTTTTTTGGAAGGGCAGTTGGGGTTAAGTGACTTGCTCAGGGTCACACAGCTAGTTTTTTGTGTTAAGTGTCTGAGGCCGTATTGGAACTCAGGTACTCCTGACTGCAGGGCCAGTGCTCTAATTCACTGTGCCACCTAGCCTCCCCCTAATTGTTAAATTAATAAATTAAAATATGCTGATAGATATACAAAATATGTTACAGACTATTAAGGTTTTGTAATTGTGCCTTTTATTTTTGATTGATCTATCATCAGATCTCTTATTTGTAAATGTAACAGCATAAAAAAGTAAGAAAATAGAAGAGAATATTGGAGTAAAGCTATTAGTGTATTGTAAATGACATCCTTTCCACTCTTTGCCTACTTTGGAGAACTGAAAATATATATATTTTTTAATTTGCATTTTTTCCTTTTTAATTGCGTCTTATGATACCAATAAAATCCTCTCATTTATGTACCTTGAATATATGTACTAATGTACTTATTCTCTTTTTCCATTAGAGCATAAAGTTTTTGAGATGAGAGACTGCTTTTTATTTTCCTTCATATCTCCAGACTAGTGCCTGACACATCATGAGTGCTTAGTGAATGCTTATTGATTAATTGATTTTTCTATTTTATTTTTATGTCATTTGAACATTTGTGCAAAACAATTCCAATTAAAAATTTCCATACATGCTACGGTTTATGTTTTGAACTTTAGAGTTTTAGCTATTATCAATCAAAAAATTATGAAAGGTAGGATTGGATAGGAATATTTTATAGAAGAGAGAATTCCTTTTACTATGTTGAGGTATTTCTAGATGAAGACATTGAAGCTCAGAGAGATTAAATGACTTGCCCAGAGTCACTGAGCTAATAAAAACTAAGCCAGACTGTGACCCACGTCTTTTGACTCTTCCCAAAGCTCCATGCTGCTTTTGTGCACCACTGTCTACAAAGAATATTATTATGTTTGTGTAGTATGAGAGAGGTGTAGGCTGGCACTTATGCAGGTCATAAATTTAGAGTTACCTTCAGCACTGAGAAGCCAAGCTAACCTAGCCAGGGTCATATAGCCAGTATGTGCCAGAGGGGAGACTTGAATCTGGTCTTCTAGTCTTTTGACATTAAAGCTAGCTACCCATTACACCACATTGCCTCTCAGTATTACATTTCAGTAAAATGTGATGGTGTTTGTAACTTAAGTAAAGCATTTCTAAGCTTTTCATTTTGTGGTGTTATATCTTATACATCTTTATCCTTTCAATACTCAAACCAAAAAAGTTATTGCAGCTTAGGCTTAGGGGAAGGAAGGAAGTGTTGGGTGGGGTGTCTTATAGGTTGTTTGGCTTTAATTTGTACCAAAGAGACTGCTGTGGTGCAGGATATATTTAGTTCCCATATACTAAAATGTTTATTTCCCACAGAAAGGTTGATTGAGCTGGAAGATACTTTGGGAAGTCAACTAACCTGTTATTTGAAGTTCAGGCATATAAGAACATAACCTGTAGTTAAAGATACCTAGAGAAATTTGACAAAATTCCTTATGTTGCAGTTTAAAGTATATCATCTCCTTTTATTTTTGGGGAAGATGAAGAGCAGCAGGTTACTTTTCTTTATATAATAACCCTTCATATACTCTGAGACTGATAATTCTCTCCATCTTCCAAACATTTTCTTTTCTAAATTAATTAAACCTAGCTCCTTGAACTTGAACTTATATTTATTTTGGTGCCTTTTATTTATATTCTCTTCTCTTTAAAGTTCACTCCACATTCTCAATATTTCTGACAGATTGTGGACTTTCTCAGCATGCTCATCTAGAGAAGGTATAACTGTGATTAATCTTATCTATTATATTCAATAATCAAAGTACTGCTATCAGATTGATCAGGTAATTCTTAATGCATCCTAGTGTTTGCTTTCTTAACATCGTATTACACTCTTTGGTTCATCTGTGCCAAACTTTATCCTTCTAAATGTCCTTAGGTAAAATACCCTTACTTAACAGGCAATGGAAAGAAATGAAGAGTTTTATTAACACAAATTTAAACTGATTTTAACATAATTTTTGCTTCTTTAAGTTTTTTCCTTCTGAAGCTATTTTCTTTATCAAGTAATGATCCTATTGAAGAAGTTAATGAGTAAGTGCTGGGTGTCCAAGGGATCTCATATGAGTCCCTATTGGGTTCTTGTCTGGAAAAGAATTTCAGTAGGCCTCACGCTATCTTTTGGCAAAGTTACAAATTTTATTACACTTAGCAGCGGGCAGGACAAGGTTAAGGGACCTGCAAAGAGCTTGGGCTTGAGGGACAGAATTTATAACCCTATGTTCAGTATGGCGGTTGGGAGGATAGTTATATTGTTTCCAAGTCTGGGAACTAGTCTGATTAGGGATTCACAGAGTTATGTTGTCAAGGCTTTCAGTATGGCTGTTGGGAGGATGAGCTAGGTTGATTAGGAATACACGAAGTACCATACTGAAACAGTTATCTTGTTTGATAAAGGTGCTTAAGGCTTTTGGGTGCAGCTGGCCACTTGGTTTTCAGGCAAATATCTAGCTAAGGGGAAACTTTCAAGCTGGGGAAAGGGGAGAAGCAGGGTTTATGCCTTGATGGTAGGGGGAAAGTGTGACTTTTACAACTTAATTACACAGGCTTGTTACAAACTGATGTTACATACATAGGTACCCAAACGCAAACAATACTGAGGCTATAGACAAAGGCATCCCATACCGCATCACTGTAATTAATGCTATTAACAGTGACAATGTCCTGGGAAAAGGTTTTTTTAGAAATATCATGTGCTCTGTGACATCCACTCATTTTTTTGTTCTTTTTTTATGAGTCAGTTTAATATATCTAAATATTAACTTAGAGAAAAGCTAGTTTGTTTTGTATTACCTAATAACTTCAAGTTATTAATAATATTGGTGTGTGTGTGTGAGAGAGAGATTTTTAGTTTTTCTAGGGGTTTTTGTGGGTTTTTTTTTCAAAAGCACATCAAGGTAGGTATTTCAAATATTTTACTCATTTTACAAATGAGGAAACTGAGGCTTTAAAAGTTGCCACTTAAATTTAGCCATTAAGTTGAGGATCCATGACTCAAGCTTAAGTTTTCCCACTCTTCAAGTCAGTTTTCTTCCTACTGAACCTTAGATTTAAGGAAGTTTTGGGATAGGTACATAGTTGGTTCTCAGTAAATATTTCTTAAATTATACTGAATGGATTTATTTATTGCAGTTTCTTCATAGGTGCTTTCTGAAGCCTCTTTTAGGTCTAAAATTTTCTGACTTTATGTTTGAGACTGCAGAATGTTCTGGGAAGGTGTGATACGTCTTAATTCTATATTACATTATAAACCTTGGTTTATCTAGGAGAGAAGGTGGGTCAAATTCTTGGCATATAAAGACAGGCAAGGAAAAATTTTATTTACTCCAGATGGTAATTGATAGTAGAGGAAAAGTCTCAGAGTTAAAGAGTCATTATAATTTGTCAACTCTAATTCCTAGTCTTTGTAGTTCTTAAGCCTAAAGGCTGGTCTCAGACATTTAGTAGCTTTTTGACCCTGGGCAGTCACTTAACTTTACATGCCTCTTGAGGTTCCTCATCTATAGAATGAGCTGGAGAGGGAAATGGCAAATCACTCTAGTACAGTGGTTCTCAACCTTCCTAATGCCATGACCCTTTAATACTCATATATGAGAGTATCTGCATGTGGGTGGACCTGCCTGGAGACTGATACAGGAGCACTGTCTTGGTTCCTAAGACCATTGGAAATATGTGTTTTCTGATGGTCTTAGGTGACCCTGTTCGACCCCCAAAGGGGTTGCCACCTACAGGTTGAGAACCTCTGTTCAGTATGTATGGTAAGAAAACCCCAAATGGGGTTATGAAGAGTCAGACACAGCTGCAAACAACTGGACAATTAACTCGCTATCCTACTCCCCACAATAGTTCTTCCAAATCTTTTCATTCCTCCTTAAATTTCCATGGTTCTTCCTTCTCTTACCCTCTCAGCTGAAAACTTTGCTTAATGGTTCATATTATCATATTCACTGAAAAAAATTGAATCCATTGGCCAAGAGCTCCCACTTCTTTCTTCCTGAGCTCGCATCACCTGGATGCTTCTACCACTCTCTCCTCCTTCACTACTATCTCACATAATGAGGTGGACCTTTTCCTTGCTAAGGCTTAGTCTCCTACATGCCCAAGCCATCTTATTCTATCCTGTCATCTCCAATAGCTGGCCTCCTCTATCATCCCCTTTCTCTTACTTATCTTTAGTTTTTCCTTTTCTACTGGCTGCTTCCCTACTACCTACAAACATGTCCATGGCTATCCTATCCTCAAAAAATTCATTTGATCCATCTATCCCTGCTCATTATCATAGTGTATTTTCCTTTGTCTTTTGTGGCTAAACTCTCTGCAAAGGTTGTCTATAATAGGTGCCTCCACAGAGCTCCTTTCCTCTCACTCTCTTCTTAATTTTCTATAGTCTGTCTTCAAACCTCATTGTTCAACTGAAACTGCTCTTTTCAAAGTTATTAATAATCTTTTGATTGCCAAATCTAATGGCAGTCGTAATTCTCATTCTTCTTTACCTGTCTGCAGCCTTTAACACTGCTAAACATCCTCTTCTTCCTGATACTCTTATACCTAAATTTTTGTAATACTTTTCTCATATTGTTTCCCAACAAACTGTCTGACTACCCCTCAATTTTCTTTTGTAGAATTTCATATGGGTCATGCTCACCAAGACTCTGTCCTAGGCCCTCTTCTCTCTCTACTATTTCATTTAGTTATCACCTCAGCTCCCATAGATTCAGTTTAGCACCTCTGTACTGATGATTCTGAAATCTACTTTTCCAGCCCTTACCTCTCTGCTAACCTCCAGTGTTGCATGTCCAGTTGCTATTAAACATCTCAAACTGGATGTCCTGTAGACATGTTAAACTCAACTTGCTCAAAACCGAACTAATTTTTCTCAAACTTTTCCCCATTCTGAACTTACCTGTTACTGTTGGGAATACCACCGTATTCCCAGTTACCCTGGCTTGTAACTTAGGTGTTACTCTCAGCTCCTCACTCAAATTTACCTCCCATATACAGTCTGTTGCTACAACCTTATTGATTTTAACTTCATAACATCTCTGACATATGTCCCTTCTCTTCTCTGACACTGCCACTACCTTGGTGCTAGCACACATCACCTCATGCCTAGGCTATTACAGTAGACTGTTTGGTCAGCCTGCTTCAAGTCTCTTTTCATGGTAGTTTATGTCTACTCAATTGTCAAAGTGATATTCTTAAATCTCAGGATTGATCATGTCTCCCTACCTAATAAGTAAACTCCGTGGCTACTTTTAACCTCCAGGATCAAATATAAAATTCTTTCTTTGCTATTGGAAGGCCTCCATAACTTCTAGACTGCTTTCTAGTGTTCTCACTCTTTACCCTCTATCCTCGGTCGTCCCCACATATTCTTTGATCCAGTGACATTGACCTCCTTGCTGTTCCTTGAGCAAGATACTCTATATCCTGACTCTGGACATTTTCACTGGCAGTCTCTCATGTAGGGAATGTTCTCCTTTGATATCTCTGCTTCCTGGATTCCCTGGCTTTCTTTAAGCACTAGCTAAAATTCTACTTTCTTCAAGAAGTCTTTCCTTTTCTTTCTTAATTTTAGTGCCTTCTCTGCTTTAATTATTTCTGGTTTATCCTGTATATAGCTTATTTGTTCATAATTACTTACCTATTGGTTTCACAATTAGATTGTGAGCTCCTGGAGGGTAGGAACTGTCTCTTGTTTTTCTTTGTATCACCAGCACTTAGCACAGTGCCTGGCATGTAGTAGACGTTTAATAAGTATTTACTGACCGACTAAATACTTTTTTAGCTAGGTGAAGCTTACATCCTTTTTTTGTTGTTGTTTCTTTTTCTTTATCTGTTTATTTGTTTGTTGTTAATTAATTTTTTTCTATATTAACTTTTGTTTATTTTTAGTTTACATCTTTCATTTCCATGAGATTTTGAGTTACAAATTTCCTCCCTGTCTTTCCCTACCCACCAACCCAAAACAGTGATTCCCTCTGTATACCCCCTCCCCCAATCGGCTCTCTCCTATATCTTCCCCCATCGTTCCTCTGACTTACTGGTAGGGCAAGATGGATCTCCCTGCCCCATTGCCTGTATATCTTATTTCCAGGTTGCATGTAAATAATAATAGTAATAAAATAATGTTTTTAACATTTGATTTTAGAACTTTAATTTCTGGATTCTTTCCCTTCCTCCCTCATCACCCATCCCCACTGGAAAGACAGGGAGGAAATATACATTTGTATTCCCTTCACATCTCCTCATACTGAGAAAAGTTTCATAAGTTTTACAATTATCATTTTTCCATGTAGGCATGTAAATAGTTCAACTTTGATAAGTTCCTTATGATTTCTTTTCCATGTTTACTTCTCATGCTTCTTGTATTTGAATGTTAAATTTTCTATTCAGTTCTGTTTTTTTCCTCAAGAATGCTTGAAAGTCCTCCATCTCATTGAATGACCATATTTCCCCCTGAAACATTATACCTAATTTTGCTGGGTAGGTGATTCTTAGTTTTAATCCTAGCTCCCTTGATCTCCAGAATATCATATTCCAGGCTCTTTGATCCCTTAATGTAGAAGCTGCTAGTTCCTGTGTTTTCCTGATTATGTTTCCACAGTATTAAAATTGGTCCTTTTTTAATGTTTTTTATTTTTTAAAATTGATTTATTTACTTTTAGTTTACAAGATCCAGTTCCAGAATCCCTTGAGTTTCAAATTTTCTCCTGTCCCTCCTTCCCTCCAACCCCACCCCCCCCTGCCATGGTGGCATGCAATCAAGTATAGGATCTGCAAATACTTTCACATTGGACATTAGTCTGGTTGAAAGTTTGTAAAGTTTGTAACTGATGGAGTGAACAATGGGAAAAAAGAAGCAAATCCAAACATGGAAAAGAATGATAGCATGTGGATTGCTTCAGTCTCCATTTAAGCTCTTTTCTTTCTAAATCTTTCTCTGAATGTAGATATCTTCTTCCATCTCCTCCAACTTGTAGAGTTGTCTTATACCTGTGCATTGTTGAAAAGAGTCCAGTTTATCAAGGTTGGTCGTCACACATATGGTGTGTCTGTGATTGTGTACAAATTTTTCCTGGTTCTGCTCTTCTCACTTAATATCAGTTTGTATAAGCCTCTCCAGGTAAATATGAAGTCCATCTCCTCCCCATTTCTTACAGCACAATAGTATTCTATTACATTCATATACCACCAGCTTGTTTAGCCATTCTCCAATTGATGAGCATTCCCTTAATTTCCAGTTTTTTGCCGCTGCAAAGAGAGATGCAATAAATATTTTTGTACATATGGGTCTTCCTCCCACTCCTATGATCTCTTTGGGATACAACCCCAAAAGTGGTATTAATGGGTAAAAGGGTATGCAATTATTTATAGCCCTTTGGGCATAGTTCTAGATTGCTCTCCAGAATGGTTGTTCACAGCTCCCATCAACAATGCATCAGTGTTCCGTTTTTCTACATCCTCTCCAGCATTTATGATTTTCCTGTTTTGTCATCTTAGCCAATCTTACTGGTGAGATGTGGTACCCCAAAGTTGTTTTGATTTGTATTTCTCAAATCAGTAGTGATTTAGAGCATTTTTTCACATGCTTATAGATATCTTTAATTTCTACCTCTGAAAATTGCCTGTTCATATCCTTTGACCATTTGTCATTTGGGGAACGACTTGTATTCTTATGGATTTTACTTAATTCCCTGCATATTTTAGAAATGAGGCCTTTATCAGAGACACTGGTTGTAAAAATTCTTTCCCAGTTTCCCACTTCCCTTTTAATCTTGGTTACATTGGCTTTGTTT
>CM053600.1:126309238-126344487 GCA_028646575.1 Pseudocheirus occidentalis | reverse complement strand
TCAGTGGTTTTTCCAGTGAGATATTTCACTTTGTCTTCTATTTTTTCATTTGTTTGGATCTGTTTCATAGTATCTTGATTTCTCATAAACTCACAACTTCCAGTTGCCCCAGTTTAATTTTGAAGGAGTTATTCTCTGCAGTGAATTGTTGAAATTTCTTTTCCATCTGGCAAATTTGGCTTTTTAAGGCATTCTCCTCATTGACTTTTTGGCCCTCTTTTGCTATTTAAATTAGTCTATTTTTTAAGGTGTTATTTTCTTCAGTGTATTTTGTGGTCTCCTTTAGCAGGCTCTTGACTCACTTTTCATGATTTTCCTGCATCGTTCTCATTTTTCTTCCCAGTTTTTCTTCCACATCTCTTACTTGATTTTCAAAATCCTTCTTGACTTCCTCCATGGCCTGGACCGAGTTCATATTTTTCTTGGAGGCTTTTGATGCAGGAATTCTGACTTCACTGTCTTCCTCCTGCTCCATGCCTTGATCCTTTTTGTCCCCAAAAAAGGATTCTCTTGTTTGTTTGTGCTTCCTGTGCTTGCTCATATTGCCAGCCAATTACTTGACCCTTTAGCTCTTTGCCATGGTAGAACTCTGCTCCGAGAATAGAGAGAGCTTTGTCCTAAATCCCTGGGGTTTTCACAGCTGCTGGAGCTATTAGGAGGGCACCGTCCCTAGGGCCCCCATAAGCTCTGGCTCACTGATCACATACCACAGGACAACCACCCAAGATCCAGATCCAAGCAGGTTAAAGCAAGAGCGATTACCCTCTGAAGTCACTTGTTCCCCCTACAGTCTGTAGGCCAGGAGCTCCAGATGCAGCTACATGGTGCAGCCACCACTCTTCCATCGATTCTTGCCCAGGGGGCAGCAGCCAGACTGCTCTCTTTCATCTTTTCCTATTCCAACAAAGTTTCACACTGATGTTTTACTTTGTCTTTGGCCTTTATGGGTTGAGAAGTCTGGAAGCCACTACAGTTGCCGATTATTCACTCTCCTGAAGTCTGCTCTGGTTACTGGTGGTTTGGGGGTCTCCCTGGGGCTGGAACTGTGTGGCTCCTGCAGGACTGTGCTTAGCTCCCAGCATGCTGCGATAGACCTTTCCTTTTGGCCTGCTGGTTGTCTTCAGTAGGAGATTGCTTTCTCTCTGTCACTTTGTGGGTTCTGCTGTAGCTTGAAAATTTGTTTACTCATTTTTTTACAGGTATTGGAGTTGTGTGGAGCTGTAGCCCATGCCATGTTTGTGCTTCTACTCCGCCATCTTGGCTCTGCCAGTAAAAAATACTTTTAAAAAATCATTTGTTCGTTCTGGGAATTCTTTTGGGGCCTGTTTGGGGGCCTGAAAAATTCACATTTTTCTTTGAAGCTTTGCATGTAGCTGCTTTGGCATTATTGTCTTCTAGGTTTGACTCTTTCCTGTCTCCATAGTAGCTTTCCATGGTCAGGTTTGTTTTTGTTATTTGTTCATTTTTCTAGCCTATTTCTTGGCTTTTAAATTTATTTTACAGTTAGTCTCTGCTGTCAGGTTAGAGTGGTCACTGTCTCAAGTTTCTGGCCTTTCTTGTTGCTATTTTCAGAGCTAGGTCCAGAGGTCTATAGGTTTTTGGTTCTTCTAAGGGAGTTGTGATCACTCCTCTCTTGGCCTGTGCTCTGGTCTTTACCCAGGAAAGAATCTTGTTCCTCTGTAGCCACCATCACTAGCACTTCTCCTGCCCTTGGGACTGGACCAGGTTCCCTCACTCTTGCAGTCTCAATTGCTAGTGTTGGCCTCTCTCTTGGACCTGTGGCTGGTATCCCTACTCTTCTGTGGGTGACTGCAAGTACACCTCTTCTCCCTGGAACCACAGTCCAGGCCCTTGCTTCTCTGCAGCTGCAAATATTATCAGTCCTTTTGGCCCTGGGGCTATGAGTTGGAATTGTGTATGGGTAATGCGATAGGGTCATGAACACAGTGCTAGCAAAGAGCGCCTGCTGTCTCCTTCCAACCATCTGTCTGCCTCCACCGTGAACTGTGGGCTGAGAGCTCCAGAACCTGCTTCTGTGGCCAGTGCAGCCACCCCCAAGGCATGGGGCTGCCTGCACTGTGTGTCTGGGACCCTCCACCACCCTGGTGAGATGGCCTTTCCTGCTGACTTTCAGGTTGTCTTGGGCAAGACATTTTGTTGGTTCTGCAGCTCTAGAGATTGATTTAAGATGTTATTTTAGAATTGTTTGGAGGGGAATTTGAGAGATCTTGGCTCAGTGCATTTGTACTCTGTTATCTTAGCTCTGCCTTCTTCCTTAGAGACATTCTTTAGGAATATTTATTTGAACTGAAAAAAAAATCTCAGTTTGAATTAAAAAAACTTATTTGGAATTTTAATACTATTTTTAGGGCATTGCCTTCCAAATTGATGGAAAAGTAGCTAATATTCAATGGTCGTAATGATTAAAAACATAGCTTTCTACATGCTTTTCTTTTGATAAGGTAATTCTTCCCACTTAGGCTTTGAGCCTACTATATAAACCAGGGAAGCAGGTTGAAATAATTTAAATTTAAGCATTAAATGTTTACAGCCTTCAGTTATCTTTACCTGTAAGCACTAGGTTTGCTACTAACCATTCAGGTATCAGGGCGGCTGTCCTATGCCAGTAGTAGGAAAAACACCTAATTTATTTTTTTGTAAATATAGGTATCTTAGATAACTGGGAAATCATTCCTTTTTCTCTTTCAAACAAATTTAAGGCTTTTTAAAAAAATTCATGTAAGCTATAAACTGTGTTGCTGTAAGAACTAATTTTAATACAACGAACATTGTGTTACATGCTAGAGTACAAAGATAGATATGATATGGATTAGATATGCTATAGAACCTGCTATCAAGAAGCTGTCTATATTCTCTTAAAATACTATTACAATATAATTTATAAGTATCAGTCAAGTAAAAATAGCGTTTTCTGTGGTTTGAGAGGGGAAATGTCAAGGTAAAGAAGGCTTATTGGAGGAGATAGGATTTAGACTTTAAAGAAGGTAAGAATTCATTAGGCAAAAAACTATAGTGGAAGAGGTAGAAATAAGGAATCATGTAAATTGCATCAACAAAGAGAGAGCAGTCCAGTTCAACTGGAGCATAGATTGTGTGGAAGGAAATAATATGAAATAAGGCTACAGAGTTAAAGTATTACCTGATCATAGAAGAAGTCTATAAGAGGATTCTAGACAGAGAAATTTGACCTTTATCCAATGTGCAATAGGGAGAAACTGAGGAATTTTGAATGGCTGTGACTTGATTAGATCTATGCGTAAGGAAGATGAATCTTATAGAAGTGTGAAGGACATTTTAGATTGAGGAGAACAGAAGTAGGAATACACATTAGGATGATTTTGTAGTACTTCAGGTGAATACTAATGAACATCTATGCTAAGGTAATAACTATGGAAGGGGAAAGATGTGAAGGAAATTGTGGAGGTATAATTGATTGGACTTAGAACTGAGTATATATGAGCAGTGAAGGAAAGCGGACAATTGCTACTACACCAAGATTTAAAATATAGAGATAGGATAAATGGAGGAGTTACCAGCAGAAAATCAAGTCAAAGGTGGTGAATCTTTTGGAGATAAGACCATAAATTTAGTTTTGGACATATTTTATGTCACAGTGTTGCTTAGTCAATTACTAGAGTGCTCATCTTGCTTTAAAATGTGAAAGATTTGGACAATTTCATATTTAACATTTATTTTCCAAGTATATTTCAAACTATTACATTCTGTTTGGTAGGACTTCTAACAGTAAATATTAATATCAGAAATGAACACTTTAAAATAATTTGAGTACCATAGCATATGTAAAAAACCACTTTAAGTTTTCTTTTTGTGTATTTCACATAGTATTTATGATGACAAGTCATTCCTGATATATTAGTTATCAGACTGAATGAAATATTTGTAACTTTTATATTTACAAAATGTAAAATTTACTACAAGGTGAGATACTTTTATAATATTTGTGAATTGTAGAGTGAATTTATATTATAGTTTTTACATAATTCATTTCACTGATTCAGGTATTCTTTTGAAGGCCCTATAGGGTCTCTCTGTACTTCAAGGATTGTGCCTACTTGAACCGTTATCAGTTAATAATAATAAGTACTCATGGAACTCAAGAGTCTAGTGGTGAGTTCTAGTAATAAGTGAAGTAGGATAACCTTACAAAGCAGCATTAATCGGTAGGCCCAGGATTTATAACCATTAGGCTTAAGAGAAGTCAGTTTGTGGAACTCAACATTTTTTTGGAGAAGAAAACAGGAGGCATGCTTTGGGGGCATGTGTTACAAGAAGCATTAGAAGTGGTGGTATAAAAACTGCAGGAAAAAAAAGATACGGGCAGCAAGATGGTGTAGTAGATAGAGTGCCAGGCTTGGAGTCAGGAACACTCATCTTTCTGATTTGAAATCTGGCCTCAGACATTCACTAGCTATGTCACTCTAAGCAAGCCCCATTTGTCTCAGTTTTCTCATCTGTAAAATGAGGTGGAGAAGGAAATGGCAACCCACTCCAATATCTTTGCCAAGAAAACTACAAATGGGGTCACAGAGAATCAGACATGACTGAAAAAACTACTGAACAGCAGCATAAAAGATGGAACTAATATTGACCTGAGGGTGTATCTTAGTAGGAAGATCAGGAGCTAGCAAATAGCTCCTTTCTTTTCCCTTTTGGGAGTGGAGATGAAAGAGAGAAGAGGACTAAAAATGAGGAGGCTGCCCTTATGTTTTCACTGTTGTCATTTAAATACTTGCTAAGTAGAAGAACTCGGGTGATTTGAGTGAGCACAGTGAGTAGATACAAGTAAACTCCTGCTGTGAACAAACCGGAGTGCTGTTGGTCATTGATCTCTGTTGTACCTGCTTCATGAAGTAAGGATATTATAACATTTGTTGGTGGTATTTTGCAACTTGAGTTTGTCAGTTGTTGGATATGGTGATATCTAAGTGAGATTTCTAACCTGCATGGGTTAGAAGAAATTCTAAGTGAATTATTCCTTGAAACTCCTTAGGTTGAATGCTTGGGTCAGGCTGAATAAGTCTTGTTTCTTCTGTCCTTGTTTTCTGACCTAACTCCCAAACAAAAGATCCCAGTCCCATTATGGCATTTATTTTCTCCCCAACCTCATCCCTGCTCCATGTAGTAAATTAATAGCAAATCAAACTTCTCTGTAGTCACTGCCTGGAGCAACCTTTATGAATTGTTTTTCCTTTGGTCCAGAAATTTTGGAATGACTATGATAGAGGAATGTGCAATGTGAACCCATAATATAGGCTTGAGAAAAATATAAAAAATTCACGTGGAATTGATTGCAAGCAAATATGAAGAGGGACAAAAGAATACAGAACAAAGGAATAATAAGATTTTTTGAGTTGTTGCTTCCATGTGTGACACACCTCTGTTTTCTGGTAGAATGTATTATCTATAGGATTATTTCCTTTCTGGACCGAATGAAAAAGTATAAATGATGGCACATAGATTGTTTATTAAGTAATGTTCTATTCATTGTCTAAAATATTTTCAAATTAGACATGCTGACATTTAACAAATTTACTTTTTTGTATGAAACAAGTGTTTAGATAGCTCGGGCAAAGATGCCATCTTTTTTTTTTTTTTTTGGTCTTTTGCTTACTATTCCATGAGGTTGTTACAGTAAATATTTTATAAATTACTTCTTGTGAATATTTTTCAGCATGAAGTAGAATTTTTCATTAGATATTAGTGTTAAAATCATGTCATGCTTTTTTATGGAATTGAAATTCTAATTTACTGTTGCTTCTTTGTATGTTTTTTTCATTCTAGGTTGATGAAAAGGCTCTGAAGCACATAACAGAAATGGGCTTCAGTAAAGAAGCATCCAGGCAGGCTCTTATGGATAATGGCAATAACTTAGAAGCAGCATTAAATGTTCTTCTCAACAGCAATAAGCAGAAACCTGTTTTGGGTCCACCAGTGAGAGGTATTATTTTTATAAAGCAATTTATCAGATCATGCTGTTTATTTTTCAGAGGAATATACAGTATTTAGAAGTTAGAAATTTACTTTTCCTTTCAGTCTCAGAGGATGTGTCTTCTGCCTCTTAATCTGATCTGTTGGACTGAAATAATCTAATCCTCCTATTGGACTATTCCTCAGTAGAACCTCCACAAGACCACCTCTGGGATCAGTAATATGTGAGAGTGATGCCGTATTGACCAATTCTATCTAATGGTTTAACAACAGCACTACCAGCTGCTTTGATGATAAGTGGTCACTGAATAGGAGAGACTTTCATGACCCCAAGCTCCTGTCATTTGAAGAGGTCATGTGGGTTATTGACAGGCATGCTAGATTTGAATTTTGGATTTCAGAATCATTGGCTCTGTGCCTTCACTTCTTTGGTCCCATTATTCATTTGTAAAATGATGGGATTGGACCTGATACTCTGTAGGGTCTCTTCTAGCTTTGACTTTATGATCCATGGCAAATACATCTTGTGTCCACTAGTAGGAAAGGAATAAAAGGAGAGAGAGATATTGGGAAGTAGCAAGGTAAGAAAAGAAAAAAAAAAAACCCAACAATAATAGATGATAAAGCTTGTTCTGGGGCTCTATCATTAGCCTGTCCAGAGAAAAAGACAGTGGGAAGAAATCATAATTCTAGGGTCATAGATTTATAGCTGGAATGGACCATTGAGGGCAGATACTTCAGCCCCTCCACATCATGATTTACAAATGAAGAATAGGCCAAGAGGTTAAGGGACTACCCATAGTCACATAGGTAAGTTGAAAATTGAATCCTGTGTGTTTTACTCTAAAGCCAATGTTCTTTCCATTCTACTGTTCTGACTCTCTTAAGACAGTCTACTAGTCATATGCTTCCCTTTTTATCCTTTTTACTTGTCAGTTACTATCTTCCTTATAACATTACAAATTTATACTAACATTTACTGTTTGACTTTACTCATACTTTATCTCTATGAATAGGCTTGAGAAGAAGGGCCACTACTTGACTCACTTTTATTTCACATATTTTCTTGTAATGAGGCATTATCTTAATCCACTAGATGCCCATCAGCTTTTTTCAGGGCCTTTGTTTGTTTTATACGTTAGATCCAAATAGGCTAAGTTCCTTTTAAAAAAAAAAATAATAATAATGCACTATCACTTTTTAGCTCCTGAAATACTTGTTCTCACATTACTCCTTCCCTCATTTCACATCTGTATCTTCTTGTTAACTCCTCTCTTCTTCCTTCAATCATACCCCCATTTCTCTTAGGAAAAAAAAAAATTGCTCATGCTTGCTGGCCATTATAGCTACTCTCCTCTTTTCTCTCTTTCCTTTGACTACCATACTTCTTAAAAGACTTGATCTGTAGTTTCTGTCTTTATTTCTTAACCTAGCCATTTCCTTCTTCATCACTTGTAAATTCTTTCACTTCTCAATTCTGTTGAAATCTCTTTTAATTTCATTGAAAGCTTCTCAGTGACCTCAGATAAGTGTATTCCTAGATCTTTTCCCAATCTTTATTTTTCTTGTTCTCTCTGCAAAACTAACCCTTGAGCATTCCTACCATTCTTAAAATTTGCTCTTTCCTTACCTGACTTCATCCTATTCTACACAAATTCTCTTTTTATCCCGCTGACTGCTCTTTTTCTACATTTTACTCTCTTTTTTTTCCTCTCCCCATCTATGGAATGTCCAGTGGATTCACTTCTCTTCCTCTTTCTCTTTAGCCTTTGTCTTTTAGAAAACTCACCTTCTTCTACATTGATGACTCCCATAATTCAAATAGTTCTGTCCTTTACTTAGTTTCATGTCTCCAACTAGATATTTCCCTGTAGATATCCTACTGTCACATTGAACTTGGCATATCCAGAATTAGTATTTATTTCCTCCAGAAATCAACTCTTTCAGTACTTCCCCTGATGTCAGCAGATTCTCCCTGTCATAAAAACTAAAAACCTTAGGATCTTCTTTGACTCATCCTGCTATTTTAGCCCCTTCCTCATAGTAGTGACAACTGACTGTTCAGAATGTCTCTTTCATTCTTATTTCATTTTAGTTAGTGAGTTCTCCTTACTGTCCCACAAACAGCTTGTGCTGATTCCTAACAATGTTGTCATCAGCGATGCCTTTTTATTTCCCTTTTACTTGTCCTGTCATTCATGTTTCAACTAAAATTCCAGCAACTCCTTTAAGTTGAATTCATTAAGAAATGAACTCATTTCATTTTCTTTTTTCTGAACTTAATTCATCTAGACTGTTCCTTCCTCCTAATTTTTCTCCCAAAGGCTACAATTAAATGCAGATGTATTTGTGTATGGATACATACATACACATATGCATGTATACACATACATTGGTACAGAGACTTTCCCTAACAAATTCTACTCCTGATCTTTGTTTTTGAGTGTCTTATTTTCTATCCTTCCTGACTCCTCTACTTTACTTCTAACTGCTACCTTACCCTCCTGTTACTTAGCCTACCTGCTCTCTAAGGATCCCTCCCTTATTCTCCCATTCTCATAAATCTAAACACCCTTCTATAACCCCTTTTGATCTATTCCCTCACTCTCTCCTTATTCTCTCTCCCCTCCCTATCCACTTATCATTTTATTTCTTCTGAATTTAGAAGACTTTTATATTGTTCTAGATATATATGTATTGTTCCCTCTTAAACCCATTCCCAATGAAAGCAGGTTACCAGAACTATCATCTTTTCCTTCCCCACCTAATTCCTCTGTGTTGATTCACCTTTTCCTTCCCCACCTAATTCCTCTGTGTTGATTCTTCCTCTTCCAAACAATCACTCTTTTTAGCTGTTCCTAAATGTTTTTGCTTTTTGAAATCATATCAAAATCAGGTCTACCCCAATCTTTCTTATGAACTACCCAGTTACTAATTAGGCATAATGTTTTACATTTTACATACATAAAAGGTAAATGGTCTGTCATTATTGAATTCCTTGTAATCAGTCTTTGGTATGTACCTTATGTTTCTCTTGGCTCTTGTATGTCAAATCATCTGTTAAGTTCAGGGTTTTGTTTTTTTCTTAACAAAGTCATGAAAGTCTGGCAGTTGAACAGATATCCATTTTTTTTTCTTTCAGAATCACGCTTAACTTTGTTGGTTATGGTGTTTTTGTCTAAAAGCTCAGTTCTTTTGCTTTTTGATATATAGTATTCTAAGACCTGCAGTCCTTTAGTGTCTCTGCTGCTAGGTCTTGTGTGATTCTAAATGTGGCACCATCATACTTAAATTAGTTTTTTTTTTTCCTGTTGCTCTTAATATTTTATCCTTGAGCTGGGGGGTTTTGGAATTTATAGTATTGCTATGAGTTTTCCTCATAGGATTTCTTTCAGGTGGCAGTTGATGAACATTTTTCTGTTTCTACTTTTTCCCCTTAATCTAATGCTTCAGAACAATTTTCTTTAATTATTTATTGTATTATTGTACCCAGATTCTTTTTTTGATCATAGCTTTTAGGTAGTCTGGTCATTCTTATGTTTTCTCTCTTCTTGATCTGTTCTCCACATCAGTTGTTTTTCTTATGTTTCACTTTCTCTTCAATTTTTTTCATTCTTTATAGTTTGTTTTATTATTTCTTGATCTCTTATAACTTTGCAGGCTTCCCCTTGCCAAGTTCTAATTTTCAAGGTGTCATTTTCTTCCTTAAGGTTCTCGATCTCCTTCTCTAGTTGTTGTTTTTTTCATAATTTTTTTGTTTTTCTTGGATTGTTTTTTTTAAAAATTTTTTCCCCTCAATCTTATTAGATTTTTAAAGTCTTTTTAAAGTTCTCTAAATTCTTTTTTGGGCAGGGGACCATTTGATGTTATTCTTCGAGGTAGAAGAGGGTTTCTTTGCTTCAGTATCCTTCTCTGAAAATGAATCCGTCTTCTCTATTCCTGTAATAATTTTCTGTTGTTGGATACTTTCTCCTTTGTCTGTGCATTTTTTTGATGAAAGCTTAATTTTTGTAATCACCTCTATTTCTGGGATGTGAGAGATGGTGCCTCTGGCCTCAGATCTTCAGTTCTCCCTTCTAGCCTGGAACCAAAGTCAAACCTCCAGCCTCCTGTAGGTGCCCATAGCTAAGGGTGTCCCAATGCACTGCTTCGCACTCAGCCAGCTTGTACTGGTTCCTTCTCGCCCAGGGCCATGACTCAGCAGCACAGCTGGGTCTAGTGTTTCTTATCAGCTGAGGTTCCCTTGATCTTTCAGGGCTTAGACACCAAATTCTCCTCACTTCCACTTGTTGTTTAAGCAGACCCTAGCTTCGAGGTGTTTATTCCTCACAGGGACCAAACTTCTTCCTAGGATTTTTCTTCAGATCTTCTCAGGTAGACCCAGGAGAACCCCTGTTGTGCACAAATCTTATTTTATTTATAATTTCCCCCCTCCCCCCACCCGTTTGTTCACCCTGAGGTGTTGTTTTATCTCTTTTTAAAAAAATTTTTTTTCTTTTTTCTTTTTGGAGGGCAGTTGGGGTTAAGTGACTTGCCCTAGATCACACGACTAGTTTTTGTGTTAAGTGTTTGAGGCCGGATTTGAACTCAGGGCCTCCTGACTCCAGGGCCGGTGTTCTAGTCACTGCACCTCCTAGCCACCCCTATTTTATCTCTTTATGGGGAAAAATCTTGAGAGCTTGGAATTTTCTGACCTACTCTGCCATCTTCCCAGAATCCTCCTCAACCATATGCTTTTTTGTAAATCCTATCAGTGATAAGATATTTTATTAAGCACTTAATGTGTGCCAAGAATGGTACCAAACTCCAGAGATATAATTAAACAAGACAGTTTCCTGTCCTCAAGAAACTGATATCCTGATTGTGAAAGGCTATAGAAAAAAAGGAAGCTAGAAAATTAGAGGTGGAAAGTCAGAGTTATAAGGACATGCATAGAGTGGTAGCATGGTATGGAGATGATGAGAGAGTAGCATGGAAGCCGAGGTTGATATAAGATTAAGCAAAAACTCACCTGTCAAAATCTGGCTTTCTTGGAGCAGATTTCCAGGTCCGGGTGAGAGGGAGATGAGGATCATGGCCAGGATTTAAACAGTATGGTACTAGAAGTGGAGGGGATATGGAGGCCTCCTCTAGAACTAAGGAATTACTATGGGTGGATATCCCTGGAACATTTTGGAGATCTAAAAGATAAGTGCTTGCATAAAATTAGAAAATTTTAGTTTTGGCTCCAAAGAATTCCATTTGTCTTTCCATTGCTTTGAGTATGCTATTTTTCCTTTATAAAGAATGACATTCTTTGAATGCAGTCCATTCTTTGCTATCTATACTGATAGAGGTGACCACTGGTGTGTTTAATTAAAAAAATCTTTCATCTTTGACTTTACAATATGCTTTTTGCATGTATTTAAATATAAACATGCCATACTTTCTGGGAAATCATAAAACACTTAAAATGAAATAATGAAATCCTGCTGTAAAGGACCTAGCCAAGAAAAAGCCAGAACACTGCTCAACTTCCTTATTATGTTATCCTCAATGTTTTTCAGCTATGTGGTAAGATTGAATAGTAACAAATAATAAATTAAAAATTAAATACATTTCAAAATATGCATATATGATATATGTTTTTACAAGTCTGTAAAAGTATTGAGCTTTAAAGTTTTCTGGAAATTCCCTTGTATTGCCTTTATATAAGACTATTACTCAGTGATAATCTTAAATCAAAGCAGACTAAAACATGAATGCCTAAATGTGATTGTCTTTACTGCCTTAATCCCTATAGCTCAAATTTCTGCTCACCCCAAATTTTACAAATATGATTTTTTTCTTTAGGTTAAATTGTATTAACAAGTTAAACATTATAAATGTTCTTGTTCATTTAGTGTATTTATCCTTAATGGTAGTAGTTTATTTTTAAAAAAAGATATACATACACAGTCTCAATAAAGGTAAGTTATTTCATGTATATAATCAGTTGAGTTCACCATGGAAACATTTATCAGAACTGGCATGGAGATGACAGACTTTTCTTCAGTACAGGGAATTTCCAGTGAGAAGATTTTCCTCTACCAGTGTAGGTCTGGAGCTGTTCTACACCTTGTAGTTTTAGTAGATTGCCTAGGATAATGAAAGAGATTACATATATTGGCCTAGTTTGGAATAGAGGTTTTTCAGATAGTAGTTCTTTTTCTACTATTCCTCCTCTCAATATGTATTGATAAAGTAAGGGAGATACTAAAGGAAAGGCTGATAAAGCTATTATGACTGCAAAATACCTTGATGTTTATATATTCTTCCATCTTCAGTTAAGTGGCAGATTTGTTATTGGTGATGCTGACTTAACTAGCTGAATATATATAATGCTTGGGGAGTCTATGAAGGAGATCTTTTGCAGGAAAAGTTTATACCGCAGTGGACTATTTAGCCGTTTATGCTGCCTGTTATCCACAAAATCCTTAGTTTAAGAACTTCTTATTGAAGAGCGTACTTGTTTAGGTTTTTAACATAATAGTTTCTCACTCATTGGCCATATCCATTTTCTTTATGGCACCTCTCAGAACAATGAGAGAAGAAACTCCTAGATATTTTGAAGAACTCTGGCATCTGCTCTGGGTTCATTTTCAGGGCTCTGGAACCAAATAAGCCCATTTACTGAAAGACCAAAACCTGTGAACAGTTTAATAAAGGCAGCTCCCTATGGCAAGTACCTAGAAACTAATTATTGAAAGGCTTTCCCCTAAATTGTTTTCAGTTATAGAATAGATTTTAAAACTGAAAGGGATCTTATCCTAAAGCCTACCATCTTCTTTCATACTTTGGTTCATTGTAGATATTCTTGTCTAATGATCTAATTTTAATTTAGAATGTTCAGATCTAATGATCTGATTTTTAGTTTAGTTTAGAACAATAAATTGCACTTTATTCTCTTTCTGTTGTTGTGATCATTCTTATGATGGATATAGTAAGCACAGATTATTCCTGTAACTGCCTAAAGTTTAGTAGACAGCACTGTCCATTAAATGATGCTTTAAGATTAAACATATGTGTCCCACCACCCATCCTCAAATTCTTAACTGCACCATTGACTTTCCCATTAAAAAGAAACATAAGGATGAGGAGGAAAGGGTTTTAAAAAAATATATAAGTAGAGAAGAGCACTGTTTTTCTAAATATCTGTGGGGAAAATGTTTCTAGGGGAAAAAATGCCTTTCTCAGACACTGGGATGCTACTAGAGATGCTATCTTGCTTATAGATAATAGTGGAAGTGAAACATTCTCTTAAAATAGTTCCATCTCCCTGGCGTTTATATGTTTTTCATGATTTAAAAACCGTCTTCTTAAAATCTGTAGGCAAAGGAAAAGGCAGGGGACGAGGAAGATGTGAAGATGAAGAGGAACTTGGAAATTCCAGGCCATCCGCACCCAGCACATTATTTGATTTCTTGGAATCGAAAATGGGGTCTTTAAATATGGAAGGTAGGTATAATTAAGAAATTCAAAACCACACCTTTTGGGAGATTATTCAGACAAGGATATTTTAAAGGAACCTAATTATATATAACCATATTCCAGCAGTTTTTGTGGCTATGTGTGGCCACCCTACTATTGAATGATTGTTTCTGTACTTTGCTCTGTTGGTTTCTGGAAAGCAGATATAGCCTGTCACTGGAACCGTCAGTCATTTGTGCTATTCCAACAGGGTAAAACCTTTTAGACTTTGCCCCATACTTCATAAACATAAATTGAGAGTGTTCCCTGAGCTTTTCCATTCTCCTTCTTCATCTCACATCACTCAGACATTTTTCCCAGTTACCTCCTTCTAACTCCTCTCTCCCGTGAAGAGGTGGCCCTTCTCTTTGTCAAGACAATTCCCTCTATATGTCCCCTTGCTCTCATCCCCGCCATCCTTTCCAACAGATTGCCTTCACTTATTGCTCTTACCTCCTCTCTAATTTTTCAGTCTCTTTCTTCTTACTGATTCCTTCTCCCTGTGAGCACGTCCATATGTCAGTCATCATTAACCTTCACTTGTTTCTACCATTCCTATTAGCTGTCATCCTGTATCTTTACTTGCCATTAGCTAAACTCCTTGAGAAGTCCATCTGCATTCTCCTTTCACCCACTTCTAGGCTGCAGTTTGACATCAAACTCGTCATTCAGCTGGAATTTCTCTCTTTAAAGTTATCAGTGACCTCTCAGTTTCTAGCTTTAGTGATCAGTTCTCGTGTTTTCTCATCCCTCTTTTTGACACTCTTGATCTTTATTTTTTCTTGATGTTTCTAGGTTTTCATGACAACCTTCTTTTCTGTTTTTCCTACCTGTCTTATTGTTCCTTCTCTGTCTCTTTTGTTTTATCCTCATCTGGGTCACTCCCAGTATCCATAGATGTTCTTCATGGTTCCAGAAAGACGTTGGTATTTTGGAGGTTATCTGCATAGAGATGAAACTGAATCCTTTGTTTTAGGATCTCATCAGGTTCAAAGGATTTTGTTATCATTTCTATGCAGATGATTTTCAGATTGCTTGTGCTTCTCCTGTACTTCACTCATACATTCCCAACTGCCTTCTGAACATCTCCAAATGGTTATCCTGTAGCAATTTCAAATTCAACATATATCTAAAGCAGAACTCATTAAGTACCCTCTGCCCCACTTCCTCCCCCAACACACTCTTCTTCTGAACTTTCTTATTGGAAAAGTCATCGCCATCCTCCTAATCCTCCTATTCATGTGGACTCCCAACCTCAGTGTCATACTCAACTCCTCCTTTAAACTCACCCCACATATCAAGTTTGTTGCCAAATCTTATTTCTATCTTCGCATCTCTCATACATCCCACTTACTTACAGAGCAACTACCCTAATATAGGCCCTCATCGTCTTCTCGCCTGTTGCTCCCTCAGTCTTAAATCCCTCTATTGCAGTCTGTCTTCCACTCAGTTGCCAAAGTGATTTTCACAAAGCACAAATTTTCCATGTCACAACTCCATCCCTCTCCACTTCACTACCCCTCCAAAGTCCCAGTGCTCCTTATTACCTCCAGGATCAAGTATAAAGTCATCTGTTTGGCATTTATGTTTAGCAAGGCACATGATGTTCTTCTAACCCCATTAACTGGCAGGCTCTCATGCTGGGAATTCTCTCCTTGCTCTTGCCTTCTGGCATCTTTCAAGATTCAGCTCAAAATCCACCTTATGCAGGAATCATTCCTTGTTTATTGTCTTATTCCTCTCTGCCCCCCACTACCCCACACTTCTGTTACCTTTCCTCTGAGATTGCCTTCCATTTACACTGTATATGTCTCACTGTGTAGCTATATTGTCTCCCACATTAAGAAAATAAACTCCTTGAAGGCAGGAGCAATGTTTTTGCCTTTCTTTGTCTCCCTAGCACTTAGTGCAGTGACTGGTACGTAGTAAGTATTTAATAAATACTGGTATGTATATACTTATATATGTGTATTAAGTCTTTGAGAATTTAAGTTTACCCACACCACAGCATACTGTTAAAATGAAATTTTTTCATTACATAACATAGGATTCTGAAAATGTTATTATTAAGGTGCTTTTCTTCATAAACGGATGTTATAAAAATATTTGCTTCAATCCCACCCAAAAGATGAATTTAGTAAGAAAATAGAGAGATACTACTTTTCTGTCACTTAAATAAGGTATTACTTAGGTCTTGTTGAAGTCACTCTTGTCTAGGGGGTCTTAACCTATTTTGTGTTGTGGTTCCTTCTGGTATTTTGGTGAAGCCTATGAACCCCTTCTCATAATAGTACTTTTAATGCATAGAATAAAATATATAGGATTACAAAAGACATTGAAATACAGTTCTTAGAATGTTAAAAAAAATCAAATTTATAGTATAGTAATATATGAGATTCTTAATTTGAAAAAAGTCCCAGTGATTTTACTGGACATTTTTTTCTCTATGCGGTACACAGAAAATTCTTTTCAAATGTTTACACTTAAACATGTATAATGAGGCCAAGGACAGAATTTGCCAAAACAGGATTTCCTGTAGTACCAGGTAGGACTTCTCAAACTGAGTAGCAGGGTGACAAATTGTGGTTGTTTATTCTCACACAGGGAAGAACCACATCGCTAAGTTAATTACTATAGAATGTGAACTCAGTTACCGAGGATACAGGTTTCTGAGGTAACAGTGCAGAAAAAGGATGAAGCATTCAGATCACAAGTGGAAGCTGGTACCAAAGTTCAGTATTTAAGAAAATATTGTGGCCTTGAGAAAGTCAGGAGGGTAGAATGCTAGACTCTTTTCATTGAGAATATGTGATCATTCAAGCAGAGGCTGGCTTATTGCACTTTCAGCACTTGTCTTATCTCCAGAAACTGCAATCCTCTAGGATTTCTGAGCTTCTTAAAAGTTTCTTCTGCCTCTTCCCTTGTAGTCTCAGCTCAGCACTGTCTCAGTAGTGATAGCCAGGGAGCACTAAGACCTTCTATACTCCTTTTTATTAACATACGAATAAAACAATCCATTTAAAATGTAGGCCAATTAATGTTTTTTAAAGAACTTTTTTAAAACTAAAAAGTTTTTAAAAGAACTGTCAGTACAAAGGTTATTGCTTAGCTAGAATAAGAACAACACACTGTGAGGTGGCCTTTGAGAAGACAACATGCATGTCATGTTGGATATCCAATAAGTTTTGGTTTTGGAGGGTTCTTTTGGATTATTTTGATTACAGTTATTGAAAATCATGATTTGTAAAGATGGGTTGTTGCAAATGTAGTTAAATCATTACTTAATTTGCTCTACAAGGCAAGAATGGGAACTTTTTCCTAGGTTTTTTAATTGCCAATTATTTTTGTAAGTAAAACAGTTCCCTGAGATCACATGATCCACTAGCAGGTCTCATAACTGTGAATTTTGAAGTAGTGATGAATCTGAACAATATTTCAAGATATCTGCAACAACCATAATGCGATATGAGAATAGCTGTGATTTTTGTGGGTAATAAAATCACAATTGTTGATAAAACTGCTGAGTTTTTGTTGCCTATCTTCATAATTTGAAAAAATGGTAAATTTCATTTATAGGTTAGTGAAAACAAAATGTAATTTTTTTTCTCACCCAAGTTCATGTATCCTCTGAAATCTGTCCACAGACCCCTTGGGTACTTCATAGATCCTAAATTAAGAATCCCTGCCCCTGGCATCTTTGGCTTCTTCCAACACAATCATTTCCTGGCCTCCTTAGTCAGGCTTACTTGTGACCTAAAGCTAAGGCCTAGTTGGGGCAGTGACATCATACAGTGCTACATAAGGTCATTATCCTAACTTTATGACTCCTTTCAGGGATATCTAATAGCTTTACTTTTCCGTTATTGATCAAATATTCCATTATTTCAAAAGGGTGTGTCAATAGATCTTGTTTCTTTGGTTTTCTTAGGCAGGCATGAATTCAGACCTGATTATTTCCATTCTCCTCACTCCTTTTTTGACTAGCTAGTAATCTATTCATTCCTCTGTGGTCAACTAATAGGCTGAAGCCATAAAAATAATAGTCTGTTGAAATGATAGACCATCTCAGTGGTCTGGATATACCAGGTGTATCAGGAAGGTGGAGGCTAGTAGGAAGTATAAATACGGTTTCAGCATTGCATTTCATCCTCTTCTTAAACCTTGTTATTTTTCAGTCGTTTAAGTCATGTCAGACTGGGACCCCATTTGGGCTTTTCTTGGCAAAGATGCTTGGTGAGGTTTGCCATTTCCCTTTCCACCTCACTTTACAGATGAGAAACTGAGGCAAACAGGATTAAGTGATTTGCTCAGGGTCACATAGCTGGTCAGTATCTGAGGTCAAATTTGAACTCAGGAAGAGGATTCTATTTGACTTTAGGCCTGGCACTCTATCAACAGTGCTACTAGCTGCCCCTTTTTATAAACCTTTCTTTAGATAAAAAAGAATATGATATACCTAATTCCCAGGCCTATGAGTCCAGTTTTTCAGTGTCTTAGTTAGAAGGATTGATTAGAGACAATCCTTTGATAACCAAAAGAGAAAAAAAATCCAATTTGTATTCAAGGCTCATCTTAAAGGTGGAGATTGAATCAGTCAGATCCATAGCTAATATAAACTAATATAGCTAATGTTGTCTATGAGAACATAAATCCCACCCTGAGAAAGGAAATGACATATAGAAATGACATATAGCCTGCCACAAAGTAAAAAGATGTCACTTTTGTCTCCTCCCTGGTCAGGCATAATTCCCATTGGGGTATGAGTGGGATCAGTATAATTTGGCATATGGGTACCTTTAGCTAGTCATGTTCCTTGCTGTTAGGTGCCATTGCCACACTTTCATGACATCTTGGTCACCCAGTCCTGTTCAAGATTTAAAGGAACAGAGATATATTTGACTCTGAATTGATTATAAAATTCTTACTAATATGCAAACCACCTTAGGAAAACACAAAAATCATACAGAGAAGTGTGTAGTTTTTCTTGGGTCCCATTCTTGGTGTGGTCCTTGGAAGTGAACCAGCTTAATGTGTGGGGACATGCTGATGGATTTTACAAAGAGATAAAAAAGACAAAGGGATTTTAAAAATTAATTTATTTTAAACTTAAATACTAAAATAAATGCACAACAAGAAAAGAAAAAGGACACATTATAAACTTAAATGCTAAAACTTAAATACAAAATTAAAAAAAATTTCCATGTACACAGGAGAACCCGAGGGAGGATTCAAAATAAACAGCAATAAATTTCCATTTCAAGAAATATAATAAATACTACACATTATGTTCCAAGTGATGCATCCTTTCTTTGCTTCTTCGTAGGTTTTCTTTTCTTCTCTCCTCTGTACTTTTTTTCCACATTCTTTTTTTCCCTTTTTCTCCTCTCCCTCAAGAAGGCTATGATTAAGTACAAATAGATTTTATACACACACACACATGCATACACACATGCATACACACATATATGTACATATGTATATGCACTTACATACATGTACATATGCTTAGATACCTATAATCATACTCAGATATAGACATGTACATTCATATGGGTCTATACAAAACCGTACTATACTTTTTTTCCTCTTTTTCTGAGGGTAGATAATGTCTTCCTTCATAGGTCCAAGTCTTTTCATATTTTTCTGAGTTTACCAACTCATCATTTTTCCAATATCACATAGAAATATTGCAACCTTATGGTGTCTGGTTATTTTAAATGATCCTCAACAACATACATTTATTGATACTTGTTGGTTCATGAATGAGGAAAAACAGGTAATGTTCTAATCATTTAACCATTTATAACTTTCCTTTATGTCCTTGGAGGATCTGCCAAAATTATATAAAGAATATAAAAATTCCGAATGTACTTACAGTGAAAGTTTTTTGTTTTGAATCATAGACCTTGTCTTAAAGAAGTTTGCAGTGAAGTTGACTTGATCGGTTATAGACATTAAAAAAGCAGAAGAATGCATACTCATAAACTGCAGTTTCCTATTAAGTATAAACTTGTCTGTGATGTCTAAATAAAAGTAGGTGCTTAGTGGAATGTAGATCAGAATGTGGTGTTATTAGTTAATTACTGACACAGAGCATGACCAATATAAAAACTTTATTAGAAGAACAGAAGATAATTTTATTTAGTGTTTTGAAAGTTTGCTACACTCAGCAACCAAAATATAGATTGCTCTTTAATCTTTGACTTGCCATTTTACAGTGTTTACAGTTCCAAGGACTTAACTCCATGAAGAAGTAAATGCTTTACGATCCTAACCTTCCATCTCTAAATAGTTATACTGACTTATGCCAACATCTGAGTAAGATAAAAAATAAAGCACAAAGAGCCAAACCATTTTTTAAAATGGACTTACACATAGGTACATTATAATTACAAATCAGTCTCTTTCTTTCTCCTTTGCACATTCTCTATTGAAAAAGGGTAGCAGGTTAATCTGTGGCTCCCAGATAGAGTCTGCTTTGGTCATTCTGCCCTTTTTTTGTTAGCCCCAACAATGCTTTGAATTGACTGCATAGTTTGTTAGGCTGTTTGTAATGAGGAGAAAACAGCTAACTGGTTCACAGTATCATAGGACCACAGATATAGAGGTCTTAGGGACTTGAAAGGCTGTTTAATATCAATGCAGGTTGCTCTTTCAGAGCTATGTTTTCATGTAATCAGAACTTAGAAGTAGTGAAAATGATAACTATCTCCTTGCTTGTGTTCAGTCACATTTTATTTTGTCAGGGTTAACAAGCTTTTATGCTTATTGACTCTTAAAAATAACTTATTGAGTGGCACAAAAAAGTATGATTCTTTTTCCAACAGAATTCTGGAAAGCTCTTAAGTTCGGTCTGCTGTAATATTTAATGTTAACTACTTTCTGACCAACAAAGGGAATTGAGAAGTCTTCCTTTCCACTTGACAAATACTAAGTTATCATAAATTATTTTCTTATTTATAACATCCCCTCCCTTATTTGCAGTCTCTTATGGTATTGTTGATGTTAGAAGTGATTCTGAACTAGTCAGATAATGGGGGCTAGGGTTGAAAATTTTGTTTCTTAAATCTTATATTTGAAGCATAAACCATACAAAGAGAAAATTGTGCTTTTGGCTTTAATTTTTAAAAAAGAGCTACGTAATTGTCTAATTTTATCTGAGTTAGTCTAACCCTGAATAGGTCATTTTGTGACTTCAGAATTTCTGGGCTAAGGCAGACTTGTCGGGGCGCGGAAAATCTCTTGAGGATGAATTTCTTTATGACAACTAAGTAGCACACTGGATAGAGTACTTGGTCTGGAGTCAGGGAGACCTGAGTTCAGATTTACCTCATATTTCTCAACTGTAATATGGGGGTAATAATAACACCTACTTCCCAGAGTTGTAAGAATCAAAAGAGATCATTTTTGTAAAGCATTTAGTGCAATGCTTGGTATGTAGTAGATACTTAATAAATGCTTGTTCCCTTTTTTCCCCATCTCTTCCCTAACTAGTTGGAGCATTGTACTACTAACCAATTTTCTTTCAGAACAAATGGTTTTATTCTATTAGAATTAATGGTATTTTGTCCATTTGTTTTGCAACATTTTTTTCTTTTAAATTTATTTACTTTTAGATTACAATATTCAGTTCCACAAGTTTGAGTTCCAAATTTTCTCCCCCCAGTCCCAAGGCAACATGCAGTCTGATATAGGTTCTACATATGCCTTCACATTAAACATTAGTCAAATTGTAAAGAAGAATTATGAACAATGGAATAAACAATGAGAGGGGCGGAGCCAAGATGGCAGAGTAGAAGCAGCAAAGTTTGGCAGCTCCCACACAGCCACCCTAAACACCTATAGAATAATAATCTAAACAGATTTTAGAGCTCCAAGACTCTCCAAAATACAGAAAATGCATCTGTTGCTGCAGGCAGCTCAGCAGGTGGGGCTCATCGCAGCAGTCTGGGAATCTATTAAAACACCCAAATCTGATATCCAAGACTTACTTCTCCCTTCTTATACTTGGAAAGGTGATTTTTTAACTCAAATGTAATATTTTACATTTATTTTCGTTAGATTCTCTCTTATTTGATTGAAACCAACATTCTAGCTTATGAAGGTCCTTTTGTATGTTGACTCTTTCATCCAGCATGAAAACTATGTCTTCTAGCTTTGTGTTATTTTCAGGTTTGATAAGCATGTTACTTATGTCTTTATCTAAGTCATTAATCAAAATGTTAAATCACCTAGGGTGGAGGACAGGTTGCTAGCATATGGAACTAGATGCTAGAAGTTGAGATAACAGCATTAATGATTTGATGGGGGGAAAAAAGGAAATTGCATTAATTGACATGAATTGTTCTTGATGAGGCTGTGCCATCTCTTTGTGATTAATTTCCTTTTCTAGATATTCACTAATTATTCTTCCTTTTAATGTTATGTTCTCCAACTTTTCTAGCAATCTAAAAACCATAGTTTGTAGATTTCACTCTCTGAGAATCAAGAAAACGTTTTACCCTTCACAAGTCTTATCATATCTCTTCCATACCTCATGATTTTCCAGAGATTTTATCATATGGATCTGTCATTTATTTTAGTACCCTAATATGTAGTTCATCTGAGTTGGTAAATGGTAATTCTTCTAGGGCAGCAGTCCTCAACCTGTGGGTTGCCACCCTTTTGGGGATCAAATGACCCTTTCACAGGGGTCGCCTAAGACCATTGGAAAATGCATATTTCTGATGGTCTTAGGAAATGAGACACTGCTCCTCTATCCATTTCCTGGAGGGTCTGCCCACATGCAGATATGTCCACATATGAGTATTAAAGGGTCACAGCATTAGGAAGGTTGAGAATCACTGTTGTAGGGCAACAGAAAACTCTTTTTAAAAAATATCTTCCTACTTATCTTGGATTTCAACTCCCTATTTGTAATTTTCATTCTGTCTTTGAAATCCAGAATTCATTTTCCTAGACCCAGAAGATAGGACTGACTTCATAGTTGAGTATTTCTAGTTTCTCTCCATCATCCTCTTTTATTGTTGTTTATTTGAACTTACCTACCCTGTCCCTTCTTTAAAGTTCTCTGTCTCCCAATTACTTGAGTATTGGTGCTTGTGATACCGTTCTTACAGGATGGTGTGATGCACTGGTAGTCAATTTCCATTATTTATTTTGATCCCATTTTCTTTATTTTTAAAAAACATTTTTAATATCTTAGTTGGCAGGTTTCTTGTGTATCCAGATCCTCTTTAGGCAGTTTATTGTTTCTCCTCCACATCTCCACATCTACATCTCCTCCACATTCTTTGCAGCTACAGAATTTCATCCCATTTCACCTATTGTCAAGTTCTCCTGTAAAATCATCTATGGTTTTTACTTAGCCTTTTTTTTTAAAGCCTCAGATATTTGCTCTCCAAAAATCTAAGGTGTATGTCTCTGCTGGGCTTTCTTCTCTATCAGAAATTCCTAGATTGTTCATATTTCTGCTAAAATACCCATCATTTCTGCTTTAGTTACCAGTTACTCCTTATTGTCAAGAAACATGTCTAGATTAGCAGTTTTCTAGTCTTTTCTTCTGTTTGAAGAAGGCCATGAAATTAATATCTGCTCAGTTTTTGGCTGAGCCACAGGTATGGTAGATGTCTGGAAAATTGAATTCCCCTATTACTAATCTGTGTTTCCCATACTAATTTGGCTATATAATACTTGAGAGTTTAAAATATATTGATGGAACCTAAATCCAGGAACCCTGGGGGGTATGTATTTGTAGCACCAACAATATTCACAGCTTTGACGGTGACCATGAATATGCCAGCACAGTTCTCAGTCGCAAAATATAACAGGCTTTCCATATAAAAGACAAAAGCAAAACATTTATTCAAACACCAGAAAGCCAAATCCCAGCACCAGGAAACTGAATCCATCATAGCAACAAAGAAGTTAATAAACCATAACATAGCAAGGAACCACACTATCCTTCAGCCTTCCCACAAGTACTCCCAAGCCTAACTGTCACAGCAGGGTGTCACAAAACACTCAAAAGCCCAACTATATCCTTGGCTACATCCTCTCTCCCACCGTCTAGCTGGTCTGACTCCAGCTTCCTGTGGATTCTGCTCTAACCTTCAGCAAGCTCCTCCCACCACAGGCTCTATGTGATTACATTTGGCCTACTAGGGGACAGGGAAAATCTTCAAATTACCATTACCATTACCATTACCATTACCATTACCATTACCATTACCATTACCATTACCATTACAGTATTTATCCATTAATTCATTTAAATAACTATGGTGTACAAAAAAAGTACTTCCTAAATAGTGTCAGAAATACCAAGATAAATAAGATACAGTCCTTGCCCTTAAATATATCTACACGTTGCCCTTAAATATAATTTCCATAGAGAGATAGAATGTATACAATAGAGAGATAGAATGTATACAAATGACTGGTTTAGAATACAAAATTATGTGCATAAGAGAGATGAATAAACAAATATAAATGTTTATATTAGGTAAAGATGTTTTCCTGAGAAAGTCAGTAAAGGCTTCTTCAGAGAGGTGGCATGTGAGCTGGGCTTTGAAGAATGGAGAGAATTTCAGACTGTGGAAATGGGGCTAGGTGGGGAGATAAGAAGGTGGGCTGTGTTGAAAACATTGAGTCAGAGGGGATTCAAACTGTTTATCATTATAGATTAATTCAGATATCATTGCTGTACATAAATACCAGACTCTAAATCTAAATCTTTGGTTAGTTGGATAGATGAACTTCTAAATAGGCAGGAAGTTGAGAGCATGTTCATTATATAGAACTTTTGATTTAATCATATTTTTATATATTCAGTAGCAAGTACGTCACTGTATGGGCTTTTGTCTGAGAAATGACAAAAACGTTATATAAATTAGGAAATTAACATGGCTCTTGTTCAAAGTAGGATATAAGGCGGATACATTAAACAGTTGTTGCAAAATGAATTAATCTCTTAGATTATTTTAATATATAATATTAGACCAAATTATAGATATTATTAACAACATTTTTATAATTGGAATAGCAACCCAAATGGTAAGTTCTTAAACCAGCACTTTCTAGTACTTTTTGTCCCCTGCTTTCACTGGGGACTTTCACTTATAACTAAATCCCATTAAAAATGCATGAAAATTCATCAGAGAACACTTAGGATTAGTGGCCTGCTACATAGGAGAGCCAGGAAAGGGCAGTGTCACGAAAACCTGAAGATGAAAGTGAATATGGTAGGAAAAGTCATGCTAAATCATGCTGCAGAAAAGTTGAAAGATAAGGCATGAAAAAAGGCAATTTGATCTATGTTTAACTTTGTTGACACTTTTGCTTTGTTTTGCTTTTTTTGGAGTGGGGAAGGCAGGGTATATGGGATTAAGTGACTTGCCCAAGGCCACATGGCTAGTAAATATTTTTTGCAGTTGCATTTGTACTCAGGTCCTCCTGACTCCAGGGGCCTCTGTTCACTGTGTCACCTACCTGCCCCAGCATTTTGGTTTTGAATTACAAACATTTATAGATTATTCCAATTCCATGAGGGGGTTTTGGAAACAAAGTAATACAATTAAGCTGAACTAGCAATACATTGACCTCATCTAAAAGTGTTTGCAACATTATCAGTACCACCACCACCCAATAAAACAACAAAAATACCTTGAATTAATGGAAATCTGCTTTCTCCCAATTTCATTAAAAATATGCAGAGTTCAGCAAAATAAATTCTCTTATAGACTGTACACAAAATACATATCTCATTTTGTATCCTAAATATATCACTTCTGTGTCAGAAGGTGGTCATTGGTCTTCTGGAATCAGTCAGTGTATTCATTAGAGGTTTTACAGCTTTCAGAAATATAGTAATTATGATGTACAATGTTCTCCTCACTTCATTTTGTATCAGTTCATATAATTTCTTATAGCAGAATAGTATTTTACTACAATCTTATACCACAGTTTATTCAGGCATTCCACAATTGATAAGATCCCCTCAATGTCCAGTTACTTGCCACCACAAAAAAAGAGTTGCTATAAATATTTCTGTAAATATGGATCCTTTAAAAAAAATTTATTTTTTATTTTTAATTTTTACTTCTTGAGGGATACAGAACAGTTCACAACTTCACCAAAAATGCATTAGTGTCCCTATTTTTCCACATCCCTTCCAGTTATTTGTCATTTTTCAACCTGATAGGTGTGAGGTGGTTCCACAGAGTTGTTTTAATTTGTATTTCTCTAACCAGCAGGGAAATAGAGCATTTTTATATGACTAATAATAGCTTTGATTTTTTTTTTCTGAAAACTGCCTCTTCATATCCTTTGACCATCTATCAGTTGTGGAAAAGCTCTTCTTTTTATGAATTTGGGAAGAAATAAGGCCTTAATCAGAGAAACTTACTATACTTCATTGTCTGTGGTTCCTTTTAACATAATGTAATTTCCTTGATTATCTTTCTCAATTAGGTCTATTCTTGTTTTTGCCTTATCTGAGATTATCTTTGTTAGCTCTGCCCTTTTTAAAAAAATTCTTACTTCAGTGGAAGCAAAATAAATGATACTCTAGTTCTTTATTCTAACTCTGTGGGTATCTCTCTGTTTCAATTGTGTGGTTTTTTTTTTCTAGAAAACAATTTTAAAAAATTTAATTTATTTGTTTTTAGTTTTCAACATTCACTTCCATAAGTTGTAGATTTTCTCCCCCTTCCCTCCCTTCTTGCTCCCCAAGATGGTAATCCAGGAAGCAAACCAATATAGGCTCTACATATATATTCCCATTAAACATATTTTCACATTAGTCATGTTGTATAGAAGAACCGGAATGAATAGGAGGAACCATGAAAAAGAAAAAAAATAAAGCAAAACAACAAAAAATTAGTCTGTTTCACTCTGCGTTCAGACTCCATAGTTCTTTCTCTGGATATGGATGGTACTTTCCATCATGAATCCTTTGGAATTGCTTTAGGTCCTTGCGTTACTGAGAAGGGCTAAGTACAAAATATGTTTCTTATAAATATAATTGTATTCTGGTTTCTCAAACATTCTGCTATCTACTTTTCTGTTTTATGGGAGAGTTTATACCATTCACATTCACATTTATGTTACTAATTGTATACTTCCCTCCATCCTATTTTCTTCCATTTATCCTTCTCTCTCTCTTTTGTTCTGTTGCCCCTCAAAAGTTCTTTGTTGTTGTTTTTTTGCTTTTGACCATTGCCTCCCCTAATCCTCTCTTCCTCCTATAATTCCACATTACCTTTCTCTTGCTCCCTTCCTACTTCCATGTTCAGCAAGATAGATTTTTATATCCAGCTTAGTATGTGTGGGGGCAGTAGAGATGGCATTGCTATCATCTCCCATTTTCCTTTCCACTGTTAAAAAAACAAACCCTCTTCTTTGAATCTCTCGCTTTTTTTTTTTGTCTTTTTGGAGGGGGAGGGGAGAAAAACAGGGCATTTGGGGTTAAGTGACTTGCCCAAGGTCACACAGCTAGTATGTGTTAAGTGTCTGAGGCTGGATTTGAACTCAGGTCCTCCTGACTCCAGGGTGAGTGCTTTATTCACTGTGCCACCTAGCTGTCCCACATATCACTTTTATGTGAGATAATTTTCTGCATCATCTCCCCAGTTGTCCCAATGTATCTCTCTTTCTTACCCTTTCATTTTTTTTAAAAAAGATCATCCCAACAAAATCAACTCACACTCATGCCCTCTATTTATACTCCTTCTAACTGTCTTAATAATGATAAAGTTTTTAGAAGTTATGTTATATTTTCATGTAGGAATTTAAGGAGTTTAACCTTATTGAGTCCCTTATGATTTCTCTCTCATTTTATGCTTCTCTTGAGTCTTGTATTTGAATGTCAAATTTTCTGTTCAGCTCTGTTTTTTTCATCAAGAATGCTAAAAAAAAATTCTCTATTCCATTAAATGTTCATTTTTCCCCTTGAGGAATAATACTCATATTTGCTTGGTATGTTATTCTTGGTTGTAATTCTAGCTCCTTTGCCTTTTAAAATGTCATATTCTAATTCTCTGCTCCTTTAAAGTGGTAGCTCCAAATCTTGTGTGATCATTGCTGTGTCTCTATAGTATCTGAATGGTTTCTTTCTGGCTGCTTTGTTTTTTTTCTCCTTGACCTGGGAACTCTGGAATTTGCCTGTAATGTTCCCGGGAGTTTTTATTTTGGGATCTATTTCAGTAAGTAATCAGTGGATTCTTTAAATTTCTGGATTCTTTACATTTCTATGCTGTTCTCTGGTTTTCCTTTATAATTCCTTGAAATATGATTTCTAGGTGCTTTTTTCCCCCCATCTGGACTATGATTCTTACCCATATAGGACCCTCATCTGAATCCCATTTAACCAGAAATACTAGTGCTCCTTTCTACCCTGGAACCGTGAACAGAAACTATGTAATAGGTAATGGAGTTATCAGACAGTGCCCAGTCTTATGCCCAGTGCCAGTAACTTATTTCTGACCAGTTGTCCAACACTCTTACCATATCTGGGTGGTGCCACCAAAACTGTCACTGACACTGTTACAGCCACCTCCAGGGCCCACAGCTGGTGTTGTGACTATACTGTGCTCTCTACCACACCCCATCCCAGTGTCACAGACTTCTTATTCTAACTTCCTAAGTTGTTTTAGGCTGGAAAAATATCTCCCCCTAACTTTTTGTTAGTTATGCTGCTCCAGAATTCTATTTGATAACTAATTTAAAGTTTTTTGGAGAGGAATGTTGGGAGAGATCTGTTTGAATGTTTCTTCTACTGTACCATCTTCGCTTCACCTCCCCACCCCACCCTAAGTAATCACTTACTGAAAGTTACATCTCATTTATGTAGCGTTAAGGTATGCCTTATGCAAAAACAAAGACATAAAAAGAAACCTAATAAATTAATATCTTTATTTAAAGTTACCTTGATTGTCTACCATAATTAGTAAAACATTAGTATTGTTGAATTCAAAATACTAGTAACATAATTTATAATACAAATTCTAAAATAGCTTTACATTGTAACAAATAATTTAATGAACTTGTATATGGCTTTGAAACGTAAAGCCCCCAGAATTTGAACATTAATTTTCAATTGTATATAGATTGATTTCCTAAAATGTTTGTACCCCAAATGTTTATTTCATATTTGATTGATTGTATAGTACTTTGCTTATTCATTTTGACAGTTCCCTTTCTTAAACCGTTAACATTTGTACTACATAATTCCTTGCTTTGCTGACCTATCATATGCACTCCTATCATTTGGCTTATTGGAAGTAGTCTTTTGTAAACTAAACATTTAGAGCCATAGAATTTTAGAGTTAAAGGAGACCTTTCAAAATTATCTAGTCTAGCACCTCATCTGAGAACCAATAGGTTTATATAGCATTATGTTTTTATTCATCTAAGGGAGGTTGTTTCCAGCATGGAAGTGAATTTTGGAAATAGATGAACAAGGGTCAAGATGGGAAAAAAAACTGGACAGCTTCATAGCAACACATGAGTTAACTCTTCGTAATATGATTTCATTAATTGTTTCTTTTTTAAGTGAGTTCCCAGAGCAGCAGATTTTCCTGTGTACAAATGTAAGTATTAAAAAATAGCCAAATATAAATGACTTTTTGATTATCCACTGTTTTGCATGGTTCATGCTTTTGTTCATCTTTGTTCACTTGTGATTAATTATAAATCGACTATAAATTTAGAACATTGTTCTTATTTTTTAGGAATATAAGACATAGGAAGATTAATCATAATTCATGTTCACTAATGTATGGAATATTCAGTACAAATGTGTACCGAGTATGTAATAGTGTCTATACTAACCAAGAATGTATACCTTAGTGTTTGATATTAATATAATACCGTTTTACTTTTTAGAATCCAAATCACAGTCTCAGCCGCTTCATCAGGGACAACACAGACTGTTGAATAATGAGCAAAATGGAGTAAAAGACTATAATCAACCAAGATACCTTCCTCGAAATGACACCAGACAACCAAGGAATGAAAAACCTCCTCGTTTTCAAAGGGACACTCAAAATTCAAGACAGATTTTAGAAAACAGTGGGTTACCCAGGAACAGAGGTCCTGAAAGACAAAGCTCTTCTGTGGTACATGAGGCATGGACAGAAGAGAGAATTAAGTGTGATAGATCTTATACTAGAAATGACAGAATTAAGGATATTACATATCCTTCAACTTCTCACCAGAATGATGGTGCTTTGAAAAAAAGAGATAACTCTATGCAAAATAGACCAGGAAAAGGTCCATCTTACATGGAGGTGAAAGAAAGCCCGCTTCCTCAAGAAACCATAGACCATAATAATCAAAAGCGTGGGAAAAGGGAAAATCAGATATCAAACCCTGATCAGTTATATGAAAGAAAAACACGAACAATAAGTAATGAAGCCTTTAGTGGTATGAAAAATGAGAAACATTTTAGTATAAGTACTGATTACCCCAATTCTGTTAGAACTGATGGCTTCACTGGTGTACCAAATGGAGAGGTTGAAGTTTCAATGAAAGGAAGACGAGTTGGACCTGTTAAGTCTGCAGGATCCACTGGGGCTCCAGCTTTTGATGACAAAATGTTATTTTATAATAGTGGACCTAAAAGGAGGTCTGGGCCAATCAAACCGGAAAAAGTATTGGAATCTTCTCTTCCTGTGGAATGTGGAAGAATGTGGAAACCAGGAGATGAATGTTTTGCACTTTATTGGGAAGACAACAAGGTATGGTAGCTCTAAGTGAAGTATATGGTACTGTTAATAGTGCAAAATTCAAAAGAGACTTTACAGAAGTCAGCAAACAGAGACTAAGCATTGGAGACTCATAATTGGAAACCTCAGAACCATGCAGCATAAGCTGTCCTTTCTCTTTTGGTGAATATTTGTAAAAAATGACAATAAGGGAAAAAATAATCATCCTCTCTGAGTGAATAAAAAAGGTTAGCTGTTATGAGAATTATAAAAAATAATCATAAAAGTAGGGGAATAAAACTTGTCTTTCAGGTATCATTAAAGTTTTTGTATACTTTTCTTTTTTGGAAAGTTATACCTTCTAAAACTGGCTTGGATAGGCTATTTTCTTTTGGGGACCTTGGAACCCTAGGGGAAAAAATAATTGAGATCATCCAAGTAATAAATTATAGATTTTTTAAAAGACATTCAACATTCCATGATTTTTAATTTAATAATAGGAAGCATAACACTTTGTTCAGTAACCTTAGTAATTGTTTTATGTATACATCATAAATTAGTTCTGAATTATGTTTATTTGCTAGTGGGGAGAAAAAGATAGGTAGGGAAAAAAGAGACAAGACAGCAAAAAGAAGAAAAATTCATTCCATTCTAAGGTGAGCTTTTGGTCTTCCTAAAATGTTCTTGCCACAGCCAGCTAGACAGCTTTAATGAGTTTTAGAGAAAGTTATCCCTTGTTGTGTTAACAAAAAGATTGACTACTTCTCACAGGTTTTTGAATGCTCCTTTAAAACTAGAAGTTTTACCATGGCATCTCTCTGGGAATGAGTTTTTCCCCCCAGTTAGTTACAGGGGTGTTGCTCAGAGCAATTTGTTTAGAGTCAGAGTATGGTCAGTCATTATCTAAAACTTTTTAAAAGTGTTTTTGTTGTTATGGTTATGTAAAATTGAAGGGGGGGCGAAGTGTGCTGGTGAATTTCTAGTTAAGAATACTTTTGAAAATTCAGTTGCCATGCATATGTAATTTAGTTGTTACACATTTTTGTGTGATTTGATTATTTAACTTAATTTTTTACATATTTGCATAATTTAGCAAAAAAATACATTTTATAAAGAAGTCAACAAAAATGGTTGTTATTAAAAGTGTTTTGTTTTTATTTGATCTAAACTTATATCAATGAATTGTTTAAAACTTTAACTCTCAATCTAAGATTTTTAAAAATTTGAATTGTAAAGATGGTACTACCAAATTCTTAGAATTTTCTGATTACTTATAATATTTGCAACTGTCAGTGGCAGTGAAATAAATCATTTGTGATTACCATCCAGTTGTTGAGCCCATGCCCAACTCCAACGACACCAAGACTGACTCAATGTAATATTTAGTTCTCTAAATATATCTTCCAACCCAGAGAATCTTAAGAAAATTACAAAAATGTAGCATAATAAAATTATGTGTGAGACTGTGGAGAGGATTTGTCTCTGTTTCTTCCCTTTTCATTCAGGACAGACGGCTGTATTGGTCATCTGGTTTGTTATAGGAAAAGCCTTTTGAGCAAGGGACATGCTTATCAATTCGCAGACAGTTTATTAGAAAGACCATAGATAATTTAATTTCATTTTAAATTTAAATTAATTTAAATTTAATTTAAATTTAAAATTTAGTTTAAAAAAGAGAGAAAATGAAATATAAAATCTTGTTTAGTTTTATGATTATATTAGCCTAGCCCAGTGATTTTTAAACTGTGCACTGCAACCAAATGGGGTCACAAAATATTTGGCAGCAGTAAAAGGTTTCTGAGCAAGCAGTGACCAAAAATTAATTAAAAATCAAACGCATAATGAATCTGAGGTGTTTCTGGCTGCACTTGCCTATGTTGCATCTTGAAACTTCTCTGCTGCCTTGGTTCTGAACACCAAGTATTTGCACTTTGTATGATGCATGCCCTCAGGCTGTTCCATACCCACAAGTGCTGGTGGGGAGTGGAAAAACTTTAAGAAACCCTGTTCTAGCCCACTAATGTTGTAGATAAAGAGGTCTATCTAGAAAGCTAAAGGTACCTGTACAAGTTCCTTCAGCTATAAGTTGCATAACTGGAACTTGAACACAGGTTTCCTGGCTCTAAGTCCTTGCTCTTTCAGATAAATTCAACAAGTATCCATGAGCTGCTTCTTGTGTACCAGGCATTGTGCTAGAAAAAATAAAAATAACCTGTGCCTTTATGGAGTTTATTTCTATGTCCTGGTCAGAGAAAATTATATACGTACATACATACACACACATATATATATATATATATAGTGTGTAGCAATTATATATGTGTGTATATAGATGTTTGTGTGTGTGTGTGTATGTGCGTGCGCGTGCATGTAGAGAGAGAGAAACTTTAGAGGAGTGGGGAAGCGCTAACAATGATGGTAATCAGGCATGGCCCTGTGGCATCTGACTGGAGTCTTGAATAGAGCTAGGGTTCCAGGAGACTATATTGAAGAGGAATAGTGTTCTAGACATAGGAGTAGCCTCTCCAAAGGAAGCAGAGATGGAAAAGAAAAGGTTGTCTATGGTGTATATCAGCAAGTAGTTTAGATTAGCTAGAATGAAGGCTGCTGGAGGTGGGAGATCAATGGGAATCAAGTCTGGAAATATATCAGAGCCAGATTGTAAAGGACTTTAACAGAAGAATTTGTACTTTATCTTATAAGCAGTAGCAGAACCATTGAAGCTTTTTGACTGACGGGCAGACTGTACAATTAAGCAACTATGTTGAGGATGAATTGGAGAAGAGAACATCCAAATTAAGACCCTTTGCTAGCTGTCCAGGTGTGAGGTAATGAGGTCCTAAAATAGAATGATGGCTGTTTAAGCAAAGAGAAGAGAATAGCTTTGAGAGATATAGAGAGTGAATCTATAATCTAATTCAGCAGCTGGTTGGGTATGAGAAATAAGAGGAAGGCAAGAGTTGAGGATGACTTTGGAATTGTAAACCTAGATGACTGGAAAGATGGCGCCCACAGCAGAAATCAGGAAATTATAAAGAGGGATGACTATAGGGTGAAAGATAATTCTGTTTGAGAATGCTGAGTTTAAGATGCTTTTGGAACATCCAGGTGGAGACTGTAAGTAAGCATAGTAATGTGGGCAGAAGCACAGGAGAGCTGTAAAATCTAGATAGTTTTAGGGGTCATCAACATAAAAGTGATATTTGAATCCATGGTAAATGATGAGGTCACCAAGAGACAAACATAAAGAGACAAGAGGTCCCTTGATAAAACCATGCTTTAATCAGGGTGTCCTAAAAGTCTTAGTGCAATTTTAAACTTTAATAACATACATATAAAGGGCAGGGCCTGGAGTTTGTGGTCAGCAGTGTCAGATGATGCAGAGAGATCAAGAAGGACAAGGACAGTGAAAAAGTACCAGTGGATTTGACAATTGAAATAATTAGTAAATTTTGGGAGAGTAATTTTAGTTGGGTAGTTGAATTGATTATAAGTGGTTGAAATGTGAGTAGAAGGTGAGGAAGTAGTGGCAATGAATATAGATCACTTTCTAATAGTTTTGTCTTTAAAACGGAGATGTGTGAGATAATTTACTGGGAAGACAATGTTAAGTGAAGGTTTTTTTTTTTTAAAGATGGAAATGTAGTCATTAAGAAAGAAAATCTGTGGAGAGAGATAAAAGATTAGAAAGGGAAGGGAGATGATTAAAGGGACACATTTTTGCATGGGATGAAATCAAAAGCACAAGTAGAGGTAGAAGGTTAAGAAGGTTGATCTTATCAAGAGAAAGGACTGCCTCTTCCTTAGAGATGGCTACTGTACCTGTATCTAAAACTGGTACTGGGCCAAATTCACTTCCCTTAGAAAACAGGATTGTTTATGTCCCAGAAAATAGAACCAGGACCATTACATGAGTGGAAGTTACAGGACTGTTGGTTTTTGGTTTTTTGCTCAACCTAAGAATATCTTTTCTAACAACTGAAGTTGTCTGAAAATGCAGTGAGTTCCTCTTAATTAGTGTGTTCCCTATCATTGGAGGTGTTTAGGGTCATAAAGGAATGTTGTTTTTGCATAATTATCATTTAAGTACCTTGAAAGTGCTAGATGAGAAGTCCATATAAATATTAAATACTATTTTGTTCATAGAATCTTAGTATTTGAAGGTACTTTAGAGGCCAGTTGTCCCAACACACACAGTGCCAATGTTCCTACTGTTGTTCATTGACATTTTATTAAAACATAGAAATGAGAGCTAGAAAAGACCAGTTAGGTTTATTGGTTTACTCCCCTTTTGAAGGAGTGTATTTCTTAAAGCATATTTTTTGATTGTTACAAATTGAACATAACTCACAGGTTGAGAACTGCTGACTTAGAGATTTCATCTATTCCCATGGACTTAATTACCATTTCTGTGCAAATGATTCTCAGATCTTCCTGTCTTGCCCCAAACTCTTTGTTGACCTCTAAATATTTATTAATTGATTATCTCATTTATTGAAGAAAATATTGAGAATGAGGCTGAAAAACAAGACTGACAATAAATTGTTGAAGACTTTCTTATAATTTTACATGTATTTACAGGTAATAGGGAACCACTGAAGGTGTTTGATATAGCCAGAAATGATATAGCCAGATCTATGTATAAGGAAGACTAATTTAGCAAGAGTATAAAAAATGAATTTGAGTGAGGAGAAAATGGAGATGGAAAGATCTGTAAAAAGTCATTATCAATCATCTTAGTAGTTGGTAATGAGAGCTTGTGGTATTAGAGTGAGGGCAGCAGCAATACAAAGGAGGGGACAGTTACAGGAAATGTTATAGAGCTGAGTCTTTAGCTACAATAACAGCAAAATATCCATAGCAGCCCATCTGTTTTCTTCCTCCCACATAATCTTTTGGTTGAATTGCAATACAGTTTTTATTTATTTAATATATTTTTAGTTGGAAAAATCCCTTTCCACTTAAATAATTGTTCCATAGTTATTCTTCCTTTTACAAGCATCCCTTTGAAACTACTGAAATATTCTAACGTTAAGATTCTTATACATTGTGTGTATATGTGTTAGAGAGAGAGAGAGAAAATGA
>CM053600.1:126274996-126308738 GCA_028646575.1 Pseudocheirus occidentalis | reverse complement strand
GTGCAGGTATGTATGGTTGTTGTATCTTGCAATGTGATTGGTTTTCCACTAGATGGAACTCAATACCCTTTGATCCTTTCAGTCATGCTGTTGCCTGGGAGAAATTTAGATATCTGTTTCTTTTAAATTTATCAATTCTTTATTAACAAATTATAGGAATTTGTAACTAGTTTTCAAGAAAGGAGATAACAGATTTTTTTTGAGAAACACACTAAAGGTTAAGCCAGTTGACTTTTGTTCAGAGAAGAGACTCTGTTTAGACTCACTTTACATATGCCCTCTGAAGTATGCTCAGAATTATTTTTAATAATTTTGGCACCTGCAGGTCACATGTGATGTGGCAGATTTGATTCTGCCTTTTGAACTTCTAAGCTTTCCCTTAGAACTAACCTCTTCACAATCTTCTGCTAGAGCTGTTCATTAGCTAATTGGTGCTTAAGCCATGGCAATTGAGTTATTCTTATGTCAGGTAATGAGACAGCAGATTTTTGTTCTCCGCTCTTCTCCCCCCTAGTATTCTCTATACAAATAGAGACAAGCTCCAAATAAGGCTTTTCCTTCCATCTTGTTTGCTCATATCACTAATCTAACAGAGCTTAGTAATAACAATGAGATTTCTAGCTCAGCAAAATTATACTGTCCTGATCTTCTGTCTCAGTGATATTTTTCATTTGTCCCCTTACCTCTTTCAGTTGAAGAGAATCTTAAAGCTGAAAGGAATACTAGTAGCCTTGAAACATTGTGATCTCTTATTGATCACAAAGATGTGGAACAACTCTGCAATGAAAGCCATGCAACATTATTACTAATACAGTTTTTGTTACAAGGATATAGAAACTTATTTGGCATAACTTGTATCCAGATTTAATTTTGACATAAAGGACTTGCCTAAAATGGGAAAATATATAATCAGTCAATTTTCTCAGATTAAAGAAATCTGGCCAATGACATCTTGTTAATGACCAGAAATTGCTCAGTTTGGGAGACTTAGTTATTGGAACTTGCATTTTATCTAATGTTTTGTCCAATTATAAATTTCGCTTTGTCAGAACTTAGTAAGCTTATGCTGAACTTCTTTGGTTAGTAGTTTACAGAGAAGTCGCTTGAAAGCTGCAGGTAGTCATTATTTGAGCTATAGCACAAAAGCGGAAGGCCTTTGTAGAGTGTTGCTGAGGGCTTTCTCATACGGCACAGTGACAATTTTAGAATCTCATTGTCTCTAATTTTCTTATTTACATAGACCCATTTTTCTTTCACCTTATCCTCTGTTAGTATAGATGTTATTGTGGCATATTCCCTGACAGCTTAGGTATTCATTTATGTGTATAATCAAATATCTCAAAAGACTTAAAGAAAAGATGAATGGTATTATTGACAGTTTTAAAATCATACCATAGAGGAATAGAAATTTTAAGTTTGTTAGGCAATTTCTTAAAGGGAATTTTTCTCATTTTTAACGTGGATATAGTTAACATAATATTTATTATCATTTATCATACTTTGAAAGAATAAAGCATAGTGAAACCTTATCTTTATGAACATCTAGTAGAATGATTATTGTATACCTGCTGAGCACTAGCCAATTAATGATCAGGAATTTACATTTTAACTTTTAAAATAATTATGGAAAAATTTGCCTTCTTTTGTTCACAGGGTGTAAGGAGTATTGTTTTACTATTTTAAAAATTGGTGCTAGATTGTTTTGAGAACTCAAGCCTACTCATTTTAATTAATTAGAATAAACATAAAAACTTTTACATTAAATGAACATTGTTCTTGTTGCTTTTTGAACCTATCTGCAAAATGATCTATTGGATTCATTCATTTGCTCCTTCAAAAATATTTTATTTCCTTCTGTTTGCTAGGTTCTGTGAAATATACAAAGATAAGTGAGACGTCTCTTTGAGAAGCTTAAAACATTTTAGCTAAGCAACTTTAATGAGCAAGGCCGAATATGACAAGTATCATAAGTGAGAAACGAACAAGTTTCTTGTTTCAATGCAAAAAGATTGAAAATTGAAAGTACCTTGGGGCCTGGCCAGATCACTTGGATCAATAATTTATACTTTACTTAGTGGTCATTGAGGGGGCACTGAAGATGTTGCATTTCTCAAGTATCAAGATGGTAGAGTTATGAAATATCATAGTGAAGGATAGATTAGAGAAATTAGAGAATTAGAGAAATTATGTAGATGGGAAGAATAGGTAGGAGGTTATTACAGTCAGGTAGGTGAATAGAGATGAAGGCCTGAGCTAGAGTTTAGTGTGAATGTAAAGGAAGAAACATTACAATGGTAGGATTGACAAGATGTAGGAGCTAGTTGAATGTTTTCAAGTGACAGTGGTAGGATTTGAATCCAGGTCTTCCCTGGAAAATTGCTTCCAGAATTTTACTGTACTAGTTGGATATGCTGCATCATCTCTCTCATCAGTTTACCTCATTTGGTGGTAGCAGGGTTGAGGGAAGATCATAGGTGGAAGAGCCTTAGAGGTCATTGAATCAAACCTGTTCTTTTATAGATGAAGTAACTGAGAAAAAGAAAGGTGGGACTTACTTAAAGACTAGGCAGCTAACAAGTAGAATCAGAATTTGAAGCCAGGTCCTAATGCAAAATACAGCACTTTTTTTAACTATACAGTGCTACCTCATAAAGAATTTTGCTTTTCATAAAGGGGGAAGACCTTACCATGTTTTTAGATGAACTAGAAGAACTTAAGCAACATGAGAGATTGTAGACACGCATAAGTGTGGGTAGTAGCCCTGGAGGATGTGAGTAGTGATGGTACCAAGAACCTGGAAGATGTGAGTGGTGATGGTAGCAGGAGCACCAGGGGAAAGTTAGCCTTGAAAAGAAAGATATTTCTTTCTTAGAGAAAAGAGAGGAGTGAATGGAGAATTTTGGTAAAGTTAGGAGGGCAGTTCAGGAAACCTGATTTTAGTTGAGTGGAACATGAGATAACTTGTGAGAATGATGGGTATAAGGACAGGGTTGGAGAACTGGAGAGAGTAGAAGATGTTAAGACTTACTACTATGGAGGTTATGATATGGATAAAAGATGAACAAAAGGGCTAACAAATACCGTATTAAGGGCCCAGATTTGTCTTGGTAGCATCAATTTGCAATGAATTCAGTAAGTAGTTTATTTTTTTTTCTATTAACACTCTAAAGCAGCGGTTCTCAACCTGTGGGTTGTGACCCCTTTGGGGGTCAAATAATCCTTTCCCAGGGGTCACCTAAGACCATTAGAAAACACATATTTCTTATGGTCTTAAGAACTGAGACACCACTCCTCTGTCCATCTCCAGGCAGGTTCACTCAAATGCAGATATACCCACATACGAGTATAAAAGGGTCACAGCATTAGGAAGGTTGAGAACCACTGCTTTAATGTTTAGAAGGAGTTTTAGAAAAATGTAGATAACAGGGAGTCATTCAAGATTGGAGATTTGTTCTATGTCTTAGAATTTCAGTTGGAAGCATCTAGTCCAGTGCTGTCAAACTCAAAGAAAAATGGATCCTTACTGGCAATATATCGACTTAGAAAACCAGAAATTAACATTATCTATGTTGTATTTTTATTTCATTGAATGTTTCCCAAATTATATTTTAATCAAATTGGGGACAAAGGGCTGAATTTGAGACCTCCTTTGTCGCTCAACAAAAACTTCCCTCAGTGACATACCTGAGTGATCATCCAATTTTTGCTTGGAAACCTGTAGTGAGGTTTATCTCCTGAGGCAGCCTTACTTAGATAAAACAGTGTCACGGGAGGAAGACTTGGAGCAGAGGTTAAGTACTTTTTAATACTTACTATTAGAAGGTGAAAGTCACTCTAAGGACTCTTATAGACTATCTTGTACAATGGAAATTACATATGCAGCATTAAACAGTATTTGCATTTTCCCTCTTGTGCATAGGTATAGAAATGAGCAGCAGCAAAAAGGTTGCATTCCCTTTCTTTCTGTCACTTCCTTAACAGACCTGAAATTTTTCATTACTTTTGCAATTTTTTCAAATCCTAGGGATTTTAAAATTTAGTTTAGTTTTACTTTAAAGCACAACCAATTGTCAGCATGCCAAAGTGGCATGGTCCTCTTTCAAGTGAGTCATGGTTCTTGTAGAAAGCTTTTTTCAGAAGTTGTCTAATGAGTAGACAGCTCTCTAAGACCCTGATGCATAAGTCCCTGATCTGCATTCATTATGTGAGTTTCCACACACAGGAATAGTGAAATCAAAGGTCCATTAAAACCAAGTGGAGAATCAGGATTGCATCCCAGTTTGTGTTAAATATGTGTATGTGTTTTTTAAGATTGTATAGGATCTCAAAAATTCTCAAACTTTTGTTCATAGATTTTAAGTTGGAGGAGCCCTTAAAGATAACCTACTCAAATTTCTTCATTTTAGAGATAAGAGAACTAATATGCTACCTGTGGAGGTGGCATTTTAATCTTCTACAATACCAGAGTAGCCATAGTAGTAAATAGGCAGAATTTTGTTACATGGAATTTGTGAAGCTAATTTGTAAAGCTAAACACTCCAGTGTTTCAATTTGGAATTTTGATGAAACAGTGAGCCTCTGCAAAATTGCTTTCCTATGTGTTGTGTTTTGTTACAGTGTTTCTCCTTATTCCTTTCAGGGGTAGAGTTAAGCAGATCATGATCCTTAAAAATTCAATAAAAAAACAACTAGTTCTATTATTGTGTTTTGTGGAAGGGGAGCCACAGGATCCCACATGTGTCACTACAATGTGTTTGACTTTTATTTGACAGTTAAAAAAAAAAAAACAGTAGGTCACTTAGTGTATGTTCCCTGAGTATAAAATATAGAGGGGTAACCAAAGTGGAGGGTAATGCTTTTTCCTCTTCTACTTAGAAACAGGAAGAAGGTAATTCTTCATTTTGATTCTGTTTGGGCTGAACAGATCTTCAGTCTTAGGTACTGGTGAAATATAGAATAGACACACAAGATCACACTATGAAACTTGAACATTAATGTAATATGAACATTCAGCTCTATTTTGGAGCTACTCTTTTAGAATAGCCTGAAGAGCCAATTTTTCACCCTTATGAGGAAAAAAAAAACCCACCATCTCATCCTTAATGTCACACTTTGTATTTGACCCAAAGAAGTATTTTGTACTTTGATCACTTACTTAATTCACCAAATTTGATTCCTAATAACGTTGACTGTTTACAAAAGTCAGATCCATCTTCAGAGAACAGAAATTTTCAGCCAAAGAGTATATTTAGAACAGTGAACTTGACAGCAGTTCCAGAAGAGAGCTTCTAGAGACACTGTGAATAATGAGAACATTGTTAGAATTAGTGTATATTTTCTTAAGGAGATAATGCTAATTTATGCAAACTCTTATATGTTTAAAAGAGAACGGCAAAGCACCTATTATCTATATGTTACTCTTGTAAGCATTCAACCCATTTTTCAATTGTACAACAGTTTTCTTGGCCAGAGTTGGATGCGAAGTGTCTATAATTAACAATATAAAATGTAGCAATCCTGCCTCTTACCCCCTTATGAAGTAAACATTTCCAGTGATATTCTTGGTGTTTTCTCCTCTTCGTTGTCCTAAATCTAAAATATAGTAGTCTGTTTTGTTGTGATTCACTTAGCATACACTTATGTTAGCTCTCTTTATAATTATTTGAATATCAGTTTTCTTTTTAATATAACTTAGAATATGTAAGTTAATGTAAAAAAATTTATTTTTGGAACACAGTATATTAACATGTCTAAAATTTTTTTTTTTTTAAGTTTTACCGGGCAGAAATTGAAGCTCTTCACTCTTCTGGCATGACTGCAGTTGTTAAATTCAGTGATTATGGAAACTACGAAGAGGTGCTTCTAAGCAACATCAGGCCCATTCAAGCAGAGGCATGGGTACGTGATCACAAATTCTGTACAAAGACATAATCTACTTTGAAGAAAGTATAGAGCTGTAAAAGATTAGCCATAAGTCACGCAAAAATTGGAGAGTGCTTTGCTTAAACTGGTTACCTCTAAAAATAAGATCTTCATTTAATAAGTGCATTGAATAACAGTAAAAAGATGAATACTATGGAATTATTTTTCTTGTATAATAAAGTTAAATTATACTGTGCTTTGGAAATAAGTACCCTTATTTACATGTTAGAGCCAAAAAGTTATTTGTATGTGCAAAATGGGCTTTCATGCATATGTTCTTTCCTGATTTGTTACTTTAAATTTCATTAAATTATGCCCAGAAAGTGTCAAATTGAAACTTCTGATTATACATGTTTATTATGTGCTGTTTCATTTACATGTAAAAATTAGGGAAGAATGCTTTTAACTCTACTTATAAAAAATCTAACTGCTTTTATTACATGTATATGTATAGGTAAACAGACGTCTGTTTAATAATTATTTTATCAGTCATATTGGCCAAATGTTCTGCCAAAACTGTATTATATTTTTGAAGTCATGAGTTAAAAACAATTGGCATTGTTGGAGTCCAACTTTATAAAGGCTTTATGTAGACTTTATAGAGATACAGTCTCAGCTACATTTAGGTAAAAAGATGAGTACATAGTAAAATTTGGCTTCTACCTAGCATTTATATAAAGGTATATTGGAAATTATTCTTACAAAGTTCTGCTTTTATTGTTTCTTTATCTTCATTTTATATTAGATAATTAGAGGGCTAACTTCTTGCTGATTATATTTCCTTTACCTAAAAATCTCCAAATATGATAGGAAAATTACATCTTTCAAGCATATAAATTACCTTCTTGCTTAATATAAAATCCATCATTTTCTTATGAGTTGCTCTCCAAATTTTTAGTTTTGCAATTATTTTTTTATGACCTTTTTTTAGTTATCCCCACCCTAATCCAGGAAAAACCAAACATAATTAGGAACAATAAATAAAATATTTGAAGTAATGTTCATCTTAGGGATCTTCACTTTTCTATTTCACCTAGATAGAATAGTGTTTCTCAGGTCTCTGTTTCTCAGATTTATAATAGTTCTGATAGCAATAACAACTTTCATAGTTAGGTCAATCTTTTTCATCAGTCTTCTTTGAGCTTGTGGCTGTTTCCTGAAAGAATGAAATGCCACTTTTCTAATTCTTACTTGTTTTTCTGAGAGAAACTTAAAACAATTTTTTTTCTTTCTAGCATTTTTTACTCTTTTGCCTTCTAATATGATTATCTGAATATTGCTCTCTTCTCTTTCTCCATTTTTTACCTGCTTTTGATGGAGAAGATAATTGTTCATGCAGACAAAATTCCTTCAGGTTGTGTTCTTATTTGCTTTTCATTTTTCTTATTATGTCTATTAAGATTATTTTAGGAATTAGTTATGGATTCAAAGTAGAGTTCTCATGCCATCTAGGTTGTTGTATAGATTGTTTTTTGGAGTGTCTTTGGTCAAAGCTTTATTTTATTCTTCTTTTCCCAAGCAAAATCCAATTTCAGACTTTTGCTTCTTCATTCTTTCCTTATTGTTATCTTGGGTGATTGTAAACAACCAAGACAATTTTATCTTTTCACCTTAGTTCTTCCACTTAGCACCATTTTTTTTTTTTTACCGAAGTGAGAACATTGCTTCTAGAATGATTCCCTGCCCCTTCACATTCATAGTCTTCATTACAGTAAACTTTCTTCTAGGAATATGCAAGTTCAGTTGGTCATTTTATTTGTCAGGTGCCTAAGTAGTGATTCTATTCAGAAACACTACAGTATTCTTCGTTTACCTATTTATATATAATTTCATATTTTGAACTATTGGATTTTTTTAGCCAATTCATTTTTTTTTGCATGTGCTGCATCATTGTCCAGTTCAGTATTTCAAGTGCATCTAAAGGATGACAGTAATCTTTTGTAATGTATGGATGAATTATTTTACAAAAAAGAATCAGTAGGACGAGAGTCATTAGAAGATCCAGTTATCTCCTCACCTGCTTGTGAGTAATCAAATGACTGTCAAATTTGAAATGCTATAATTTCTAAAAAGTGTTATACACATGCAGCATATTTGGGGATATTATTTATTATTACTGAGTCTAATATGTTTCTTCTCTGCCTTAAATTTCTTCTTAGAAATCATTCCTGACATGTAGAAATCATCAAATTAACATTTCTTGGCTCTTCTTTCTTTTGAATAAATGGATGTGCATATTTAAGTTCATTCAGAAAACACCTAAAGAAATGTACTGGATAAGATTTTTAGTGAATTTAAACTATAGATTGTGTGGGATCCCATTAATCTCTTAAAGTTCTGTTTTGGCCATCTACCTGTATCTTCCTTCATGGCTTTCTGTCTAGTGAGTTGCAGCAGATTGAAGCTTAAATCCGCCATATTTATTAGAAATACCAAATGATCAACAGTTAAAAGACTCACTGTGCCAATAACCAAGTAATTTAAAAAAGCATATGAGATACATTTAAGGGCTGCTTGTTGCAGGGAGATTATAAGAGGCCTTACACAAGTTTTTATTCACACTGCAGATTGTAGATATTTTTTCTACCTTTTTAGCTCTTGCACCACTTATGGGCCATTACTATTTTTATTGAGAAATTATACTATATCTTTTATTTAAGAGGTTATGTGTTTCTTTCTTGCACAAAGTTTTCAGAAATGTACCTCTCTGTTTTCCTAAATGTAGCAATGATTACTCAATGATGATTTTTTGTATTTTACAGAACAAACCCTACGTATAAACTTTGAAAGCCTTTGTAGAAATAAGTTGCTTGTTTTGTCTCTTAAAGATATAAGGGTACATTATCAAATGAAGAGCATGAAATATTAAGAGACTCTGAGAAAATTAATAGCCTGTTATGTGGAAAATTAAAATAAAATCAAGATAATACTTAAACTAAAGTGTTAATTTTTTCTCATAAAGTACAGGAATATGGTGTTTATAAGTTTGTGCCTAAATGAAGTATTTACTTGTTATTATCATCTGGATATTTCTTTCACTTTCTTTTATTTCATAATCCTTCATTGATGATATTACAGGTGGCTAGAAATCTTTTTTTTTTCTGTTATTAAATAACTTTTTTCCATACAGTTTTACTAAGCCAGTTTTATTGATAAGTTATCTTTGATGGAACTAGATTTTTTTCCCCTATTTCTTTCTTGCAGTCATGAGTTTTAAGTTTTTTTTATCTTTTGTGTAGTCTACTGCCCTTATTGTTTAACATAATTTGTGGTCAAAATATTTTGCTCATCCTCAGGATGAAGGCTCTAATTGTTTTGTTTTTCTCACATTGGTTTCTGAGATTAGAAGACTTTTCCAAATGAAAAAAAGGAAACAGTAAACATTCTTATCTATTATTCTTAAATAATAAAAAACCTAGAATATGAAATTGTTTTCTTTCCACTGTATAAAAAAAAATCAAGGGCAGAAAAACTGTTACTTGTGTTACCTGAGGCATTCTCTGAATTGGTTCCTTTTAACTATAAAACTAATGGCAGGAAATCAGTAAAAAGATGCCAGAGGCAATTTGGAAGCAGTATAAAATGTCCTGCCTCTGCTGTTCAGGCAGACCTTTTGTGTTTGCAGGTTGTTGTAGCTGCTAGAAGCTATTATAATACCAAGAAGAATGTTGCCAAGGATTGTTCTTCTGAGCATGTTCATGACCCAGATTCCGGTGTGAGAGTTCCTTTTGTGTCCTAAGAAATATTCTGTTGAATGCTGTTTTCCTGTTTTATTATTGAGTTTGTACATCTTCATTTTAGTATCAGAAAATATGAATAGTTCACATATCCAATAAGAAAAATCAGGATTGCAAAGAGGAAAACTGTCCCAGGACTGTGCAGTAGGCCAAAATCCTGCCTCTCTCTGCTCCATAAAATAAAATATAAATAAAATAAAATCTCCTATATAAATAAGGAAAAGTGGCCAATTTCAAGAATTTGTGGGGTTTAGAATTTCAGACAAAAGTAATTAACCAGAAGGTTATAATGATAATTTTATATGTATTTTAAATTATGTTGTTCTAGAACAGGAACATTTACATTTTTCCATAGTATGCCATATGATCAGAAATCCCTATGTGTATAGGTCTCATGAATTTCGCTATAAAATTAAGCATATTCAGTTTCATTTACAATCACTAATTTATCCAAGCTTACTCCCAGGACACTTATTGGCAGTCAGTAACACATCACTACTGACAGGCAGGTGGTTGAGTGTGATTGGCCTGCTAATTCATGTGTACTAGCTAATTACTTACGGTTTTATTTTGCTAAAAATCTCAGGTGACCCATACCTTGTGATCAAGTGGGCTTCATTTGGTCCATGGACCAACGTTATTGTCGGACACTTGAATTTCTAGGATCCTTCTTAAGATAGAAATTCTTAAGACTAAAATTTTAAGGGTAGCATCTCTGTTTTTAAGCATTTTGCTAGGTTTAAAGCTCAGATAATTTGGGATTTTCTGTGTTTAAAGAAACTAAATGCCAAGAACTTCTTCAGTATCTTAACTGTATAAAATATTTTAGAGGAGTAATATCAGATTTGCAGATGATCTCACAATATCTTTTGATTTTCCCATTCAAAGGCCTTTATTCTACATCTTAATGAATCAACAATAAAATAAATTCTAATTCTCAATAGTATCAACATGTGTTGAAGGTGATTTTGATTTTTATCAAAGGCTAATGTTCTTATTGAGATATTTAATATCATCTTAATGTCTTCCTTTCTTTATCTTAAGAGCTTTTTAAGATAATAAACTAGAAACGGAAAAAAAGCCTCATTATTTAATTGAAAAAAGAACATTAAGAAATATTCATAACAAAATTGTATTTATATGATTTAGTGATTTTACTTTTGAAAGGACCATTAAAACTATTGTATCAAATTTCATAAGTTTCTTTATAAACCGTTCATTTCAGAGAAATTTATCCATTTGTTTTAAACCAAAAGATCTTGCAAATTGCAATAGCTAATGGAAAAATTCAAGGTGTTTTTTTTCTATTTTTCTCACTATCTAAAGAGCTCCACGTGTATATAAATTTTTAATTTAGTGAATATATGTGATCTTCACTTTCTGCACTTAAAACAGTTGATATTAGTAAAATATTTGCTATTTTCCACAACAAGATCTTGAAGAGAAGATTATTCTTGATTAGCTAAAATATTTCAGAGTTAAAAGAGCAAAGCCCTGGCTTAGGAGTCCAGCCACTTAGGCTCCAGGCCTTATTATGCCACTGGTCAGACTATATGTTTTGGGCAAGCCACTAATCCCTCCATGTCTCAATGATCCCTCTAAGGCATTCTCTTCTAAAACTCCAGAATTTTATTATTCTTCAGAAGTATTGCACTTAGAAGGAGCTCTGAGAATGAGTCACTCAAATGATGCTCTCCAACATGTAGTACTGTTGTGTTGCATCTGGTATCTGAGCCCCATATTCCTCATTTGTAAAATAGGAACAGTAACATTTGCACTCTTTAAATCCTAGGCTTGTTGTGAAAAGCTCTTTAAAGTTCTATATTGCTAGGGAAAGAGGATGCTGGTGGCAGGAGGAGGAGCAACTAATTATAAATATTAAATGTGTTTTCAAGTTCACAACAGAAAAGAACCAAAAAGGTTATGGAGCTTTGCTGTTTCTAGTCTTTTCCTTGGGGGTAAAAAAAAATTGATTGGATCATGGCAAACGTATATATTTTGTCTTGATTCTCTAGTACTTCCCTTCCCAAATGCCATATTAGGATTTAGGATTCTAGTGTATAATCTAAAAAAAACAAGGCTTTGGATTCCAGAACTACACAAGGTTTGCAAACTGCTGTTGTATAAAAAGATATACTCTATATAATCAAATAGACAGGTAGTGTTGTGTAGTGGGTAGAGTGCTGGTCTTAGAGCCAAGAAAACCTATGTTCAGGTCTTGCCTCTGATACACTTGTCATGTGACCCTTGGATTAACCTCTTAAAGCTCTAGGCAATTCTTAGTTAATCCCTAAGTATTTATTAATTACCTACTATGTGCCAATCAGATAGGCACAGGGGTACAGAGAATGAATGAAACTGCCTTCTTATAATGAGCTTACATTCTAACAGGGTGACAAGTACATTATACACACACACACACATAAACCATAAATATAAGTTAATAAATACGTATTACTTACATGGTAGCTCAGTGTAAGGTAAATAGCTCTCATAGTTGGGGGACATCAGGAAAGACTTATGTTAAAAATGGTATCTCAGATGGTACCCTAGGAGGGAGATGAAAGGAAGGAGTGTGTCCCAGGTGTGGGGGATGGCCATTGCAAAGGCAAGAAGATGGAAGGTGGGTTGTGAGTGAAGAGTAGTGAAAGGCCAATTTGACTGGATGGCCGTGTAGAAAAGGGAGGGAACATTTATTAAGCACCAGCTATGTTCTAGACACTGTGCCAAGTGTTTTATAATTATCTCATTTGATAACTATGGATGACAGAGTGCATGAAGGGAGATGGGTTTGGATCATGTGGGACCATTTTGTATAGACCTTTAAAAACTAAACAGAAATTTCATTCTAGAACAGTGGTTCTCAACCTGTGGGTTGTGACCTCTTTGGGGGTTGAATGACCCTTTCACAGGGGTCACCTAAGGCCATCGGAAAACACATATTTATGATGGTCTTAGGAACTGAGACACTGCTCCTCTGTCCATCCCCAGGTGGGTCTGCCCACATGCACATAAGCCCACATACAAGTATTAAAGGGTCACGACATTAGGAAGGTTGAGAACCACTGTTCTAGAAGAAGGAGTAGTAAGCCACAGAAGTTGATTGTGTAGTAGAGTTACATGCACAAAAGAAAATTACTTAAGCGAAAGTGTGTATGTGCTAGAATAGTTCAAGACTTAAGACAGTAAAATTAGGAGACTTACAAAAATCTAGGTGAGAAAATGAGGCCCTTAACTACAATGGTAGTTACATGAGTGGAGAAGCAGTCAGAGGAAGAATTAGTCATTCAGCAGATGTTATGTACCTAATGTGTGCTAAACACAGGGTATAAGAATGGTCAAAGACAGTCCTTGCTCTCAAGGAGTTTATAGTCTAATGGAGGAGACAATATGCAAACATCTATGTACAAACAAGATACATACAAGATAAATTGTAGATAACCTACAGAGGGAAGGCACTAGCATGAAGAGAGATTGAGAAAAACTTCCTCCAGAAAGTGGTATTTTAATCTGAGACTTGAAGGAAGCCAGGGAAGTTAAGGTGAAGATGAAGAGGAAGAAAATGTCAGGCATGGAGGACAGCAAGTGAAAATTCTTAGTCAGGAGATGAAGTGTCTAATGTAAGGAAAAGCAGGGGAGCCGTACCACTGAATCACAGAATGTGAAAGAGAGAGAGAGAGAGAGAGAGAGAGAGAGAGAGAGAGAGAAAGAGAGAGAGAGTGTGTGTGTGTAGGGGAAGGAGGGAGCTATGTAAATTGTGAGTAAGGAAACTAGAAAGGTAGGGTGGGGCCATAGATGTGGGAGATGTTGTAAAGGGAGAAACAACAAAATTTTGCCACTAATTTTTGTTAGGGATAATAAGGAGTCTGTGATGCTACCAAATTTTGAACCTGAGACAGTGGAAGAATAGTTGGAAGAAGGAAGGATTTAGAGGAAAAGAGAATGATATCAATTTTAGACACTGAGTACAAAATGTCTCTGGCACATTCAATTTGAAATATTTGATTAGGTAATCTAGAACTGAAAGGTAGGGGAGAGACTAGGGCTGCATAGAGAGAATAAATTAAACCCATGGGGGCTGATGAGGTTACAAAGAGTGACTACAGAGAGAGAGGAGAAGACTCAGCAGAGAACCTTGGGGAATACCCCCCAGTTGTATGGAGTAATATCAGTGATAACCAGCAGAGGAAATTGAGAAGCATTCATTTGGGTAAGGAGTCAGTCGGAAGAGAAAAGTGTCCAAAAAAACTCAGAAGAGAGAATATTCAAGAAAACAGGTCAGTGGTTTAAAACGCAGCAGCTAGTTTGAGAAGGATCAGGAGATTCACAGAAGATTCCAGGCTGTACTGGTCACAGGAATTTCCTCATGTTGGAGTCCCTCATATCCATGGAATCACAGGTTCAGCCCCTGTCTGTATCTAATACATCAAAACATACACTATGCAGAGAAATAATTAAAGTAATAACAGTTCATATTCACACAATAATGTTACAAAATACTTTATGTGGTAGATAATTAATCCCATTTTAAAGATGAAGAAACTGAGGCTCAGGTCAAAGAATTTGTCAAGATTACTTATCTAGTAAGTAGCAAGCCAAGATTTAGACTCATTTTCTTTTGTTTTTAAGTTGAGTGCTCTTTTTATTCTCCAAATTCTCTATCATACAAAGAATTCAAACTTAGTACCCAAAATTTACCTGCTTCTCATCTTAGCTGCACCATATACACTTTTGTTATTCCTTTAATTACACTAAGAAAAAAAAGGGTTTCTTTAATCATTTAAATGAAATACATTTTTCTCAAACATTTACAGAGTTTTGAAAAAGCGTGATTTAATTGTTTTAAATACCATCTCTCACAATGTATAATCTAGAATGGGAGTCTGGAAGACCCAAATTCAAATCCTTCCTCAGGTACTCCCTCAGCCTGAGTTCTCTTATCTTTAGAATGGCAGTAGCAGTAGCACCCAATTTCCCTGGACATAATATATGTAAAGTTCTTTGCAGACTTTAAAGCTGTATATAAATGCTAGCTTCTCTTTGCTGTAATCCAGGTACTGTGATTTTTTGTGCCAGTCATACCTTTCCAGTAGCTCTCTTTTGGATTTACTAATAGCAGAATTCCTTTTTCCATAGAATATAAGCCAGAGAAATCTGCTGTTATCATACACTGCAAAAGAATTTTGTACAAATGCATTGGAGAAAGGCTTTTCTGGATTATCTGGATTTTAAAACCTCTGAGTTATGTTCAGTTGCAATGGAAAGAATGATCAGTAATGAAACCCTTTTGAATATGTTTTACATTTTCCAAAAGTAAGATGACTTCCTCCTTCATTTGTTAGAATGCTGATAGGTTTTTTTTTTTTTTTGCTTTTTGGAGGGCAGTTGGGGTTAAGTGACTTGCCCAAGGTCACACGGCTAGTTTTTTGTGTTAAGTGTCTGAGGCCGGATTTGAACTCAGGTACTCCTGACTTCAGGGCCGGTGCTCTATTCACTGTGCCACTTAGCCACCCTTGATATGTTTTTAAAATATATTATTCTTTATTTCATTAAGTATTTCCCAATTATATTTTTTAAATATTTAACATTTATTTCTTAAGATTTGAGTTCCAAATTCTTTCCCTCCCACACTCTCAGAATGCCTGTATAGTAATTAAGAGAGAGAATCTTTTTAGAGTAAAAGGACTTGGATTCACATCCTGATCATGTTAACTTAATAGGACTTTGGAGAAGTCATTTAACTTCTCTAGGCTTCAGTTTTCTCATCTATAAAATGGAAGGTGTGATGAATTAGTTTAGTGGGGTCAAACTCAAATGGAAAAGGTATTCCTTTGGCTGTTGACTTAGAAAACCATAAATTAACATTATGTTGTATTGTGTTCTTACTTATTTTGTTAAAGATTTCCCAATTACATGTTAATCTTGGTTGGGATTTTTTTTGTTTGTTTTTGTTTTTTGCTTTTTTGGAGGGGGGAAGGTAGGGTAGTTGGGGTTAAGTGACTTTCCCAAGGTTACATGGCTGGTTTTTGTATTAAGTGTCTGAGGCTGGATAACTCTGGTCCTCCTGACTCCAGGGCAGGTGCTCTATTCAACGCACCACTTAGCAGTCTCCCATTTTGATCTTGTTTGGGTAAGATTTTGACACCTCTGAACTAGACGGTCTCTAAGAGAGCCCTTCTAGTTGTAAATCTGTGATGTGATGATATAGTATTGTACCATTATCAAATATTTCATTTCTATACATTAGGACAGCTCATCTCTTCATTTGTTAGAATTCCAAGGTGTTCTTTCTTTTTAAAATTATATTTTATGTGACTTTATTCAATATTTTTAGACCTCCAGCTGTAATCCATAAAATAGTCTAAGTTGAATGAATTCTGACATATTTATGTCATTTTAAGTATCAGCGTAAAAAACCTGATTTTCTGTAAAATCCAACAGTTTCACAAATACAGAGAGAACTGTTTCTTGTTAAATGAAATTACTTTTAGTTTGGAGATTTATTTACCTATGTGTGACTGTAGCATCAGATATATTATTATTCCTCTTCTAAATAAGGAACTAAAATTATGTTTCTTTTGATAAATAGCAACCCAATACATGGAATTCTGAGTTGATGGAACTGGAAAAGTAAGAAGTAAATTTGGTCCGCCTAGATTGGCTTTATTCAGTCTTGATATTACCCCTGAGAGAAATTTTAAGGTATTTCCTGGAAAATGGAAGTGGTAAAAGGCAATAGTTTCAAAAGGGTATGGAGTTGCCAAGGGAACACATTTCTTTTGACTTGAGTATATTCTCTCTTTGCAGGGATATCCATATTGCTAACCACTTGCTGCATGAAAATTTTCTTTTTTCACAAGCTACTAAACTTCATGAAATTAAGATGTTTACATTGTTTGAAAAATTGTAGCTTAAAAATTCCGTATATTTCTTCCTTGCAAATACCCATAAAATGCAGCAAATGCTTCTTTCTCCAAGCTATATGAAGGTAGTAAAGTGAATAAGACATTTTCCCATAGCTGTGCCCATTAAACAAGACTATAATTTAGAGTTTCTTGAGTTTTCTGTAATCCTGCTTAACTCTCGGGAGGCATCCTCTTTAGCTGTTTATTTAATCTGATGCTATCTTCATTTCTGATGGATTTCCTAAGTTTTAAATACAATGTTAAAAAGGATGAAAAAATAAATGTTGCTCATTGTGCTGTAGACTTTAATCCCTTTTAGATGGAGCTCCCTCAGTGTACCTTTCCTCTTCTACAGGCAGTGATGGTGAATCTTGATGAGGTTAAGGGTTACAAATGGATTTTTGATATAATCTGACTACAGATCATAACGGGCCATCTGTTGTGCTTTCCCTCTTTTCAGTCTTGCATGTGTTTGTCTCCAGTCATTTCTAAATACTGTTCCTTTTTCATCTTCTCAGTTATTCTTTTTCCTTAGTTCCCTATTTCTAGCTCATCATCGTATCTTTTTGGCCTTCTTTCTCTTGGTGTCTTCTTCCATTTCCTTTGTTTATCTCCACCTCTGTTGACTTGTGGTATCTCTTGGAGCATATGGATGTCCCTCCCCAACTCCCAGTCCCTTGAATCCTAATTCCCCTGGACTTCACTGGACCTCATCCCACTTGTTCCAGCATCATGTGCAGTAGGTTTCACCATCACTCCTCTAGGAAAAGAGTGAAGTTGAGCTGTCTCCTTGAGAGAAACACTCTGGTGTTATAGAGCTTCCAGTTCCATTAAAGGAGGGAACTACTGGCAAGAGCTTGACACCTTGGCCTGAAACAACTACCTTAGCTGCCTGTCATTGGGTGAGCTCCATCAAGAAGGGAAAGGAAGTACTGCAACAGTGAGTACATTTTATTCATTTTCTTTTTAAAAAGAAACACGTAGAAATATATTGTTTTTTTGGTGTTTTTTTTTTTAACGTGAAGTAGAGGCTTACATTATTAAGCATCTAGAGCATTGGATAAGGGAAAAGAGACATAGTCTTGCCAGTTGTGGCACACAAGTCACTGTTAGCATAATCCAACTAATTCCTTCCATGTTTTAGATTTTCCAAATGTAAAATGGAGCTCTTGTTTCTGGCTTACATTGTTAAAGATTTTACAGGCCTCAGATTAATGATATGAGGTCCTTACTGGCACAATTCCATATTATTGTTTTAGCTTAAAGTATTTTTTAAAAAGCCAAATGGAAATTTGACACGTGAAAAGCAAGATTCTTTCTTTTCCCTTCCCAAAGAGTTATTTGATCTTTGAGTTGATTATATCATTATCCTTTAAAATCATTCATGTTCCTGACTATTTTGCTGTATTCTTCCAGGTAATTATGTCATTAATAAAAATATTTTACAAAAGATAGTTCAATGAGTTACTGTATTTCATGTGTAATTCTCTCCAATTCATTGGACTTTAATTTTTCTTTTAAACTCTGTATTCTCAAGCATTTTGAGTGTTGATACTATATAATGTATATTGTTTTGAAACTTTAAGGAATGAGTATTTGCAAAATTTCTTACTGTAACAACTTTTTGGTGCTTTTCACACAATTTCCATATGAAAAAGCACATCTGCCATGAATTTTATTGTATTCTGCTAAAGCAAATACTGTTTTTACTGTCAAAACAATCTTTAATAAAGACTATCAGACCAAAAAATCCTGAAACTAAGTGAATTTTGCATGTGGTAGCTATATATTTGTTGTATATATAGCTACATAGGGAAGGGAGATCCTAAACAAAACCAAAAGTCTTCCTCATTTTGGCGTTCTTTTTTATCTCCAGGCTAATAAAGATGTGATCATCCTTTAAGATATTTGACACTGACTTTTCAGAATGTTATTTAAGCACTTGAAATCTATTATTCAAATTATAGTTATCCATTTTGATGGCATCATCATGGCTCCATTATGTTTTTATTTTACTGTTACCAACTATTGATGCGATTACCAATCCATTGGGGATGTATATAACCTAAACATTTAAAAATTGACTAATCCCAGAGTTCAATAAGCGATATAAGAACATGCTTCCTAGTTGTTTTGAAATCCAGTCAGATCAGAATCTTAATCATAAAACCCATTAAACTACTGATTAGTTTAGTGGATGGGTAATTGAAGTGGTATATAGTCCTGCTGCTATTTGTTATCTAATAAATAAGTTGTTATAGTCAGTATTGTAAATGTTCTTACCAGTTTTATCAAGCCTAATACTGATTAGATATTAAACACTATAGTTTACTAATACAAACATATTACTAGTTACTCAAAAAGCTTTTTAAGCTACTCTTAAAATAGCCTTGGTCCACATGCCCTTAAAAGTAAAAGGATTTTTTAAAGTACAAGATTGAATTAAAAGGCAACTAATAACAGGATTAGAAGGCTTAATAATTACCTACAGTTGGTTTAAACAAACAAGACTAAATAGAATTTGTTGGAAGCTCCAAAGAGGCTGATCTTCAGCTTGACATAAAAGGAGATAATCTAACAATTAGTTGTCATGAAATAGAAGACTGAATCAGGAAGGAATAACTTTTTCTTCAAGAAGGGTTTCCACTGTAGACTGACCTTTTGGTGATGTTGTAGATTCCTATTAAGGTACAAGTAGGAGGACTAAGTGAACTGAGATCACTGCCATTATGAGATCCTGTGATTCTCATTAAGCAGATGAAAGAGATGAAACATGACAGAGTTCCTGCCCTCATGGAGTTTATAATCTAATGGTACATAGGAATCATGAGGAAGGACAGGAGTGACACCTTAAACTCAGCTATCTATACTTAGCAGCATGATGTTGTCTACATGTTTTTCCTATGTTATATTTTCAGGAAATCAGATAATACCTTCTAGGTCATGTCATCTACTGGAGCAACAAGTAGTAGGGAGCAGTGGTATAGTCTAACATCATAAACCTAAGATTCACAGTCCCTAGTGTGCTATTTTTCCCATTGTGATAACCACATTTTTGGTGCTGTTTAATGAATGCATCAGGTAAATGTTATGAGCATTGAATATTTGAAAGTAGTGTGTTTCCTGCAAAGTAGAAAAGAAGATTACAATAGGGACACATGCTCTAATGCTTTCAATTTCCTCCTGTGATCATTATCTCATGTTAATTTGTTTGTAATTAGGAAAAGTGTATAATTGTTAAATTTTGTCTTAATGGCAACCCCCCCCCCAAAAAAAAAATACATTACAGAGCATCTCCCTTCCCACTCCCCATCTCCACAAAAAGATAGCAAAACATAGTGCAACTATTAGCAATTATACTTTGGTAACTTACTGTTTGTTAAAGTTAAGCTGTGTGCTTAAACCTCAAGGAGATGGTACCTGCTTCATTCATGTGTTTAACCTGGGTTTTTTTTTGCATTTATTTACATATTGTGATCAATGTGTATTTTTTTGTTTTGTTTTACTTTGCATCATTTAATATCATGGAATCATAGATTTAGAGTTGAAGAAACCTTATATGAAGGCCATTTAGTTCAACTAATTTATTTTGCAGTTTAGCAAGCGTAGAGATTGAGTACTTTACCTACGCACATAGGTAGTGAGTAGTAGAGTCATGATTAGAGATCCAATGCTTTTCCATATAGGTTTCCCCATATTTCACGCATTCTTCATGTATGTGTGTGAGTGTGTGTGACATATATGTTAAATCCATTTCCCTACAGTGCTGTTGTTGTTCAGCTGTTGCAGTAATTTTCTACCCTTTGTGACCCCCATTTGGGGTATTCTTGGCAAAGATACTGGAATGGTTTGCTGTTTCCTTCTCCACTTCATTTAGCACATGAGGAAACTGAGGCAAATGGGGCAAGTGACTTGTGTAGAGTCACTTAGCTACTGTTTGAGGCCAGACTTGAACTCAGTTTCTGCCTGACTTATCCTCTATCCACTGTACCCCACCCCGCCCCCTTACAGTCTTTGTTACATTCCAACTTCATTGGTTTTTAAAAAAAATATTGAATTTGCCTAATTAAAAAAATATTTAATTAATGCTCACTCTTAAATCTATAATTTTTATCTTATTTTTTATCTTTTCATTTTGAGAAATTGTTTTACTCTTATATCAAAGATGTACCTCTTCCAAATAGACCTATTGATTCTTGGGTTTTTAAAATTGATTGAATAGATGATCTTTTTAAACTCAAAATGATTTCTAAAAAGCCTTTGGCACAAATAAATTGATATTCCTGATTGGTATTTTGCCTGCCAAGATTACCAGTTGCATTAAAGTCAGAGTTAATGCTTACTTTGTACTCATTTCTACTGAAATAGTTCTCATAAATGTAAGATCCTTTCTAGACTACTATTGGGAAGCATTGGAGCTGATAATAAAGAAATTAGAACTATTAAAAAGTTGTTAATGTGCCAAGTTCACTTGAATTGTATCCCAGAATTCTTTACACATCAGCAAGGGAAATAAAATAAAAAGTTCTTGTTGCATATTTTAGGCAACTTATTAGGAATACAAATAATACAAAATAGGGGATATGTATGATAATTCCTTCATTTGGGAAAAGAAGCAGGAACTACTCAAAAAAATCAGAGACTGCTAAGTGTAAATGTCATTATAAAGAAGGTATATTAATAATAAAGGACCAGATCAAAACTATTTAAAAATACAACTTAGAAATGGATAAGCTTTGTTTTTTAATGAAGGAACATATCTACATTTGCCCATAAACTTTTTTAAAGATTTAAATAAGATACTTTGAGGAATTCAGTTTGCAAAAATTGACTAGGTATAATTTATGTGAATTTGCCATTATGCAGTACAATGACTATAATTACAATGAAGAAGAAAAGGGCTGAAAGATTCTGTTTTAAGGGCAGGAAAAAAGTGGTCAAAGAAAAGGCTCACTACAGTTTTAGGATCATTTCTGTAATCCTTTGGATTTGTGACCAAGGTTTTTGAAGCATTCTCTGTAAAATAACTTGTGATTTTCAAAAAAAGTTTACTTTTTGAGATGAGAATTGCTTTAAGTCAGATTCTTATTTAGTGTACCTAGGAAAAGATAATCCTCTTCACCCCTTCTGTTTGTCATGCACAGAAAACCCAAGCCAAGCCTTTATTTTTCTGATTGTTTTCCCATGGATCCAGTTCTAGGCAAGGTAAAGAAGTCAAGAATAGGTAATAAGTATTCACCTGAGCTGTATTTAGTCTCTGACTAAGCAGAGGAGACAAAGGCAACACTAGCTTTTGAATCCTCTCCATCTCTCAGTTTAACACTCCTGTTCTCATCTCCTTTATGAACATGTTCTTTATTTAGGAGAAAAATTTTCTAATTAAGCTAATTGCAGGGTGAGGATCATTGATAGTTACTCCCCCTCTCCCTTTATGTTAACAGGGGTATGTGGTTGTTCACCCAAATACATCCAAGTGGTAGAATTTCGGATGAATTGGAAAGATGTTTGAGCAAAATATCCTCCCTTAAATCTGCATACTTAGAACAAATTTCTGCCAGAGTAGATAAGAAAGGATCATTTGTGGCCAGCTAGCTTTCTTCCTTAAAGTCGAGGGAGAAAAGGGAAAGGACCTCAGAGTAGGAATATATAGGAAGGTTTTATGAAGTAGGAAGACATTGTGAAGAATTAGGAAGCCTCTTTAGGAGGAGAATTAGGCACCTTGGAGAAGGAGGGTGGTTCCATCAGCATTTGTTAAGGTTCTACTATATTCCAGGAACTCTTGCCCTTGGACATTTACAGTCTAAGGGGAAGTGGGGGGGGGGGGGAGAGGGACAACAAGCCAACAAAAATGTACAAGTTAAATAGGAAATAATTCCCAGGGAGAAGTCGTTAGAAAGATGACTAGAAGTTAGGACTTGAAGGAAGCTAGGAGAACAGAGATAAGGAGGGAGAGCATTCCATTCATGGCAAAAAGAGAAAATTCTCAGTCATGAAATGGAACATCTGGTTGACAGAACTGCAAGGAAGCCAGAGTCACAGAATGCAGGGGAGGGGCAGGGAGTAATGTTGAGATGAAGGTGATTACAAGACTAGAAAGGTAGAGAATGAGGGAAATGAAGAATTTGTAGCCCCGTTCTCTCTCTGCTCCCCCTGAGCTAAGGCAGTAATCCACACAGGTAAGGAGTGCTCTGTTTATTCCCTCATTCGCCAGTTTGCTATGTAGAGTCCCTACTTCAACCAACTCAGTTCCAATTTTCCTTGTTTCTTGAAGAAAGGGACCACTACAGAATAAACTAAGCAAAGGCAGTTCCAAAAGCTTGGTCTGTTCTCTCCCAGCTCCCAATGCCTGGGGACAAAGGGTGGTCTCTCAGAGAAGTAAAAAGACTTGGGCTCCAGAGTTCCCTAGGGCTTGGGAGATCATAAAGCATTTAGAAGGTTTCAGCAACATTCTGATCTGTCTAGTTTCCCCTCCCCTCCTTCCTGGTGACAGATTGCTTGGTGTTACTGTAGTAGTAATTGCAGTTATTTACATTTGTAGTTGGCCACATATGCCTAATTGTCATGCAGTATTATAGCTATTATGCATAATTTTAAATATTCCAGGTTGACTTCATATTTATTTCTACAATACTAAGCTCCATTTAAGTATACTTAGCCTTTTATAGTGTATTGTTCTTATTGCATTTCTTTTTTTTTTTTTTTTGCTTTTTTTGGAGGGCAGTTGAGGTTAAGTGACTTGCCCAAGGTCACACGGCTAGTTTTTGAGTGTGAAATCATCTTTAAAAAGTTAAAAATTGTATTGACAATGTAGTAACATAAAAAAGTAAGATCAATAAAAAAGAACATTTGTTGATTGTTTGACTTTGTATGACTTAAGGTTTTTGGTGCCATAACCCCTTTCTCAGTTCCCTGTTGTCCAACAGAAAAAATGCAAACTTCTCATCTTTAGTACTGTGTCTTCCACATATCCTCTGGTCTTCTAAATCAATGAAGGTATTTCCCCCTGCCCTCCAGCCCAAATCCCTAAATCTTTATGTTAACGCAGTAAGTGGTCAACTAGTTTCTACTTAAGGCTTTCCCCTTGGGGGAGATTCAATATCTTTCTAGGCAGCCCATTTCATTTTTAATAATTGCTATTAATTATTCTACTCTATTATTAATTATTCACTCTAATTATTAATATTTCATTACATGAATTCTAAGTTTACATCTTTTCAACTTCTGCCCATTGTTTCCAATTATCCCTTTTGGAACCAACAGAACATAAGAACTTGTTTTCAAGTCCTTGTACAGAGATATCAGGTCGATGAGCCTTCCCTTCTCCAAATTAAACATTCTTAATTTCTTCAGCCAGTCCTTATTTGGCACAGGCTTGAATTCCTTCACCATTTTGGTTTATCTCATTTACCTTGTCAATGTTTTTTCTAAATTGTGGTGCCTTGGAATTAAGCATAAGATTCCAGATATTATCTCACTACACTGACTACCTTTCAGGGAAGCTATGATGCTTTTTATGCAACTCAAGAGTTCATTAGATTATTTGGCTGCTGTGGCAACAATATATGATCCTAGAGGTCACTGAATCAGCTTGCTTCATTTTATGTAAGAAACAGATTTAGAGAGGTTAAAGTAACTTCCCCTTGATCACACAGATAAAAGTAGCAGAGCCAAAATTCAAACCAAAATCTTTTGTTTCTAAATCTCGTAGTCTTTACACAACACCAGTTTTTCCACAGTCCAGTTTTCTAGCATGTCAGATTCATTTTAGATTCTGAGTTTGATATCCAGGGGTTAGCTTTGTGCCACCTAAAAATCTAGGAAAAATGTCATACATGCCTTTGTCCTAATCACTGATAGAAATGTCAGAGAACACAGGACAAAGTAGTGATCTGTACTCTACTGAAGATCTTGCAGCTTGACATGGAACCGTTAATGGCTTCCCTTTTATTCCAGTTGTTCAGTTGCTTCTAAATCCATATAATGGTAGTATCATCTAGTCCATATCTACATCTTTTGCAAAAGAACATCAAATTTACTTTATCAGACATTTTGCCAAAATCTAGGTTAAACCATCTAGCATTTTTGTGATGAACCAGTTGAGCAATCTTGTCAGAAAAGGGTTTAGTTTGGCATAACCTCTTTTTTGCTGAAGCTGTATTGGTTCTTTGTGATCATTGTTTCCTTTCCTAGCAGTCTTTAAATAATGCATTCTAGGGAAAGTTCTGTGTAAAAAAGTATGGCTTATTGTAAGTATAAATTGGCTTCCTTATAATTCTAGTTGAGCTAATAACTTTCAATGGGTTGTAAAATATTTACATCATAACCTAGATCTTTTAGAGGCACTGATATTTTTTAGAACCGTCACCACACTAATATTTTGATAGCATCTCTCCCAGCTACATGACAGCATGAAGCATACTTAATGTTTTAATAAGTAAAATTGCTACAATGTATTTTAAAAAACATTTTAATTCTAAATTTATTAACCCCCACTCCATATTCTATTAGTTTATAATTTCATTTTCCAGTCAGTTTCAGAACTCTAATCAGATTCACACTCTACCTCCTTACTATTTCTTATACCCATTTCCTTTTGTGCATTCACATATCTAGTATCCTTGTTCAGGTACTCATTAACTCTCACCTAGTTTTATGCTGGCTCTTAATTGGTCTACCTGCTTCCAGGCATTCTTCTATTGAATCCATACAGCTGCCGGATTGATATTTGTAAACACACAGGTCTGAGCATGCTGCTCCTTCACTAAACATGCCCAGTGGCTCCCTATTTTCTTTAGAATAAAATATAAATTCCTCAGCCTGGTTTTTGCGGTCCTCTGAAATATGGTTCCCACCTGCCAGTTTTATTTTCTTATTATTCCCTGTTCACAGTACTCTTTTCTAACCAAATATGGCTGTTCTGTACTCCATACTTTTGCAGAAGCGGTCTCCCATGCCAGAACTGAATTCATTCTCATTGTCTCCTCATTTTAGAATTCCCAGCTTACTTCAGTGCCCAACTCAGAAACCACTTCCTAAGGCCCTTCCGTATCCCTTTTTGTTCTTAGTATTTTCTCCCTCTCAAAATTATTTTGTTTACTTTCTACCCACATATCTCTATGTATGTTTTATCTTCCTTGTAGGCAATGTAAAGTACTTGAGAGTGGAATATTTCATATTTAGCTTTGTACCCCTGTCACTTAGCACCTCAAGATGTACACATAGGAGGTGCTTAATAAATGTTGACTGAATTGATTTGCTTCCATTTTGCTTTCTGATTTTTTTCTATCTTTTACATAGATGTATTCAGTGTGTGTATTGGCCTCATTTTGCTTTCTTCACTTTCTTCGTAGTTTTTTTTATATTTGTGCTCTAAATATACATTATTTTAATTTTTCTAGAATAGTCTATCTGATCTGTATTCCTCCTTTGATGCCATACCTCAGTAACTTAAATATATTTATTTATATGCCATACTGACCTTCAACCTCTACTTTTGAAAATGAGGGTGGTAGGAAAACTGAAGAGAGAAACATGTGTTGTTGGTTAGTCTTGGGACTTGGGGCTTAGACATTGAATTTATCTGCCTAATCAGAGAATATAGTCTTAAAGGAAAAAGAAATCAACCTACAATATCAACAAGCATTTACGTTACTTCTTCACATTTGCAGAGTACTCTTATAATCATGTAGTCCATTTAATGACTGATGGAGTGAGTTGACTGAAATATAAGAGGATGAGAACTGGCTTGATTAGTGCAATGTTCATGTTTGTGTCAGAATAAATTGAGGCTATCAGAAACTCTTCAATATTTGCCACATACAATTTGTATTGTATTTGGGAACTCATATTTGAATAATGCTTTTAAAAAGTACTTTCTTCTTACCAACTCTTTGAAGTGGGGGTGCAATTACTATCATTTCCTTTTTCCATATGAATGAGCTTAGACTGAGAAAAGTAGAGGGACCTGACCAGAAACACGCAGCTGGTGGCTTTTTATTTCATCTCATTCGTCTAGCAATCTTTCCACTTCATCACGTTGCTTTCAGTTATAATTCCTTTGAAAGTAGATACCTGTGTTGTTTTTCATCTTTGTATCCTAGGGTCCTGGAGATGCCAAGCTGATACATGAAGTACCTGCACATAGTTGGTATTTCACAGATACTTTTTGAAGCAACAAATGAGAGATTTTCAGATTATTTAATGCATTCTTTTATCTGAGTTATCTAGTGAACATTGTCGTACCCTTTGAAGTAGGGTTTTTTCCCTTACTTGTGTAGTGTTCCTTTTGATGTTGATTTTATTAATAGTTGGGAGGGCACTTTATATATTAGTACTGTTTATATAAGCTTCGTGATATTTTTATTTCATCCATAATTAGTCCAATTCTTTCCTCCTACTTCCACAAGGAATAACAAAGCATTGTCAAAGCTCCTCATTGCTTACAAATGTCCTTGAAAACACCTGTTTATGCTGTAGCAGCTATGTACTCTGGCCTTTAAATCAGGAATGTGCAACCCAGAGTACCCTTCCAAATTAATTCAACTCCTTCTCCGCTTCATTATACAAAGCTACTTCCTCATTTCCTTCTCATCCATGCCTTTTTAAAAAATTCATTGCTACTTTTTGTAATTCATTGCATAGTGAAAAAATTGTTTCTATAGTAGGATTCTTAAAATGTAACTTTAATGGAAGTTCTGAAAGAATGTGAAAGAACATTTTGAATATTAAAATCTCTTCTATCTCTTTAAAGTAAACTAGATTTTTCTCCAAGAAAAAAAAATGAAAGAACCAAGTTCCTTTTTGCTAATAGTATTGTCTGCTACAAAATTTTAAAACCTCATATCCTTTTTCTTTATGTATAACTATTAGCCTTTAAGACCTTTTGTGTTCCTTTAGTTTGTAGCTGCTTTTAATAAATTGACAATTTCTATTCTGGCTCTGACAGAAAAGCCTTTCAGATTTTCCCATTCTGAATATATCTGGTTTGGCATTGCTGGGATTCTAGCAAAAGCTGAGGTTTTCACATAATATTTCACCCTATAAAGGAACTTCTTGTTTTTAACAGTGCATCTTAGAAAGATTGTCATGTCATCATTCAAGGATGGTAGAAAATATGAATGTCATCTTCTCCAAGCAAAAGAGTACATCACTGATTGTGGTACTACAGAAAACTTGGTTATTCTCCATGATTTCTCACTAGGGACTGAAGAGAAAACTGGGGTTATAGAAATTGACATAGCAATAATTATTGACCTCACAGTGTTTCTTCTGTCCCAGTGTAGTTATAGGACTTGAGGCAAAGAATATACTTCACCAGATATAACAAAGACACTGAAAATCCCTAACATTTCTATATTGCTTACTATGTGCCAGGCATATCGCTAAGTACTTTACAATTATTATTTCATTTCATCCTCACAACAATCCTGGATTTACACATGAGGAAAATGAGGCAAACAGATTTGACTCTTTTAGGGACAAAAAGGTGCTATAAACTCTAAAAATTCTTTTCTTTCTTTGGTTTATAAAGCAATTCTTGCTCTACATTAGTGAAATTGAAAAAGGATATAAATAGCTTAAAATTGATAATCAAATTAATTTATTTTATTTTAGAATGATTTCATATATAACCCAACTTGGTCTTTCTGTTCTTACTCGGGCACAGCAGAATGTCAGGAAAATATGTTATCTTTGAATACTAAGTACTACCATACACACAAAATCAGTCAACAGATATTTCTCCAGTAATCATTTGTTACCCTTTATTGTAGGCCATAAAATTTGATCTAAAAAGAAAATCTTATTTATCATTAAAATGATAGACAACACTGCAAACAAAACTCAAAAATAGAGTGTGATTTAAAATACGGTGTTTTTAGTATTTAATTATTCATGTCTTTTTTTAGTGTGGTCACTGCTTTGACTTCAGGGGTTGTGTTTGAGAAAGGAGAAATCAAGAAGTCCATCTTTGTGTGTCTATATGGAAGGAGATTTGTAGTTATTCTTTCCTAAGAACCTAGGGAGGAGGGATATATAGTGGTCCAAGCCTGACCCAGATGAGCTTATTACTTCAGGTTTGAGATTGGAATAAAATTATGCTTGTAGAATGTCTGACAGTCAACAATGTGTTCATCCATGTGAAAATGGTTAATATTTTCATGTTAGCATAAATATCAGAAATATGCCTGTGACTATGAGAAAGGGTGATATGCTCAACAACCTAGCACAAGTGCCCTTATTTCTAAATCCTAAAATATTTTACACACACACACACCTTAGTTCATTCAGTTAACTTTGGCAGTTTTACAGTTGTAGTTTGCCATGCATTAAACTGGCAATTCATGAACCAGATCAAATAAGTGTTATTTTTCTCATGAGTGCTTGCTATTACACTCACATATTTATATGTTGTCACACTGATGTATTTTTATGACATTTGCTCAATTTTTAAAGGTAATTATTTGATTTAAGGGCAGGATATTTCAGACAGGTTAATCATACAAATCAAGCCAGAGTATTTTTAGCTTTCTGTTTTAGATATTTGATTTTTCACTCTGATGTAGCTAATAGAAATTCATCTTTCATGCTAATAAGGCCTATAGCTTTTGCTGAATAAAAAATATTTTATGTAATGTTCCACTGCTAATTTTTCTCCCCCCTACATTTATTTCCCCTGGAATGAAAGAAAAAGAATAAATCTATTGAAAGGTGACATTCTTACCACAAATGATAACAGCTCACTTTGCACAAAAGCTATGCCAAACAAATTTCATATTGCTTGATGCTATAAGGATTCATATTGACTTAGAAAGCTACAGTTATGTGCAGATAAGATTTTAGACCAGATATTTTGCCCCTTTGACTTGCATTATAATTGCAGAGATGTTATGTCTTCATTTCTAATTGATTTTTGGTACCTTAATATTTGATTTTCCTTTTCCTCCAGTCTCTCTGTCAAGAGAAATTAGAATATCATTTTTAAGACCAAAAGGACCATAGAAATTAGTAGTTAATGATTTAAATAAACTCTCAAGTGTACTCTGGGAACAAGCTACTTAAAAGCACTATGTAGGAATCCATTTATAAAATAAAATACTGTTTTTGTAGTATAATCATCTTCTCATTTGTATTTTGTAAGTTTAAATTTTCACATACAGAATTTTTTCATAAAGGAGAACATATCCACAGTGGATTCTTTATTTAACTCTCTGATTATAGCGCTCCTAGAGATTTTAAATGGAAAAATTTGATTAATTTTGATATTTTTTCTATTGTTTTATTCTCGGAGCTTCAGATAAGTAATGTACAGATCCCATTATAATAAAACTTAGTAACTTACACTTACTAACTTAAAAGTGTATGAACCTTTAGCTTGAGTTCCTGTTTGTATATATGGGCTAGAGTAACATTTTATTATCAGGTAGATATAAATTTATATTCTTAGATAAAACAATGAACAGCATCCAGAATTGAGGATTTCATTTTTTTTCAAATTTGAGAATAAAATAATAACAGCTGACATTTATGTGTCATTTTGTAATTTATATGCTCTTATTTGATTCTTAAACTAACCCTATAATGTAGTAATTTAGTTATTATTGTTCCTATTTTTAGAAAAATAAAGTTCTGGAAGATTGTGACTTGACCACAGCACACAGTCATAGGCTTTTACATCATCTAGTTTGCTCCAAGAAAACTCAGAGAAGTGATGATTTACTCAAAGTCCCAGAGGAATTTGAATCCAGCTTCTCTGACTATAAATTCAGTATTATTTGTAATCAGACCACATGTGTTCAAATCCAATCCTCTTACCACTACATCATAGTGGTCTCTCCTCATGTCTATATATAGACTAATTTATCACTCTGAAGTATTATCAAATACCTTATTTATGTTAACATTCCAAGAAATAAAGTTTAATTCATGTATCTTAAGTAAAACTATTTAGTCAAATGAAGACCAGTATTTATGTTAATGAGAACTTTTCCATACCTACCTACCAATTGGATCTATCCATCATGTTTAAGAACAGTGGAACACTGATAGTGATCCATTTCCTAATACTTTCAAATTTTGGGCATTCTCATAAATTGGAGCAGTAGGATAGTTAATCCCAAGCAGTAGATAATGCCAAAAATCTTTTAAATGTTGGTCTTTGAATATGTAATCTTTTAAAAAATAAATTTTTGTCCCCAAAGTCTTAATCTAGTTTTAAGGGTTTTTTTGTTTGTTTTTGCTTTTTGGAGGGGGGAAGGCAGGGCAATTGGGGTTAAGTGACTTGCCCAAGCTCACATGGCTAGTAAGTATTAAGTGTCTGAGGTCAGATTTGAACTCAGGTCCTCCTGACAACAGGGCCAGTGCTCTATTCACTGCACCATCTAGCCGCCCTCGTTTAAGCTTTAATGGCTTATCTTAGTCCATTTTAAAAGTTTTATTAGAATAAAATAAAATAAAAAGCTATTTATTAGCTAATTTAATTAAAACTTAATACTGGACTAAGACTTTGGGGACATCCTTTATATTGCCCTAATTTTGTTTTTAACCATATGTGACTTATGAGATAATATATGTAAAATACTTTGCAAGCCTTGTTATGTATTGTTATTATCTTAAGTGAATTTGTATTTCCTAAGTATATAGTAAGTAATGAGGGTCAGAGGGAAGTATAGTCATGATCATTTAAAAAATCTACAGTGGATGATCCATCTAGTAAACAATCCACATACAATAATATTTCCAATGAAATGTAGATTTGAAGGAGTCGTATTTAGAATACTTAGGATAGAAAGAAATGATTGAAAGCTGAGAAGGTTATAGCCCTAGTAACTTAGCTGCGTGGTAGAGTTATGTAAATTTTCCAGTTATGTAAATTCTATAAAAATAAAAGATTGATACAAAAAAATCATATCCACTTCAGAGAGAATTTTGCACAATACGTAACACTACAGATACTTACTTGTAAAAAGGGTTCCCTGTGTGTTGATTTCTGAGGTCTCATCCATTTCTAGGATTCTAATGTAAGTAGACTTAAGCATAAAGTGCATTTCTCTAGCACTTTATGGATTATAAAATATATCATCTCATCATCTCATAAAACACATCAGTACACTCGAGTATGCCATCTCATTTGACCCACAGAATATCTTTTTGTAAGATAATTCAAACATTATTGTCTGAAGTTTACAGTATTGTAGGGTTAGAGCTGGGGAGAATCATGAAGATCATTTAGAATCATAAAGGTCATCTGGACTGGTGTGCTTGTTTTTATAGATGAGGGTCAGGAGGTTCAGAAAAATCTCAGCAACTTGCCTTAAGATCACACAGCTTATAAATAATAGAGATTGAACACTGGACAGATCTTGTGTGTTTAACAATGATAGCTAATATTTATATAGTGCTTACTGTGCACTAGGCACTGTGCTCAGTGCTTTACAAATACTATTTCATTTAATCCTTGTACCAACCCTAGGAGGTAGGTGTTATTATTATCCACGTTTTACAGTTGAGGAAACTGAGGCAGACAGGTTGAGTGACTTGCCCAAATAGTAAGTATCTGATGTCAGATTTGAATTCAGGTCTTCCTGACTCAAGTCTATTTTTGCTTTTTTTTGCTTTTTGGAGCAGGGAAGTCAGGGCAATTGGGGTTAAGTGACTTGCCCAAGGTCACACAGTTAGTAAGTGTTAAGTGTCTGAGGCTGTATTTGAACTCAGGTCCTGACTCCAGGGCTGGTGCTTTATTCACTGTGCCATCTAGCCACTCCCCAGACTCCAAGTCTGGCATGTTATGCGTTGTACCACTTGGCAGCATTTAAAAATTCAACACTTGTGGAAAAAAAAAATTTAACCCCCAGGTACAAAATCACTAGTGGTACATGGTTAGGCAACAGTTCATATGAAAAAGATCTGGGGGTTCTAAAAGGCTGAGAATTCAAACAGCACTTAAGTACTACAGCAAAAAAAAAAAAATCAATGTGATTTTAAACTACATTAAGAGAGGCTTAGGAGAGGAAGTTATAATTTGCCCCAGTTAACTCACATTTGCAGTATTGTTGACTGTTCTGGGCAGAGGCCCAGAGGTGAGGACCTGCAACCTCGAGGCCACATCTGGCCTTATAGGTCCTGAAGGGAAGTTTTTTGACTGAATCCAAACTTGTTCTGTGAAATTTTGATTTGGTCACAGGGCCATACTTGAGGACCTAGAGGCCACAAGTTCCCCTCCACTGATAGTGGCTTAGAAGGATGGTAAAGAACCTTGAAATCATTTCCTAAAAGGTTCACTTGAAGAAACTAGTGATTTTAGATCTGGCAAAGGGAAAACTAATGGGGAGAGAGGTGGAGAGGAGGTGATAAGTATCTTCAAGTACTAGAAAATCCTCTTATGTAAGCAATTAAAGCTATCTAAAAGTAGAGTGATTTGCCTTGGAAGGTAATAGGTTCTTCAGGTCTCCAGAATTCAGTTTGGGGAGATGCTGTAGGTACAAGGCTCATCTAGCTCTAGATTGAATTATCTGGCTTCTGAACTCCCTTCGGCCTCAGCGATTCTGTGATATCATTGTCACTTAACAAATTTATGATTATTAGGATAGCGCCAAGGGCTCATACAATTTAGTTCAGGTATTTCATTAAGTTGTATTAAATCTTAAAGTATTTTCCCACTGGAATAAAAGGCTGTCCTTTTAATGCACATTTTATAGAGCCCTGCTACAGAGATGAAAAGTGAGTCTTTGAGTATATTTATTCTCAAGGAATTCTGGACCTAACGGTCTTTCTGGCTAACCCAACTCCAAAGCCTTTAGCTAGATGAGACTCACATACTTTTTATTTTAGTGCACATACTGATATTCCTTCTGAAAGCCTATTCTTCCAGTTGATCAGCAATCTGAAGATTTATTTAACCGTGATCACTGACAGGGACAGTCCTACCCTACATCTTACCATAACTTTGTCGTCTCCTTGTTTTTGCTCAGCACCCTCTTTGATCATAATTGTCCATCTTTTTTCTGTCTCACTGTTTTCAAACCCGTTCTTCATGCTTACTGTGTCTTCTGGTCTCTCCATCCTCCCTTACTACCCTAATGTAGCACCCTGTAGGCGCTAACTTCTTCCTGTAGGCTAACTAATTTTCTTCCTTTCACAGTCTTGACCCTGTTCTTTACTAACTCAGTGACACAGCAACCA